>JARKIF010000001.1:4200000-4570463 GCA_029378245.1 Roridomyces roridus | reverse complement strand
CTAACCTAACCTAACCTAACCTAACCTAACCTAACCTAACCTAACCTAACCTAACCTAACCTAACCTAACCTAACCTAACCTAACCTAACCTAACCTAACCTAACCTAACCTAACCTAACCTAACCTAACCTAACCTAACCTAACCTAACCTAACCTAACCTAACCTAGACATCGTCGCTTGTGGGATGGCGCTGGGGTATCCTGATCTGGAGAAGGTGAAGAAGAATTATGTGTTCCCGAAGAAGCTGCAGTTGGGCGAGGTGTTGGAGATTTATGGGATGTAAAACGTTGCAAAGTCCTCGTTTGTAGAAACGAAAATACTAAGGCGTAGGTGCCTTGTTACGGCATCCGTTGGCTCACGGGTTCGTTCGTTTTTCCAGCCTGTAAGTTTCTAAATACCGGCACTCGACAACCATTTCCACTGTCGCACGCAACGGAAGACGAACTATCTCTACAACCTATGGATTCGAATTTCCACGCCCCAGCAATGGCCCCTACAAAGCATTTCCCTTGTCAACTGACGAGTCATCAGACAGTGGGAATAATTCTCACCGCGGCGGGCTCCTTATCCTCATCTATCACGAAAACCATGAGGACCCCCGGATACGCCAGTGAAAGTGTAATTACACTGTCACCGCAATCCAGACTGCACGCGGCTGAGTAGACGCAGCGAGAAGGAGCACCGATAAAAAGAAACAAATGATGCCAAGGATCAAGGCAACCGTGGATGCCTTTCCAATGACGGCCGACGCTTGGATTTCGTGTAGCAACCTCGGCATTTGAAGTACACCAGGCAGCTGTCCCACTATAGCCGCCCGTGCCGGTTGCTCGCTCTCGGTCGTGCCTTTTGCCAGAACCTCTGCGCGGTCCCGGCATTTGGTGGCTACGCTAATCAGGAGATCTGTGAAATCGTTGGCGTCGCCGAACAACGGCAGAATGTCTTCATGGGCGCGACGATTTTCTCTTTCGGTCAGAAATTTTTTCGCGTCCTCCAGCTTAGCGATAGAAGCGTGGTCGATGGCCTTGACCTGTGTCTCGACAGCGGAGATTCGGCGCTCCAGACCGGAAGCTGCCATGAGGCCAAAGCAGGCGGCGAGCACGTCAAGCGTAACACCCACGAATCCAAATGCGTTCGTGGCCCTTTTGAGCGACGTGGAGTTGTCTTGGTATGATAAAGCAATGATGTTTGCCTGAACGCTCGCCAAAAACGTTGCCTGGATGTGTTATCAGATGTGCTGGGCGCTGGATCCAGCTCCCGACTCACAATGGTCGATCCCCAGGTGAGATTCCCAGCTTGACCTTTAAAGCTGTCCCACCCCTGGGGGCTTCCGGTCCTTGGTGAACGCTGCGAGGTCACAAGAACCGCGTGGTTGAGAGCCTGGACACTTTTTACGAACTCAGAAATCCAAGAGGACATGAGAGTCAGAGGTGAGAGTCGTGTAATCACGATTCGCCGCATGCTCCACCGCATTGACATGCGAAATGCATTCGGTACATTCAAATGACCAGTACCACGCAGAGCAAACCCACGTTCTAATTTCAACCTCGGCAGATGGACCGTATACCGTGTTCGCAGTGGCAATACACAGGAGCCCGATTGGAAATATTAGTCGAGCACCATTGGCAGCCTGCAGGAGCAGCGCAGGCTGCAGCCCGAATCGATGGTCCAGCTCAATGTAACGACGTGACCCGTTCGCCCGATCTACGTCCAAGTTTCAGGAGGAAGATCACATTGAACAGCACTGATACCAAAAAAAACAAACGACAAATGGGGGATGAAATTAGTATTACATCGGCCGGAACGCATAATTCGTCGTCGACAACGTCGCAAGCGGGAACGTCCCCGCCTGTGCCTGAATTGCCGAATTCCCACACGTCCCCGCCGCCGCAGTCGACGAAGCGCAAATGGTATCAAACTGGCTCGTGCCGTCGTTGTGGTTGAGCAGAAGGCACTGCAATATCTGGTTGTTGAACACAAAGTTGAACGGTGCGCGGATGTTGTTGCCGCTCTGCCCGTTGCAGTTGAGTGCGATGTTGGCGTCGGGGAAGTTTGCGCTGGGATCTTGGAGTTGGATTTGGAAGGCACCGCCGCAGTTGGGGTATACAGCAGACAGATCTTGGGCAACCCAGTGGATGCCGGCGAGGGAGGTGCCGCTACCAAGTGCGTAAAATTGCTGAAAAGACCGCTGTCAGCGAGTTTCTGCGCTTGGCTTTCATACGCACCCCGTTCCCAGATCCCATAGTCCTAAACACACCAGCCTCAACAACGTCGTTGCCTTGCGAGTCTTGCCCGAGAATTATGTTTCCCTGTGTCCCAGGAACGTCACATGCCGGCAAGGTCGGCGCAGGAGGGATGAGGTTCTGTAACCGATAGTCAGACAAAGAATTCAGACGAGGGACACCGTCGCGTACCCCAAAAGTAAAGCTTTGAGGCGCAATACCAGCATTGTAGAGCGGTAAGTCGCAATCAGGTACTGGATTCGCAGATGTTTTGATCGTGTTCATCTTGGCCACGTAGTAGTTGTAGGTGTTGGTGGCCCGGGATCTGCACCGACGTTAATGGAACATCTCTGTATGGATGGAGAAACATACGTGCACCCATCTGGGTACGTGGCCACGAGACTGCGCAACCACGCGTTGAATTCGACGGGCAGGTTGGCGTCGGGAGTGTCGGGCGTGATCTCAGCCAAGAGATTCTGAACGCGCAACGCAGTGGCTTGGAAGATCGCAGCGGTGTTACCGAAGTCTGTGTTTCCTAATTAAGCAGATTCAATCTCATGAAAGGAGAAAACAGCCGTACAAGCTCCCAGCGCTCCAAAATTTCGGATAAAGTATTCAATATTCTGGATTTGATTCAACGACGTCTTGAAATCTATGATAGCGTCGATGGAGTTGCTTTGTGGAGGGCTGTTCGGGCTCGCTTTGTTCTGGTTGACTACATTGGACTTGGCTTGGTTGAGCGGTGTGTCTACCTGAAGCATATAGGTAAGGTTCATTGGGAATAGGGAGGGAGGCAACTCACCCAAACCATGTTCGCCACCTGTTTAAGATTAGTTTCCTGGGGAAATAAAAACGAGACGGCTTGCCGTATCAATCGCGTTCAACAACGCGACTCCGAGGTTACTTCCATCCCGCCGAGTGAAGCTGAAGACGTTAGCCTGGATCCTGTGGGCTGGATGTGAGTCACGCCGAAGAAGAGAGCTGGACAAATCGCACCAATCGCATGATACACCCGCCGTTCTGGCGACCTGGAAGAATTGGTTGATGTATCCCAACCTGTACGGGCACGTGAGGGCAGTCAATGTTGACTTGGAAGAGCCCGTACTCGAAGATGTGCTCCTCTGCGCGAAAATTGTGAGCCTCGTGGTATAGAAAGAGCGAGGAAACGACTCACGAGCCACGGTGTTCGCTCCATTCCCGACAGGCCGCGAGTTGACCTGCGTAACCGAAAGTCTGCTTCCCGTCCCAATAGGCAACTTCGTTCCAATACTCCAATACTGCCCTGCTACCAAGCTCACAGAGACCGAATTAACCAGCACGATGCTGCAGACGTTAACACCGATAGCTGGGTGAGAGGTCAAACAAAAACCGAGGGGCAAATATATGAACGTACAACGCGGGTCGGCACGACGCTCCAAACTCGATCGAACGACTGGGTTGAATTCGTTATTGACTCCTCTCTTCTTCCGGTCCGGATCAGTCCCCTCGTCTTCCCAATCGGCGTTCTCCGGATCATCCGGCAACGAGTACCCCGCCGTCGGCTGTGAACAAGCAGCCCCGCTCGTACTGCTCTGACTCGCAGTGCTCGTAGAAGTAGGATCCGGATCAACCCAACTGCCAGTCCAATCAGCCGGCGGTGCCGCAGTGGGTGTCGTCCCGCCGGGGATGCCGATATCAGGCGGGAGTAGACCGCCGATGATGCCGGGGAATACTAGGAGCCACCAGTCGTCGCCGTTGCTGTTCGTATCGCCCGGCGGACCCGTGATGTTCTTGGGCGGAGAGTTGGACGCGGTTGGGACGGCGACTACTGTCGTGTAGGAAGGAGGAGAGGTGAAGGTGACACTCGAAACGGAGGTTGGGGGAACGATGTTTGGGTCTGCGATACGTGATCAGGCAGGAATGAGAGCAGGAACAATGAAATTTACTCCACGTTGGCGTCGTCGCGCCAGGTTGAGATATTCCGGAAGGAACTGGTCCATTGACGGGCGTACCTCCCGGCGCAAGTGTGATCGTTGCAGTAGCTATGACCACAGCGGTTGTTGTGGAAGGTACAGGAACAATCACGGTACTCGTGCCGGTGACGAATGTCTCCGATACAGCGCCAGGAGGAGGTACAGGATTGGGATCTACAACAATTTGATCAGCGGGCTTTTCACTCGGTGTTGGGCTTACTTCTTGTTCTGCGCTTCGTTTGCGTCTGGAAAATTGGAAATCCAAATCGAATTCAATAGGGGCAGCCACAGAGATTTGCTGGGGGTGGAGGAGCAGCGGAAGATTCGACTTCTCGAACCGCTGATCTCCAGGTTGTAGGGCGATGGTGAGGCATGAGAATGAACCCCAACACCACCCTACCTGAGTACTGCCCCACATACCATGAGGAGTTAAGTAAACAAAGAATCTAATTGAAGGCGAGGGTGGGCGGGGAAAGATTTTGGAGATGCTGGAGGGTGGATTCGTCGACATAGGCGCTGCATTGCATGAAGTGCTGGCGATTGTCGTGGTGTGATGACAGAGGCACGGATCACATGTCACTCCGCTGTCACAAGAATCAGTACTGCCTTCGCACGCTCGTCAGTACTACACTCTTGTTCTGCGCTTCGTTTGCGTCTGGAAAATTGGAAATCCAAATCGAATTCAATAGGGGCAGCCACAGAGATTTGCTGGGGGTGGAGGAGCAGCGGAAGATTCGACTTCTCGAACCGCTGATCTCCAGGTTGTAGGGCGATGGTGAGGCATGAGAATGAACCCAGAACGGAGACGCCAGACGAGGGCATCACCAACGCCCACGGCTAACCCAACGAATCAGCGGCTCCTCAATTGATCGAAGATCCCTGGATTAAGTCCTTGGTGGAAGCAACTGGCACATGAAGGAATCCTGGCTTGAAGTTGAATAAATGCCGATCTGAAGCCTGAGTGCGGGCCGTGATGATGAAGAATGAATTATAAGTGTCCGATGTTGGCCTCGTGAAGTTTTCCTGCAAGTTAACCCGCAGGCAGAGCGATCCAAGTCCCGGCAAACCACATGAAACGACAACGTGGATCGAATGGCCATGAGTAAGGTGATCGAATATCACATCAACATGGCAGAGCCACCACGGTGCAAAGGAGAAACAAAAGAGGTAGTTGGGCACAGGTCGACGTCGAAGTCGTGCAGACTGGATAGAAGCACGGCAGAATGTGTTGGAATTCAATTACGCTGAGATTGGGGGTTTAACGTTCAATCATTGAGCTTGGGTGCTAGAGAGACGAGTCCCGTTGTTGTGGAATGGGTGCAGGAGACCCAGACGCCACGAGAGTTTTCTGGTAACTGCCGCAGCGAATGCGAAGGCGGTGTGAAGTCGTCGTTCGAATCAGGCAATTGAACATTCGGACGGCCAGGGCTTCAAAAGATCGTTCGGGGAAGTTTTGTTTGTGTGCCTCGCCCAATAGAGAACTTGAAAAACATGGCCCAAGGCCGCCGTGTCATTAGGCACTTGAGCAGGACACCGATTAAGAGCAAGCGGTCGATTGGAAAGCGATAGTATGATAGTAGTGAATAGAAGAAATGAGGGGAGAGGGTTTCCCAGAAAGTTGTGAAAGTAGACACTCGTGTGCAAGACAAGGCGTTGAAGAGCCAGCCCCACCGGTTCTTGGAGCAGGGACATTGAACGAACGAAAGATGAAGGAAATTGGTTAGCGCCGGCAATTCGGCGCAGAAATGAACTCATTCGAACACGGCCCTAAAGCAGCCAGCGAAGATAATAATAAGGGAATTGGACATCCCCGACCATGCACGAAAGGAATTGGATGGGACAGGATTGAGCCCACAGCGACTCAGAATTCGAAGCACACTAAGAACTGCCCTGTGGTTGGATGGTGCAGTCGAAGAGGCCTGCGTTGGGTGCAGTGGAAAGAATTATGGATGTCGTGGAGAGAATTATCCACAAAACAAGGCGGAATCAAGTGCAGTAGAGATTGCCAACGAGCAGGACACGAACGACAGCGTGTCCCATTTAAATTTGGAACATCCACTACCATGAATGTGAAGTATTGGTTGATTTGAATTGCCAGTTATTTCCAGTGGGCTGAATGAAATGAAATTGTGCTCTTGATAGCAGCAGACAGCAGATGAAATAACGCTCGCAATAGTGCAGGACCTGATGGCGGCAGATCAAAGCCGCCGACATGGACACCTTCTCAAGCACAAGGTACTCCGCGCACTCCCGGGATCCCATAGCGACAAAGGTGCGCTCTCCATAGCGCAAGGTTGCCTTCGGAAAAGGAAGATATGCAGGCTCTCGATGGTCGCCCAGGGGATGTTCTCGAATCTTGATATCAACAATAATGCACTCTCGATTGCACACTTCAAATGGTCTAAGCAGACGTCGCGGTCTCGAAAGCATGCGGCGGTATATATGCACCTTTTGGATCACAGTGGAGATCATTGATTTTGGTAGCACAATGAAGGCACGCTCTCGATAGCGGCGAAATCTTCCTCTCGATGGCCTGAGACTAGCGCGACCTCGATCGCAGTAGATGACGCTCGAGGGACAGAAGGACCCTTGCGATAAAACAAGACAGGGAAAGTATAGCCTCGATAAGGGCGGAAAGAGAATGAGGCCTCGAGGCGGCATTGAAAGTAAACAGATGAGTACAATTCCAACAGGAGTTGAATGCCCATAGTGTGCATATCAACATCAGGATATTCCGATGACCCGATGATTCCAGTCCTTACCAGTGCTCAGAGAGATGGATCGATTATATCAACCAGGATTCGACGAAATGAAAACAGAATGCCTTCGATGGCAAGAATCAGGACTCCAGTAATCGAAGATACGGAACGGGATGCGTTCGATGACAGAGGACGTCTCCGATGACAAGGTACAAGACACTCATCACTGAACGATGGAGCTTACGCTCATTGGGAGGCACACTCAGACCTGCCCTGTTAGTCAATGGTGCAGCCGATTGCGCCTCCGTTAGGTGGACATAGCGAGGATGATCAACAGCCGCTGAGCAACTCGAGCGCTTGAGAATATGGATGTGAATGCCTTTGATGGCAAGAATGACAAGAATTCCAGCAATCAAAGGATCCGGACGCCTTCGATGGCAAAGAATGTCTTCAATGACAACGTTCAAAACCAAAACCGCCGATGAGGAAGCACATCTGCGATGGCAAGATACAGGAAACCCGTCGATAATGAAGGAAGAGGCAAGCCCGCCGCTTTCGATAGCGGACAGAGCTACAGGGTAATCCAGTGCTCAAACGGACATGGACCCGTATTCCGAAGGGCACTCGATGGCCTAAAAAATAATGGAATCGATGCTTTCGATAGCGAGAGAACAGGTAACTAGGTAGTTCAGAGTAAACTGGTTGTTGATGTGTCGAAAGTGGTGTCGGCGTGAGTGTACTGAAGATCAGATCCGGCCATGGTCGAAGGGCCGGGCTTACAGCAGAGGGCATCCCAAATCCTGAAGATCCATAAGGCCACGATAGTTGTCTTGCATGATTCAGGCTCAAGAGGGCAAGGTACAAGGCAAGCCAGAATTGAGTACTGGTTGATTGATTCGTCCGTGTTCTATTCACTTTCCAGCCGTAGTTGTAACCGTTTCAGAAGACCCGAAGTTATAGCCTAAAGATTGTTCTTGAGGTGGATGTACATTACAATGGCCAGGAAGAGGGAAGTCGCCGTTTTCAATAGTGTCGGAAGGAAACCAACCATCTGAGAGCTCAGGAGTAATAGAGACGCATGTGAGTGAATGTAAAATTGATGCCCAGAAAATCCAAAGAAGTGATACGGTGCTCGACAGGAGAGCGATGCCCGATTTTCTTGGGAACTAGATGTTCGAATGCTATGGGACTGGATGCCCGAATGTGACGGGAACTGGATGCCCAAAAGATCAGCTCCACGTGTTTGATCGCGGAGGAAGCAACCCAGCGCTCGAGGACATAGGTGGCTGGGAGGATGGGAACTGGATGCCCGACAGAACAACTCAACACGTTCGATAGCGGAGAAGCAACCCAGTGCTCGAGGACATGGTGCATATGAGAATGGGAACTGAATGCCCAAAAGAACAACTCGACACATGTGATAGCGGAGGAAGCAACCCAGCGCTGGAAGACATAGATGCGTATGAATGGGAACTGGATGCCCGAAAGAACTCGACGGGTTCGATAGCAAACGAGGCGACCCAGTGCTCGAGGACATAGGTGCGTATGAGAATGGGAACTGGATGCTCGAAAGAACATCCCGACGCGTTCGATAGCGGAGGAAGCAACCCAGTGCTGGAAGACATAGGTGCGTATGAATGGGAACTGGATACCCAAAAGAACTCGACGCGGACGATAGCGGACGAGGCAACCTAGCGGTGGAGGACATAGGTGCATGTGAATGAAATGGGAACTGGATGCCCAAAATAACAGGTGAACACGTTCGATCGCGGAGGAATGGAGTAACCCAGCGCTGGATGACATAGGTGCGTATGAATGGATGGGAACTGGATGCCCAAAATAACAGCTTGACGTGGTCGAGACCGGAGGAATGAAGTGCCCAGCGCTTGACATAGGCGCAAATGAATGAAGAGGAGTAAACGTCCGGAGGCTGGACATGTTCCATAGCTGTGTAATGCAGTAACTACCAGGGAGGAAGAAACATATCCGAGGCCGTAGATGCGAGATATGAATGGGCACTTGATGATCGGGGAAGGCAAAAGCATGAGGTATCATAGAAAGGATTTGGTGGTGAAGCATTGCCAGCCAGGAGGAATGAGCGCGACCATAGCCAGAGATCTACTGAGTTGTGGCGCAAGTCGACAACGAGCGATGGGCGATAGCCGTGGTAGCATACGGGGCTCGTAATTGAGAGACAGATAGTGGAGGGAACAGATGGAGGATGATAGGACCAATGGAAAACACACCTGAGTGCCAGCCGCCACTCATCTACGCAGTTCCATTGAAAGCCGACGCCGAGGTGAAGCAAGTGTATCCAGAACGAAAACGAGGCGAGACAGGTGTTACGGGCGATAAAAACGGAAGAAAGACGAGCAGGTATGACCAGAGAAAGATTTTGGAGATGCTGGAGGGTGGATTCGTCGACATAGGCGCTGCATTGCATGAAGTGCTGGCGATTGTCGTGGTGTGATGACAGAGGCACGGATCACATGTCACTCCGCTGTCACAAGAATCAGTACTGCCTTCGCACGCTCGTCAGTACTACACCCATTTGTTGGAGTAGGATGAACCTCGGGAATACGTCGGCCCCGTAGCCTCGGGATTACTCAGGCAAGCCGCCAGCCTTACTAATTTCTGACTCGGACTTGACTCATTGTGACTCAGGAGGCTGTTCGTCCTTAGGTATATAAAGCCCTGTATTATGCACTATGAACTATCTACATTCTATTGAACCCAACCAACTACTGTGTGATTAGTGAGACGCTTACCCGTCTCGATTCATCTTCCAAAGTAAACTGCGCCAAGACCATTCAATCTGAGTGAAAGACGGGACGGGCGGAGGAACAGTCGTCTAGCGCAAAAATTAAATCAATGGTGCAGCAGGAACCTCCGAGTAATGAACTCACCGTGGTCGAGGGGGCCGATGAAAAATGCAACCAATCGTTGAAGCTGGAAATCCGTGAGATGACGGAAGACAGAACATGCTCGCTTGTACACCCACTTCAAATACGGAACGGTCGGACCTGTAGCTGCCCACGCAGTGATAGCATTCCACCACGCGATTACCACGTCGTTCGAGCTGCGCAGGATCAAACCAACAAATCAACGAAAGATATGCTGGACTTACACCGGGAAGTTGGCGCTGTTGATGGCCGTGAGCTCGCCGTAGTAAAAGTCGATGTAGTTTTGTTGTGTAATTGGGCTAGGAGAGTTTCATTAGCTGATGCTAGGACACCGAGAGCTGCGTACCATCCTCCAGGAGCGAATGCACAACTGCCGACGATACCAGCGTAGATCTACGAGGATGTCAGCCTCTGGAGGACATCTGACTCGCAGTCAGCGTACGTTGTCATAATCGAGCGAGGCTTGAGCCGTGTTGGTCGTGCTGAGACCCGTCTGGCATTCAACGCTAGTGATCAAATCTCCGACCTGCCAAGAAACTGAGTAAAGGACAAACGGTTCAAGATGTGCGTACACCATAGCAAGTAGCCGCAGCCACGCAGGATTGGACGCCCCAAAGGTTGTTGATGAAAGACGTCTGGGGCGAGACGTCAACCCTCAATCAGTCAGCGACTTCGAGACAAAAACGAACATCCATGCCGACAGAATCGATACAGTTGGCAGCCATATTCAAGCAGGAGAGCTCCACGTTGCTGAGGCAGGCTGGAATTGCCGCGCGTTTGGCGAAGCTGGAAGCCCGAACCCGAGGGGTGGCAACGAAGCTGTCCACGGAGGTAAGAGTCCCGGGAGGGGAAGACGCTACAGGCGGCCCCGAAGTCGAGGCAGCATGTTGAACAGGCTGTAGACGGGTGGTAGACACAGCGGCGACGACCTGGGATAGCAGAGCGAGCGCAAACGCAACAGAGGGGAGGTTCCTGTTGAGCGAGACCTTCGAGCCAAGTTCCAACCAGCTTGTTATTTATACGCATCCTCGCCAGTATGTGCTAAGATCCGTTCGACGCGAACGGCTTTGAACAGCGTGAGCTGAGGAATCCAGATATCGATACCCGTGTTCGCCGCGTTGACGGCATGATGTGCGCCACGTTCCGCACGCCGTAGAATTGAGTTGTCAGATGTGGGGAAGGCGTACACGGCGATGGTGAGTAGAAGTCGCTTTCCAATCGACGTCGGGCTTTACTCAGCCGGGTCTGCGATCTGTCAACGCTCATGTAACTCGTTGAAATGCGGCGGCTTGCCTTTTTCGCACTGAAAAGCGGTAATGGATTCTTAGAGAGGAAATCAAACCGACCGAATTGTTCGTCTGTGGACTCGGAACTTGATCAAATGGCGGGATATCAACTTGGTTCAAAACAGGGTCAAGACGAATGCACCATCGTTCACAAGGACAAGAAAGTAGACAGCGCGCGCTGTGCTTAGATCAGAATCGTTGTGCCAGCGTGGAGTTTGCCTACCTAGTTACAGGCTCCTAAACAATACCACGGCCTCTGCCCGTGAGGACCAAAGTCTTCAAACCAAATCAGAAAAAAAGGAACGGGGAAATGACGCAGCCCTAATCTGAATGCTTGGGCTCAAGCGTTCAAAGTTCATCTCCACCTTTTGCTCGATGAACGGCAGCCGAAGGAGAGACGACACAGCGAAGGGGCGGCGCGGGTGCTGTAAAAACCGCCGGGTTTGTTCATTGTCAAGGTTGGGAGGCCCGCTGTGGAGGGACTCGAGTTTGATTCGCTTAGGCCTCTATGTGTCGACCACGTCAGGCAAAAGGTGGTCGCCCGTTGAGTACGAGATGCTTGATGGTTTCAGCAACCGTCTCAGATCCCCATGAACTCTCCTCCCCGGATAAAAATGCCGTCGATGCTGACCGACACAAGGCACGAGTTTTGGAGCAACTTCTGCGTCGTGTGCAACATTCCCCTGTTGTGGATCCAGCGACGGGTTTCGCACCGGATGGTAGTCAGACGAGGAAATGGGATATCGCAGAGCTGGTGCAGATGGCTCGGTGCGACCTTTGGCAGATCCAGCCTCGGTAGGAGTCGTGCGAGGCGAGGCGATTCTTGCAGTATCGGCAGCAGGCCTGGTTGCATGAGTCTCCACAAATGGGGTCCTGGTATCCGAGAATATCAGACCCTGTGCCGGATGGGCCCATGAGCTATGAACGAGCGCGCATGCGCGCAGATCTCTGGCTGCATCAACGAAGCCCAATGTGTGCTCGAGAAGCTCCAGTGCGTCCAGTGGACTTCGGTGGGAGTACATGTAGTGCGGAGGCAGCCTAGTGAGCCTTGGACAGAGCGTGTATTCACAACGAGAGGGCAAGGAACGATGGTGGTGGTGATGGTCAAGAGGCGTGAATAGTTAGTCACGGTCACAGTCACATCTTGACTTAGACCACCACCGCCGCCATCCTTTGCCATCCGAGACGTCACGACGAACCTATTCAAGTCGGCTTTCAAGCCCGGATGCCATTATTTTGAAAGAAAACGACTGTGCTGTGAGTTCGTGCAGTGCGTGCTCGTGATTTCTTCAAACCTCGACTCGATCTCACTCAGGCTCCATCGCAGTACAGATTCCACAGGCATCCCATCTGACGCCTCCCGATGTCCTCTTTGCCAAGCCCCCTCGGCGTTTCGGAGCTTTTGGACCACACCTTGAGCTTGTTGTAGGAGATCCGGCAGCCTCGGACAACGTGACCGTGTTCAATCCCAATTGCCTGAACACCTCTTCCTCTATATTTTTCCTATCCCTTGTTTCATGCCATGTGCTCTCCCTTGTTTCATCCCTCAAGCACATGGGATTGCTGGCTTACTCAGTGGCTGACTCAGTAGGAGCACATGGACTTTTTTCTCTTATTTCCAATTCTAGATAAGTGACCTGTATAAGTACCAGTCCTTCTCGTCGAATACATTATCTGTTCTTGCTCTCACAAAAGAGCTTTCTCCACTCCCAGCGAGATCTGCGCATCCGCGCTTGTGAGTCGCTCCTGGGTCTATCCCTCTCAGTCACGCATCTTCTCGTCCATCGAGCTGTTCCGAGGCAATCCCCAAATATCTCAAATACTCGCTGCATTGGAGGGCAGCAGACATCTTGTCGATCATGTGTTAAGACTGACAATATTCGACCTCCCACGCAGGAACCGGAATGAAGGATATTTGTGCCGACTCGTGGCTCTCCCGTTGACTCGTCTCAAGACTTTGGTCATCCGAGTCGCCGCGTATCACGACATATTGTCCTTCGCAGAGCAGCTGGACCTCCGAGCCCTGCTCAAAACCCCCACCCTCACTGATGTCAGCATAAACGCACAATTCCAAGGATGGAGCAGATTATCGCAGATCTGACATAGTTGTTCCACGAGCATCCGTAATCTGTCCTTCTCTTTCCGCATGCAAGACTGGTCACGGAATTCGAGCGGCTCCACGTCGACACCGCCTGCGCGAATCAAGTTGACATCCCTCGACTTTAGCGCTCCAGCTCACGCCATTGTCGCGTGGTTGCAGGATTCCAGATGCCCATTCGATGTGTCGGATCTTTGGGCTTTTCAGATGGACATGCAGATGTCCGAAAGCGTTCTTGATTGCCTCGGTGGATCTCTTGAAAGCGTCGAATTACTTTCGCTCAGGGTGTGTCCTTTGTTTCTCCTTTGGCCTAGCATATAACCTTTTCCAGGCATGCGATGCAGTCCATCCGTTAACTCCCCGTTTCCACTCTGTCACTCAGCTCGATATCCAAGACATACTGAGCAACCGCATCTTGGACAGGATTCGACAGCTTCCTTCCGTCGTCCGAGGTCGTATCTTGCAGTGATGCTTGAGGGGCGATAGGGCCTCAAGCGATAGGGGCCCTATCTGGCCCTAAATTAGGGCCCTATCGAGTCTGGGGTCAAGTCATAGGCCCTATTGAGGTCCTAAATCTTATCTTATCTTATCTTCACGTGACATTACAGAGGCCAGGAGCCTCTGAGACACCTTGGAAACGGGGAGGTAACAGAGGAGCAAGAACTCACAGCCATCAATGCAACTGCAGAGTAGATGGAGCCGCAGAAATCAACATATCAGAGCATATCAGAGAATCAAACCCATCACGGACCTATTTCCTTTTTTGGCCACCCGCCTCGATAGGGCCTTATCGCGGGGCCCTATTTATAGGGGATTAGGGCCTCATAGGGCCCTATCGGTCGGCGGGGGTCGATTTAGGGGCCCTATCAGCATCACTGGTACTATCTTGGGCATTCGACTGCACACCCAGGAGCGCAAAATAGGCTATTGGGATACACAACTCCCCGACCTTCACGAGCGTTTTCCGCAATTGAAGATCGTGATGGTCAACTTTGGAGGAAGCGGCAAGCACTCGATTGATCTGGAGCACGACATCAGGCTATTTCGGGCTAAAATCAAGTCTTTAAGTTTGAGTGTGGGCCCACGAATCACTGTGCTGCACAGTGAGTATTCTTCTGTCTCTGACACTCTGTTAGCTGACTCCATCGTCACTTAGATTTTGAATGGGAGCGCCGAATCCCGTGGTATGCTAGCATCCTGTAGACTGAATGAATTTGATAAATCGAATAATCTTCTTGCGATCTTTTTTCACTACCCAATCTCCAACACCTCGTCCAGCGGCACCTTTCTCGGCGAATCGTAATGTTCCTTCACGTCCCGGATACCCTAGGGCCATCCCACAAGCGACGATGTCGTTGTCTGGAATACTCGTCAGATGCCTTCGAATCATCAATGTGAGGATGCTGAGCTCAGTTGCGGATTCGGCGAGCCGATGTCCATCCACCTCAGCTCACCGTGGAAAAGACAAATACATAAGTGCATGATTGAACTCGAGCGAGTACGTGAGACTCAGCACACAAAGATTCCCTGGATCCAGGAACGGAGTGCGACGGATAGGCACGAGATCACACGGCAACAATAACGACAAACACCTAACTAAACGCCCAATTCCCAATGAGGCAATTCACCGCCAGGAAGTAAAAAAGCGATTTGTGGGCAACATAGAACAAAATGTACGAAAGAATAAACACCACAGAGGTAGTAAGAAACGTGGTATCGAGCCGCGGAAAGCTGAGAGCGACCATCACAAGCAGTTTTCACGGCGGTCAGCGGACACACGCAGACGAGGGGCGCAGCAGGCCGAGGAGAGGAGAGACGGACGCAATCCATCCGTGCCCTACCCTCACGTGCCTGCGGGCGCGAGGGGCAGGTCCATTGAAAGGGGTGGCAAGACCGCAAGCAATGGCATCCGTATCGCCCATCAGCAAAAATGGCTGGCCGGAGACCGCATAGAAGAAAGGTGCGGCTTGTATGCCAAATCGCAGCGGGACACCATAGCGTCCTGGGCGACGACACGCTGACCACAAGAGAGGCAGCGAGGACCCGGAGATCGACCAGCACTGAGGCGTATTGGACACCCATTGCCGCACGGCCAGACGTGGGGAGCGAGCGTCGCCATGCAAAGCAGAAGGAGGTTGTGTCCAAGGATCGCCCGTGCCTCGTGGTATTGATCAAAACGATAACGGGGCACGGGCAGCGGCTGATGGAGACGGAGATGCTGAGCGGGGATGTGCCGAAATGACCCTGGGCGGGGAAGACATAACCAAGGGCGAGCGAGGCGAGGGGAGAGAACGAAGCACCGGGACGGCAGGACAGGCGGCATGGACGGCGGAAGGACACGTCTGCCCGTGAGGTCGAGGTCCTCATGCACTGGCTCCAAAGGCGAATACAGGCGCCGTGTCGGATAGGGACATAGGGTGTAGATGGGGTTCCATTTGGCCACCTAAGCAGCGTGGCCGTCGTGGGAAGAGGGACCGTTGTCTAGGAAGCGAGCGTCCGTGAGTGGCCGAGACGACTCGGAGCCCAAGTGCTGCCCTGTCCGATCGGGACGTGGGTATGTATGCCACTGCATGTCTCTATGAGCGACGAGGGACTCGCGTCCGAACAGTGACCAAAGGGAAGGCGAGAGTGCGGGGAGGGCGAAGAAGATGGACACGTTGTCGATGCCACGTCATGACGAGCATCGGACAGAGCGACTTGGGACGATCCAGCCCATGTGCAGTCTGCGCTGCAGCGGATAGTGGCGTTCGCTCTCCAAATGCGACGAGACGCAAGTGGATGCGAGAATTCTGGGGTCGCCTATTCCTCACGAAGATGGCGTATGCGATGGCAGATAAGTATGGCCCGGATGGAAGGCAATGATTCTCGACGGCGGGCGTCAAGACGAGCTGAGGAGACGAGTACCCGGTCGGCTGGGGACGAAGAACTTCAAGAAGGAGACAATGTCGATGTAGACTGACGAGTGACTCGTCAGCTTGGCAGACAATGGAAAAAGGACTCAAGACGCACCTTGATGCCCGACTTTCTCGTTCAGCACCGATACCAATACTTCCGGTGAAGCAGCTCGCGTTGAGTGGCTAGGCCTTGTGGAGAATCAGATCGTTAGAAACGAAGGAGAGCAGAAGTCAGAACGCACTGAGATTCAGAAAGCCCGGTCAAAGATCATGCCCAGCTCCTTCTAGACTCGTTTTCAGCGCTGGCTTGAGCTACCATTGGTATAGTGTTGTCGGATATCCCAGTGAAAGAACGACTCGTGGTACTCGTGCGTGCATCATGGTGGTCGGAGAAGAGAGAGATTGGTAAGCGATCAAATCTTCCCTGCGTCCTGCCGCCATCCTCCCGTGCCACAGTCGGTAATTGACAGCAAGCAATCGTCTCTGTCTTACTGAAACACGCTCCTAGCTTTACATGGTGCATCCCCTGACAATCCCGGAGCTCTTAGACCCCATTGTTTCGCAAGTACTTGAGTCTTGCATAGTGAACCTCGTCTAAAACTCCTGCCATCAACATTTTCGCCGCACCTGGTGCCTTTCATAAAGACGCTCAATCTCATCGGCGTGGAACCTTGTGTGCTCAAGATATACGCTGGTATCTCCTTCTCCGGTCTACGCACCCTCAGTTTGCGCGACGGCCGTAACTTTGACCGCGGTGCAGTGGACACCATTCGGACATTGCTCAGGAGCCCCGCCCTCCACTCCGTCGGCATTTACTGGAGTTTCCCCCGCAGGGAAAACTTTCTGCGAATCTGGGACGGCTGCTCGCACACGATCAAGAATCTCTCATTCAATCCAGGCCGCGTTTTTGACCTAGCTGACTCACCGGAGCCTGGGCCTGGCGGATCCGGGCGAATTAAGCTCGAGTCGTTCGGCTGTACCGGATCGTTGAATGACATCCGGTATTGGCTGCAAGACCCTAGCTGCCCGTTCGACATCTCGGGCCTCAAATCTTTTCAGTCCAGCGATTCGATCGAAGGGTTCTTTGGTAAATTGGTATCGCTTCTGCAATTCCCAATATCGAATTATTATCTCTCTCCGATGTACGTCGACCTTATGGGATCGTCACTCGCGCTGATCAAATAATTTAGCCGCTCAAAACCAAGAACATATCCCGCTGTCACCGTCTCCACCAGCTCGAACTCGACGTGACCTTCCCTTACGAACAGGATTTAGGCGTCATCTAGATTCTACACCATCCTGCCCGAAAATCGACATCTCCTCACAGCCCTGCGACTACACGTCTGGCAGCTGGAACTGGCAGATGCACAAGCACTAGCTCGCCAGCTACTTCAGCTCCACAGCGGCTCCCCAAATATCAAGACGGTGCATAGTCGCAAGTCTGGAGGTGCAGATGAATGCGGCAAGTTACTTTGAGCAGTTGGAACTGAAAGTAGATCTACATTGGGGTGCGCCGTTGGTCTTTGAATCTGCCTGAATACTGACTGGCTGGACGTAGACCTTCAATACCATCGCGGGAACACCGTGGTATACGAGGATCATCTGGGGTTCTCGATGGGGGCGTTTCGACTCACCCTCTATTCGCCAACCCCAAGAGTGGACTCGAGGGCGCTAGGGGCGACCGTCGCCGCGACATGGGTATCGTTCGTTTGTACGCTCATAGCCAAATCGTTCTGGAGCATCGAATAGAAATGCTGTGTTGTAAAATTCATCACCCTCGTTTGGCCGGTTGACGCCCTTGGCGCGCTACGAATAACAAGACGACCTGGACCTGGGCGGCGAATGGACATGTTTTGTATGTACCTACTTACTGCGGTACAGGCGAGCGGGCTCGGGATGATTGAGCGTTGGCCGACGCGGCCGATGTACAAAAATTTCGTTCTGCGGGAGAGTGAGGGTTTTCGGGCAAGGTCAATTTTTGAATTCAGCGAGCATGTTTCACCCCTACTGGTCCCAATGGGTACACGCCGAGAATTTTGGAATTGCTGGGTATCTCGTTTTTTCAATCGATGGAACCTTGAAGTGCGATTCGCCTCTTTCAACGAAGTTCCAGCGCTTCCGTCGAATTCGGGACTCAGCCTGAACATTTTCGATGGACATACATGTTTGACAAATAACGCGGCCACTTTTCCCCCCTTTACCCGACAGACGAGCTCGGCGCTGTAGCGTTGACGACTTGTTCAAGGTGTTTCGACCGCGGGGTAATGGAGCATTCGAATGGATGAGGCAACCTACAGAGAAGTGGTCAGAAATATTGGCACTCTGATATCTGGGAGCGAGCTCACGGCACCAAGAACGAGGAATATTCATATGTTGGTTCAATCTCCCTTCCTTCTGCATCCACTGCCTTCTTGATGTCCATAGTAGCGAGGATAGAGGCCACAGTCATCCACAGGAAGGATAAGGCTAGATTCCTTGCCGCGCATGTGCTGGAAGGTCCCGTCGATTGTCAGTACCAGTCTGATTCCTACTGTGCACAGATCTCGTACCGTCTACCAATTCCAAACGACACGAGCTCTGGATCTCTCATCTCGGTGTTCAGCTTACCGTCGCAGAAGAATCGCTCTGGCTTGAAAGATCGGGGATCCTCGTACATCTCCTTCATCATCATATTAGTAAACAGTTTCGAACGAACAGGGTGCAAAGACTGAACTGGGTCGTGCATGAGGGACCTAGAGATTTGGGCAATGAGATCAATCAGGTGGCAAACAGGCGAGACAAACCAGATATTTGCGAGGACAATCGAACCTGCCGGGATTCGATGACCTTTGTATTCATCGTCCGCGTTATTTGTCAGACTATGCGGAAGCGCTACAAGGTAATGAAAGGCTAATAGCCACTGCATGCAGAGCACGAACCAATCGGGGTGACAGGCTTCCATCGCAGGAGCTCCCTCACCAGAGCACCTGTGTACGGCAATGCTTCTTTGTCTTCAAAATGAGGCAAGTTGCCGAACCCAACAACGGAGTCGATTTCGGCTTGTGCCTTCTTTTGGGCCTCCGGATACTTGAGCATGGCCAAAATAAAAGTTCCCAAGATCGCCACTGTGGTATCCGCGCCGGCGGCATACGCTGTCACCGCGATATTTTTGAGTTCACTCTCAGGTGCCTCCCTGGCTTTGGAATTGCCTCCATCCTGGTCTGGACTGAGATTTAATGAAATGAATGACGGGGAAACGGTTCCAGCTGCCTAAGCAATATGAGTCGAAATGTCAGCAGCTGCTCGGGGAATTCTCAACTATTTTCCTCTTCGCCTCGGTGAATGGCCTTTCCGCAAGATCCTGGTTCACTTTCCTCCAATGCTTCGCTTTCCGTTGGAAATCCGCCCCAGGAAACCAACTTGGAATATATCTCAGCACGGGAATACTGTCCTGGTGTATATGTCCGCGTGAGCTTCTCATCAGTGGTTCAAATAAGCAACTGACGACTAGGAAAGTCCCTGGGACGAAGGCGATGCCAAAGGCATGCATTGCTTCCTCTGCAGTCTTGATGTAAGGATCGTCGCGCGGGAGGACATCAATTCCGTATGTTATTTTCAGGATCAACGCTCCCGCCGTACTACATGCGTGAAATCCAGTGGGCTGTATGCTGAGAAGAATTCTACTCACTACCTGATATCGACAAGTATGTCCCGGGATGCCGACAGGATGCGCCGAAGTAGGCCATGAGCTGATGCTCGTACTTGCGAGTGAAACTGTTTCGCTGCTCCGATTTCGAAGGTTTCATGAAACATCTTGCGATGGGATCGCCTGAAGCTTTCCATCTTGGGTTCTCGAAAGAAATACGAGTGAAACTCACCAGCGTGCACCTTCGGAAATTTCTGTCAAGGTTCGAGGACAGCGCGGACGCCAATCGGAACGCACCATGGTTCATCATTGCTACTCAGGTTGCACCGTCAACAGATTGTATCAACACAAACTTTCTGCGCACCAAATGACATCTCTCCCCACCCCATCAACTCGTTGAGCATCACCGCTCGCGGTCTGTTTATTAGATTCATTGGATATGACAGCCAGTGTGGGCCACGTACCGGTCAGAATAGATCGTGCCCCGCTTTTCGAAAAGGTCTTTGACCGCTTCCATGGAGTTCAAAATGATGATGGAAGTTCCGCCGGCGTCAAGATGAATGATATCAGAGTCTTGAACGCAGTATTCAGTGATAGCCCACGATATTGATACCACCAAAGTACAGACGAACCAAATTCACTACTCCACTTGGCGTAGGTCTCCCATGGGCGGTCAGATGGTATATCGAACAAATTGCCGATGACAGGCAGCTTCTTGGGACCAGGAGGGAGAGGCAGTCTGGAGCGATCGCGTCTCGTGGAGATTCTATAGAGAATTATCACGGCCAGAGTGGTCGCCAAGGACCAGGTAAACAGAGAGCTGGCAGTAGATGGGTCGACAGGCATCATCGAGCCTCAAATCGGAGGTAAGGCGTAACTGTAGCGGACGTTCTACTTATATGTGATACTCGGCCCGGAATCCGACGGCTGATTCAGCGTAACTTCAATGCTATTGGAGAGTAAACTTACAGCACTTATTTGGGACTTCCCCGCTGCGGTTCTCTGGGAATCGGATACACGGTACGTTGAAAGCATGATTGAAGTGGAGGCTGAACGGATATGCCAAAATCATATGATTGAAATACTTACTTCTCAGACTCTGGCACCCGGGTTAAACGGTTTGAGGCGACCGAGCCGGATTTGGAAACGATCAGACACAGAAAATGCGAGCGCGTCCGGGAGGATGGGTGCAGACCTTGTGCCACAGACCAGCCGCAGGGACGAGAAGCCGCCTTGAAGCCCGACTTTCTCATTCATTCAGCAGCGGTATCAACACATCTGCCAGGTGCGTCTATGAGGGCTCATGAACTCCCATTAGCGAAGGTACCGGTGGGTGTCGGAATGAGGGAAAGAACGATGGAAATCCGTGTATCATGATCAAATCATGATGTGGTACTGGTGGCGATCGATCAAATCGTCCTTTGCCTCCTACCGCCATCTTGCCGCCATCCAGGCCCATCCTCCCTTGCCACAATCGGGGTGATGATCAACCTTCGACAAGGCCGGCAGCCGTTGACTCCAGAGACTGCCGAGCGTAAAAGGAAAAGGCCAGGACATTCCAGTGGAGCGTGGACGCGCGAATCACTGTGCGGTGCAGTGAGTCCGCGGATCTTCTCTGCGTTGTACGGCTGAATCTTCCCCCGTATAGATTTTGATTGGGAGAATCGGATCCCATGGTACACCAAGATACAGTGAATCCGAACAAAGTGAATGGAATACAGCTCCTTTTGGTATACAAAGACCGTTTCAAATCTTACTATCATGATCAACAACTACCTCCGTCTCTTGCTCCATCCTAATCGCAATAGGCGCCGGCGGCGTCAGTACCTCCCTGGCATTACCACCAAAGGAGAACTTTTGCTGCTGAGGCTCGAGATCGAAAGTGAGATCCTTCGGCTGACCCGAACGCATCGTCAACCTCACCGCGTCGCTCGTTCCCATTCCCCTTCCCCCACTCAAATGACTCCTCGACCCAGAACACCTTGGGCAATTGGATGACGTGGGGTCCCATCCACCAGCTTGGAGCACATCTTCAACCGATCGTTTGGACCGAATTATGATCAGCGTAACAGTCGGCAATATTGCAGCAAGGTATAGCGCCGCTTTGGTTAGAGCCCCGGTAGCCATGTCGAGTGGGGTCCCGGGGACGACGTTGGTTGTTTCGAGGACGACGTAGACGGCCTGGATGAAAGCCCAGATGATCCCCGTTTCGACCAGGACTAGTAGAATCCGCGGGACGTCGCCTGTCCATCTCACCATCGAAGCTTGATTCATCGTGCGATGATGTTTCCTGCAAACGGATGTATCATGTCACGGACTGGCACATATAGGCAAGGGACACCATACCAAGCCAGGACACCAATTGCGACCGTGCCAACGATATTAATAACGAGAGAAATAACAACGGCGGCGGTGTTTGTCGTCTGGTCAGTCCCGCGGTTGGCACTCCGGGCGGCGGCGTCTCGACTCGTCAGGCCTGCGGATATACCCCAGACGGCTGCGGAGATGCCGATGAGAAGTTGCGATTTACAATGGTGCCAAGACGAAAACGAACCTGCGTCGGCCACCCCGAGACCCCACAGCACAACTCTGAGAGGGAGGTTGCTATGCCGCAGTGTACACGCCCGCCAAAGCACAATCATATCAGATATAACGAACTACGCAACGGATGAGCACTGATTGGCCGGACGGAAACGAAATGCACACGTACGTTGATGGTCGCTGGCCACCGTTGGAGCACATAGAACGCGAGATGCGTATCTTGCCACGAGTTCTTGCGGTCTGGGAGTGAGAACGTCGTTGACATCAGGTAGCCTTGGATTTGTGCAATGCTGAAGATGAAGTCGGTGAGGAATTGAAGCGTGCAGGAGATGAAGAGGATGAGCATGGCGCATTGGAGGGTTCGGTTGTAGGTGAATTGTCTGGCGTGATGTGGGCTGGGGTGGGTGAGATAAGGGTGTCGTGGTGAGGAAGAAAGAAGGGGGCGAGACGGACCGGAGCGTCCACGTAAAGAAGGCCGCGAGGTATATACCGTAGAAGAGCCAGCCAACGCCATGCGAGATCGTCTGTCGACATATCGACTGGCCCCAGAGGAAGAGGATATCGTCCGTGTCGGTGGAATTCGAGGACATGGCGGCGGCGCAACTTCACCGAAGGGCGACCTTTATGTCGGGAGTACAACCCGATTCGAGATATTTTAAATCACATTTACTGCATTGATCGTCCATACAGATGGCGTGGAATGCAGTACCTGAGAAATATTGGCGAAATTAGGGTGGTCGGTCCCACAGTCTGGTCACTAGGCTCGATTGGGCGGGAAAGATGTGCCGTGGTCGCCCCGGCCATCCGGGCACAGGCTTTCTCATTCGTGGTGGCCCTGGGCGGGAATCCGCTGGATCTCTTGAACAAGAGTTCTTGGTGGCTTCCCGACTAGTTTCCCTGTATCTTCAGGGACAATCAAATAGAGGCGTTCTAGAGTCTGCGGGAGGATGAGAGTGGGAGGAAGAGATCGGGGCTGTGATGATGCCAAGATGATGCGCCAAGGCCGCTGTGACGAATCCAGATCACGGAATCAACACGGAGTGCGTCGGTTTTACCAGCGGCACTCTACCCCTCCCCGATGTCGATTCCAATTTCCCGTGGGTTTTCGCAGTGACCGCCGAGGTTCCATGCCACATCCATGATCCAGCCTTCACCAGCTCTGCGTTCTGTCCTCTCTAGACTCTCCGAATCCAAGTCGGAGAACATCCGTGCCACATACTCGTCTATCCTGGGCCTCCTTCCTCTCGCAAGTCGATACTATGATTAAATCCGACTCAACCTCTCCAAGCTCATCTAATACCTTCCACTCGAGTCGTGGCTCATTATGTCACCGCACCGTCCTATTCAGAGCACATAATATTACAATCATCCTGGTCCGCTTTTCAATCCTTACTAACATGCGTCTCTTCCTCCACCCTGATATCCAGAGTCCCCATCTGAATCGTATCGACTCCAGCATCTCTCCCAAATCGCGCCTTGCCCCAGTTAGCGCTATGTTCGCCCGCCCTCGGACTGCTCGGCATCATAGTCAACCTCACGGCATCCCCCGACCTCGTACCCTGAGCCCGCGAACCGCTCACAATAACGATGTTCGAACACCTCGAGCACACCGCGGTCGAAGAAATCTCGCTAATGCCCGGATCCTCGACGGACCGTTTGGAACGGATGATAATCAGGGTGAGTGTGGGTAGGATCGCCTATGCTCGAATTCATTGAGCAAATTCCATCTGGAACAAGGGGATGCATGCACAGCAAGGTACACGGCCATCTTGAGCAGCGCGCCAGTCCCCATATCGAGCGGGCTTCCCGGAACGAGGTCAACATCTTCGAGTACGACGTAAAGAATCTGGATCAACGCCCAAACGACCCCACTTTCGACGAGCACGAGAAGAATCCTCGGAACGTCACCGCGCCAGCGTGTGATTGCTGCTTGATTCATCGTACGGTGGTGTTTCCTGCAAGCAGTTATTTGTTTCATTGGACCAGAAAGAGAAGGCAAGGAAGACCCACCAAGCGACAACCGCAATGGCAATCGTCCCGATAACATTAATCGCCAGGGACGTGATGATGCTAACGGTATTGACCACCTGGTCCGTTGCGCGGTTGGAACTCCGTTGTGCAGCGTCTCGGCTTGTGAAAGCCGCTGCTACACACCACACGACTGGGAACTTTACTCAGAACTCGATGTTGAATGAATTGACGCGCAAGGCTACATACCGACATCAGCCACGCCGAGAGTGCCCATCGCAACTTTGAGCCAGCGATGACTCTGTCGGAGCGAGGCCGCACGCCACAGGACGATTAGATCGGATACTATGAACTGCATGCGCGCTTCAGTCTAGTGTAGATCATCACACTACAAGACACTCACGTTAATCGCAGGCGGCCACCTCTGAATGACATAGAACGGTAAGTGGGTGTTTTCCCAGTCGTCCTTCCGATCCGCCAACGGGAACCTCGTCGACATCATGTATCCTTGGATCTGCGCGATACTGAAGATGAAGTCTGTGATGAATTGGAGTGTGGACGAAAGGAAGAGCAGGATCATGGCGGTTTGGAGGATACGGTTCAGGGTAAACGAACGCGAATGACGGGGGCTGCCAAACGTCGGAGGTTAGTAAAAATGCATGTAAGCCAGAGAGGAGCGGCAAGTACGGTGAGAGGTAAGAGAAGAAGATAGGAAGGTAGATTCCTGTCGTGTGCGCGTGAGTTACCAAGACGAGACTGTGTCAGTGTACGCACCGTAGAACAGCCAGCCACTGCCATGACTGAGAGTCATGCGGCAAATTGACTGACCCCATGCGAACAAGGTCTCGTCCGTGACCGTCGAATTGGAGGACGACATCGCAGGAAGGGGGATTACACCACGCCGCGACCACCCTCTTTAAATCGCCATCGGCAGACTGCTGCCGACAGCTGAATGGGAATAAGCTAGCCCATGAGAATGCGTATTCGACGCAGATTCCCACGATGTGGGATGTGGAAATGCCACGGACTGTGTGAAATTACAGGCCGTTGTCTTGCATAGAATGAATTGTGGGCTTCTGGGCTCAGAAGCGCATCAATCTCCATTTTCCATGTAGACCTTCGAGGTCGTGGTGAGGCGGGGAGAGGCCTGCAGCCCTAAGCTGAAAGCGGCCGGAGAGGTCCACAGCATTAGTACTGCGGTGCGCGGCTCCAAACCAGGGCCCTACTTTTACTCGGGACTCGGGAGAACATCTATCTGTCATCTCCCGTCGAGCCTCGATCAATTGCAATTCCCACGTCGCGGAAATGGAGTTGGAGCTTACCAATTCTGGGATGTATTTCTCGTCTCTTCTCTTCCATTTCCTGTCTAGTATCTGGGATGGACATCGTTGCGATGCCGGCCATGGGACAGCGAGTCACTTACGAATTGTTTGTCAATCCGAGGATTTAGACGCCTGACTAGTCTCTTCACCCTGCCAAGCCCGCGTACCCGACGCGGAGTCCAACTCCAATGTAAATAAAGCTCGAGCCGTGCCTCGGAGTCGGGAGGGAATCTGAATTTTGACAGTTGGATCAGAAGGTTCATATAATAGGTAGCGGACCTAAACGGCTTGGTCTTGACTCTTTTACTTAGCACCTCGGAGTGGGAGCTGCGTCGCGAATAGCAGTTTCAAGGGAAGGGATCAAGTTAGCTTTCGGCCGGAGGAGGAGCCCTTGTCATTGTCCTGCATTCAAGAATCATCTTTGGAAGTTCTGGGAGGGAATCACGGACTTAGGCCAATTGATCTCCTCCCGATAGGTTGTTTTGTTCACGACGGGAACATGTATTAGTCAGCGAAGAAATGTTGTTGTGGCCGGCCATCACATTACTGTTCAAACAGTATCAGACAGGTAACGGATAGAGCACGATACGCACCCGGTGTTGGTCTCGAACAGCGCGGCTTGACATCATGCCCTCCGACTTCGTGGGCGTGAGACGGTAGCCCTCGATGCGACTTTCACAGCGCACGCCCCGGCTCGCAGCTGATCCTCGAGGCAACGAGTGTCGGCGAGCTCGGACTCGTCGTCTTGAGAGTTGAGTTCCATCTGGAGGTATCACGCACCATAAAGTTCAAAGCCGCACGCCAAAGCCTCCTCCCAAGTACTTGCCTCTCACAGGCGCTGGCCATGGGGTGGTGCTTCCGTCCTTCCTAAAGCCGCCGAGTCCCACGACCTACCTCCCTGCATTTCGTATTACTCCACCAACCCCATCCCTATGCAAGCCCCAGGCGTACAAACCGCGCTCTCAGGAGGCCCGCCCATCCGCTCAGCCCCCACTCTATTCACACTCAGCAACCGCGTAGCACTCGTAACCGGCGGCCACCGCAGCATTGGGCTGGAAATCGCGCTGGCACTCGCAGAGGCAGGGGCTATCGTGTACTGCCTCGACCTCCCCGCGGAGCCTGATAGCGAGTGGCGTACGATTCAGCGGTATGTGGCTGAGCTTCCGGCGGACCAAGACAAGAAAGGGCGGCTGGAATACATCAGCGCCGACGTGACAGACCAGAAGACGATGTGGTCTGTAGCGGAAAAACTCACTGAGAAAGAGGGAAGGATCGATATCTGCTTTGCCAATGCGGGGATTTACGCCGTGGATGACTGTCTTGAGTACCCGGCCGAAGATTTCCGGAAGGTGTGTCCTGTATACCCTTCCTCGCAGTACATTACTTGAACGATGCAGATGTTCGACGTCAACACGCTTGGAGCCATGGTAACCGCACAGGCCGCTGCGAAGCAGATGGTGCGACTGGGTACGCCGGGGAGCATAATTATGACGGGTTCAATCAGTGCAAGTATAACCAACCCGGTGCGTGTCCATACCTCCGACCGAAATCCACCCAACCGCAATTTAGACTCTTCGTTCGATGGCGTACAACGCGAGCAAAGCGGCTGTCTTGCAAATGACGCGATCCATGGCATGTGAGCTCGCTGCTAAACACATCCGTGTGAATAGTATCAGTCCGGGTTATATCAACACTGAGTGAGAGAATTGCACTTCACCTCGTTCATTCTTGCTCATTCGAATCGAGGATGACGCGTGTCTCGTTCTTGTCGAAACCAGGCCTAGGAGAAAGATTGAGCGCTCAGAATCCGATGGGAAGGTTTGGACGCCCTGACGAGCTCCGCGGCGTGGCGTTGTTTTTGGCATCGGATGCGTCGACTTTTTGCACTGGGAGCGAGTACGTTTGTCTGGTTTCTCTTGCAGCGATGAGTCTGAACTGTTTGTCAGTATTATAATCGACGGGGGCCAGTGCGCTTGGTAGTTTAGGGGTTCTCAGCGGGTTGAAAACAATGGATCTGGTATATTGAGCATGGGGTGTAAGAGGTGAGAATGTAACTGTAACTGTAACCAACAGATCCCGCTGTATGAATTTCGTTTCCAAGCAGTCCAAATCCTATAATTAACCCCGGGTCAGAATACGCAGAAAGGGAGGGAAATCTAATCTCGCACCTCAACGAATTTGGTACCACAACGACTTGTCGAACGGCCGACTTTCTTCAACCCTGTTCTGAACATCAGAACCAATCCCTAGGTGGGTTGATGGCATCGGGGTGGCGGAGGAAGAGCCGCAATTGAGTCTCCGCAGATTGGGTAGCAGATGTCCGCCAGGTATGTCGCTCTGCAGGAGGGTGTCGTAGACTTGCGACAAGTCTTCCGCCCACAGGTAGGGAGGCGTGAAAGCCCGAACGCGCTTCGAGTAGTACAGAAAACGGTCCCAGTCCGACGTTTCGATCGGGCGAATGAAGGTCTGGCATCTCAGAGTTAAACGAGCTGAATGGATTACGATGGGCATTCACTATCGTGAAGGTACGGCGGCGTGTATCCGTAGCATATCCCGACTGCCACAAAGCAGCGGGCATGCACTTGATGAGATGTCTCATCGTCGACTGGTGTTTCCATAAGGCATCCAAGGCATCGTCGTGAAAGATTCTGGTCCGCGCGAGAGATGCAAGCTGTCCGCTGGCCGTGTGGTTCCACCCTACGTCGATATCGAGATTCGATACAATTTGCTGCACAATCTCGGGGATGAGCAGACAACGGTGCATCTCCCGGGGTGCTCGATCGCTCTCTGGTGACGCAATCCGTGGCGGCGGTCCCGACCGTGCTTCGTTCAAAGTACGGATCATGTCAGGGATGGTTTCAGACAGAGCCGCGTAGTCGTCTACAGAAAAGAAGGCCCGATTCTGAAAGAATATTAGTCGAGTTATTGACATCGCTGAAGGCGAAGACGCACCTGTTCCACCGCTTGAAAAAACCCAAAGACCTCGTTCAGTTGGTGCTGAACTTGAGTGTCGTCTCCAGCATATACTTCCACCACGCAGCGGACATTGCGACAGAGCCTCCTGAACGCGAGGCTGAAATTGGTGACGATGATCTATTCTGCCATGACGGGCGGAGGAGAAAGCCTGTTTCAGATGGCATCAAATCTGATCGCTATCACCTTCTGCTGCCATGAATGCTCGCCGGGTTTGTCACTTTGTGAGCCCCGAAGCCCACCGACGCCGACTCCGTGTCTGCTCTCCATATTCCGCTTGTATAACACGCGGATGCAGAACTATCTGAGGTGTTGACAGATATCGAGACATACATAATATGAGGAGTCCACCCCACCTCCTCCTCCGGCTCCTCTCTCACTCCATGGCGGCCCTCGAATCGATTTCCAAGCTGGCGGCACTACTTCCTCTGCGTGAGCCACTTGCAGCTCTCTCTCATCGTCTTCTCACATCTCCTAGCTGCCGTGGTGCTATGGAAGGTCCTCACGACCACGCACGCGCCGTACAACAAGCACCGAGGCATGAAACGCATCATGGGCGACGCCGCGCTGAGATACATTATCCGCACGCTCTCTGTTGCTCAGCTTCAAGCCCAGTTTGGCAGTACATTGAACGTCTATACCAAATGGGCGAAACAGGTCAAGATGCCTGTTGTGGTGGACGAACTGGGGGACGATGCGCGGCTGCTGTGGCTCGGGCCAAAAAGATTGGATCATGTCATTCTATTCGATCATGGTGCGTCTTACATGCTTCTTGTAGCAGATACCTTCTCATTTGTCCAGGCGGTGGTTTCGCACTACCTCCTCCCAATTCTGGGCTGCTATTCTGGCAACACGTTCGCTTGGAAATGGAAAAGAAAGGAGTAGAGCCTGGCATTGTCATGCTCAACTATTGTGAGTCCAAGCCCCTTGCGAAATGACGTCTGAATTCATATACTCGCAGCTCTCTGGCCCTCGGCCACCTTCCCGAAACCACTCTCCCAACTTCAACGCGCCGTGTCCTTCCTCCTCGATGCAGGTGTTGACCCCACGCACCTGCAACTCGCAGGAGACTCTGCAGGAGGGAACCTCATCGTCTAACTCCTCTCGCACGCCCTACATCCGCACCCTGACGTCGCACCACTCACGCTCTCCGCACCCTTCCGTTCCATAAACCTGCTTTCACCCTGGGTCGGCCTCCTCGGCGAAACGCCTTCGTACGCAGAGAACGACGGCATTGACTGGATGGCGCGCTCCGCCCTGGTCGGTCTAGGGAGGCAAATCGTTGACGGCTTCCCGGAGATCTACCGTCATACATTTGCGGAGCCCTACAAGGCCCCGGCAGCGTGGTTCTCCGGCGTCGAGAAGCTAGTGAGCTCCGTGCTCATCACCGTGGGCGAAGCGGAGTGCATGCGAGACGATATACTTCAATTCGGTGTGCTCCTCGAGAAGAATCATCCGAGAGTGGAGGTGGTTGTTCAGCCGGGCGGTTTCCACGAGGATATGTTTTTGGATTTCGATGTGGGTGCGAAGGTTGGGATGCTGACGCCTTTGATTGTGGACCGTTTGGTTGCATGATACTTGTACACTTTCGCTTGTTGACGAAACGAAATGCCTAGAGTCATCCTACATGCGCAGCCGAAATGAGGGGAAATTAATGCGAGCAACTCCCGATTTCTGGGCCGAGCTCGAGCTTTTGTACGGTCGTCCAGTTGAGCCCATTTTCTGTTGGTCTTCTGCAGCTTCGTCTCGACCTACGGCTCGATCGAGTGGTCGTGTGCCACCACCTTGCCCGTCGGGTGACATTAATGTATCGATATTTCAAGAACGATCGGACCAGCCCTGGCGTGGTAAACGTTTTTGATGGACTGCGCTTGACCCATGTTCAGCGAAGAAAACGCGCCGAACGTGCTGATACGGATCATCGCAGAAAGAGGATTCTTTGGATTTCATCGGTACTTTACTGCTGACCGTGTTGTCGACTCCTGCTCATCTGCAAAACCCTTCTTTCACAAAGGATTCTGTAGCGCAACCTCTGCTGGTTGGCAACACCTGACGAAATGCATGCTGGAAGCGGCGGCACAGGGATGAAACACCCATCCTCACTCCGCGCCCTCGATCGGCTCTCGGCTCCTGCTGAGCTTTCAATTTTGCTCAAGCTTCCGCAGTCTTATTCCACAGAGTCGCAGTGTATAAAAGGGAGAGCTCTCCCTCTCCTCGTCCAACCATACCCCAGCGACCTACTCTGCGCCAGATGTCTTTCGTCCGGACACCCAACCTTGCCGGCAGACGAAGGATACGCCCAGGTCCTCGCCCGCCTAACACGCGGAGTACGACAGCTCCTGCCGCCATGACGCACGCGCAGCCCCAGCCGGCGCAGCAGAGCTCGCTTGGAAAGGATTCGGTCGACACGCCTAGTGGGGTTGCAAGCTCAAGACCCGAGACGTCTCCTCTGCGGCCTGCCCTCAAGCGCAGAGCCACGACAGATGGCTCGACCAGTTCCACTTCGAGCTCCTCCACATTCCTCCCCGTTGACTCGGTCCTCGGGTTCGACTTTCCCACCTTGACGCCGACGAGTCATCACGATAAAGTTGGGGATTTGAAGATCATTCGTGCGTCGTCGAATTCGATTGCAACCGTGGACTAACTATCTTCGCAGAATTCCAATACCCATCCATGGAGCTTCCAAACTCGGTGGACAAACTACTTCAAGCCTTGCGGCTCGCGAAACCTCAACGGCCCCGGCGGGTGACGCGTGTCTTTCGGATCGTTGAGCCTAGGGGTGAGGCGGAGGAGGTCGAAGTTGTCTCGCTTTTGGCCGAGTCTGGATCTACTGCCACGGATTCGGTCTCGGGCTTTGAAGATGAGCAAGAGCCCGCGGAGGTGGAGGTGGAGTTGCTCCGGCGGTTGAGGTTCGCCATTCCCGCGATGGAAGTTGATGGAGAGCAGGAGCAAGGGGAAGAACAGGAGGAGGCGCAGTCTGAAGCGCATTGGATGTGTTCCATCGTGAGTTGATCGACATAGTTGAAATTGGTTCAAGCCCTCACACGCGTCTTGCTAGTGAAACTTGACCGGCTTGACCGCCCGTCTTATTTAGTTTCATTATTGAATTGAAACGTAGAGTATCCTGCAGTACTTATACATATTTGTTGATTTCGTCGTGTATTGCGCACCCTTGGATAATGTTTGCATACCACGTCTCGAGAGTCGAAACGCGCCTCATTTCGTTTTGAAAAGCAAAGGTCAGCCAACTAACAGATCTCACTGCGTTCAGAGGTCTTGTCGGCACATGTCGGCGCAGGCTTGCCCAACATGTGTCGAGCCACATGATGTCGGCCTGTCTTTAGCCTTGGCTAATGCATGTTAGCACATCTTTTATGTAGCACAAGGGCAAGAGGGAGTAGGGGCGACCCCGAGGAGCCAAAAATCTTCTGAAATCGTTGGCAACAGCTGACGTGGGAAGTGTTTTTGCTCCCGAGGTCCAGCTGTCAGGCATTGAGTCGGCCCATGTCGGCAATGCTGTGCATGTTTGATGTCCGCAGCACTGTTCCCATGGCTCGGCTAATGTCGGCCACGCATCGGCCATGTCAGAGCCAAGTTGCCGACAAGACCTCTGAACGCAGTGAGATGGGGGTATACATGTAAGCTGTTGTAAAGCCATCCTTGGTCTGCGGCAAGGCAAAAGGCAAGCGATACTGGAACCGAGAATCCTAGCAGTCGAGAATCCCAGCAGTCGCATCGCCATCGGTTGATATATTGTTTCCGCAAAATACAAAAGCCCCAAGCTCATACGATCTTGTTATACCACGGCCCAAAATCAGCCGCCTGGAAATCTACCAGCCAAGTCAGCCGTGAATTGTATATCGATATCGAGAAGAGTTACGCACGCCAGCGTATCGTGATGCTCGGGTCTGGGGATCGAAAATATTCGTTTGGGTGCATCTCTACGTCGTCAGAGACAGAGAATGCGGTAATGTGCACCAACGTCAAGCTGGGAAAGTCGCGACTGAGCTCTGCAAGTCGACCTGCCATTTCTTGTGCGCCCTCGGTGCTTAGATCAAATATGCGGAGAACGAGAGTACGGAGATGATGGCGATTCTCGGGGCGTATAGTACGAAGCAGAAGGAAGCCCTGGGTGGAGGGGGACTCCATGGCCATCTCCAGTTGGAAGAGTCGGAAGGGGGAAAGGTCGAGCATATCCTAAATGGGTCAGACTCGAGGTCATCTTCCAGATTGAAAGCTAACACACAGGATCGGTCGAAAAGATTTGTATATTGCCATAGACCGGGCCATAGATATCGTTGACCAACGTGTCGATGGGTTCATTCAACTGGAGTGCTTTGAGATCCGAAAGATCAAACGGACAACTGGCGTCCTGAAGCCAGCGCAGTATCTCTGCCACGGTATTGGCCCGCCCGCTGAAGGAGTCCAATGTAATTCGTTTCCGTGCGCCTCCCTCCCGGAAGACAGCTTCGCCGGTTTGATCTAACAGGTTGAAGCTATACGAAAGATGCCTGATGTTCTCAGAGCACCCGTGCCATATCCGTGCGGTGTCTGCCTCGTTGCGGAAGGTGCAGAAAATGCGGACCGTGCGAAGAGCGGGGTTCGCGACAAATCGGTTGATCGCACGGAGGACGGGTTCATTGCAGAATTGACTGCTGTCGTAAACGGAAAGGGAGGTCAAACTCGGGAACGAAAGTTTTCCCAGGGATTCCAGAGGTGCCTGGATATTAAAGAGATCGAGCTTGTGAATCAAGTGGGCGAGATGTCCGGATTGCTGTAATGTCTGCAACAATCGAAGAATCTGACTGGGTGGACGATGGTCAGGGAGCTTGAGGTCGCGGAACAAGTGAGCTTGAGACGAGCGACACCACACGCGATTGACTCGTGCGGATGCCTGGAGGTCCCTGGCGGTACCGACAAAGCCCAAGATGAGGTCCACGAGCTCGGCAATTTCGAGGGGGTTTGACGACATGCGATACTGGCACAGTGTATAAGCATCCTGAGTAGCTCAAGTGAGTCGCAGTAAGTACCACCTGCAGGTCGCGCCCGGCGAGATGAGATGATGGTCGGAGACAGAGCTGGTCGATCAATTGTTTACCACGCTCTTTTGTCTTCGACCATGGCACGATTTCCACCCGCCACTTGTTCTTTCCCATCGAACGCCGGTCACGAAGACTTCGTCCAGCGAGCAACATATCATCTAGAAGGAGGGCTAAGACTCGGGTCGGACGATGATCGATGACGGACTTGGACTTTCTCGGTGCGTGTGGCGGATGCCCAAGCTCCCTCCCCTCCTGACAATACTTCCCTTCAGGGCTGGCCCTCACGAGCTCCGCTTTTTCCAACGACTCATCTCCCTGCTGGACGTGAATGTGGGCCGACAAAGTGCTTCGTGCCCATGTCTTTTTCCACCACTTTGAGATCTGACCGGCCAGAAAGACGAGACGTATTCGCCCGGAAGGTCCCATTCGCGACTCTGGCTCTGCTACCTCGGATTCCCACATCGCACGCCGGCGAACGGAGGGCTATCTCAGCTCCACGCCTCTGCAGCTGCCCATGCCTTGCTGTCCCCTTATCCATGTGCATCCAGCCGACGCTCCCGTCCTCGCCCTTCTCGCGTCGTGACGCCCACATTCTGGCCGCCGTCGGACAACTTCAAGGCTCCAGCTCGTCTCTTGCAGTCGTGCTCGCTGTGACGTGGCATCGATCTTTGATCTTTGTGCTCGCCGACGAAGACGTCGTGGACTGAGAGGGAATCTGCTGGCGCCCCCGCCTTGTCTCCTTTGAGAGCGTGGCTCGAGCTAGCCCTGGCTCTGTCCCTGGTCATCGCTCAGACAGCCAGCTCTCGCAGACGCTCACTCACATCTCCTCCACTTAACCCTCGGTGATACGGAATGTGCAGGACATCGTCGCTGGGCTTGTCTGTGGCCGCTACGTAAAGACCTCCCCCATCGCCTTGTGACGCAGTCGAAAGTTCACCCCTTCCTCGGTCCCCAGGCCTCTTCGGCGCTCAGCAATCCACAGGCTTGCGTGGAGACATCGCATTTCCAGCATGGTGCATGACGGCCGTTGAAGGTGCCCCCTTCGTTGTCCTTTAGGGTGGCACAGGATTCATTGTCCAATGCGCTACGGAAGTGACTGGCCTCGGTCGGCCCTCCTCCTGCTTACCTGCCCTGGATGCCCAGCCTGCGCCGTCCCTGTGTGTGCCAAGTGCACCATGAACCGTGCTTTTCGCAACTCACACGTCGCTCCCCGCAGCCCTTCTATCCCTCTCCCACCCATGTACCTGAAGTTATCCTCCCCGGAGTGTGTCCGATTAGCTGGAGTCGGTGGCGAGGTCGTGAGCGGACACGGGCGCCGGGGAGAAGTCGCTGCGATCATGACGCTTAGCGCGCCTCTGACGAGCTCAGCGCGCTGTACCCTCGTCTATCTTACCAACAATCGACTCTTCCTTGGCTATTTGCCTTATTTGGAAGTGGGCGTTTATCTGTTGCTCCTTGTTTGTAGTCCGGCCGGGACTCGGCACGCGATAGATTTCATGTGTAGTTTTGATACATACTACGCTTGGCTCGACAGTTTCAGTTCGAGCGTACCGAAGAAAATACAGTGGGAACACAAGGCGTGCATCATGCATCAGCAATTCAGTTCGTTGATTTGCATCGCCGTTAGGCTACTTATCTTTGTTATCGCCTTCCTTTCCACCACCATCACATCCGGGTTTCGGTAAGTGAGTGCATCCAAGCTTCCTGTTATCCGTCATTGAGCTACCTCAGCGGTGCATGCATAGTCCACTGGAGACCTCGGAGCTTCTGGATCGGATATTGAGCTTCGTGGATACGGCCAAGGATCTCTGCGCGTCCGCACTTGTCCATAGCTCGTGGGCTCATCCGGCACAGGCTACACTATTTTCCGAAATTGGGGGCTTATTTGGGGAGGTACAGAGGCTACTCAGTCTGCTGTTGCCGATACTGGAGGTATCGCCTCGCTTCGCCCGACTCGTGATAAAGTTGGACCTCGTACAACTCTCAAAGGAGCATCTGGAACGACTTGGAAATATTGCATTCCCTCGTCTGACCACCTTGTGTATTGACAACATCTCGGTCTACGCCGAGGCGGGCGTCGTCTCGGTACAGAAATTGCTCCAAAACCCGTCCCTTCTGTCGGTCAGCGTCCACGGCGCTTTTGTCCTGGAGGAGCATTTTCTGAGGATTTGGGACGGATGTAGTGAAACCATCAAGCATCTTTCTTACTCATCGGGCAACCGCGAGTTTGCTTTCCTACCCATCGAGCCACAGACGCCTCCAAGACGCATCAAGCTCGAGTCCTTCAACGCCCCGCATCGGAATCCTGAACAAACTCGACTATGGCTGCAGCATCCCAGCTGCCCATTCGATGTCTCGTCACTCAAGGCGTTACAGACTGGGGAGACGACTGGGGATCTTTTCGGAACCGTCCTGGCTCCCGCACTTGAAACAATCGAGGTATTCTCCACCGCTGTACGTGACGGTTTTGCGCCTCTTTCAAAGGCACTCATATACTCCTAGAATTGGTGGTACACGAACCGCGAGCTGCCCCATCTTCACCGTACATCGCAGCTCACTATATCCATGCCTCTCTCCATGGAAGCGGCCTTTGAACTCCTCCGAACCATACGCCCAGAAAATAGACAATACCTCAAAGCGGTGCGATTCGTTCTCGGAAGTATGTAGCAAGCGTGGCAACCCGAAAAGGTTGAACTAATTCCAATTCTACAGGTCCAACTCTCCGCATATTGCGAAAGGACGACGTGCAAGCATTGGTCGACAATCTTTCTACGATCCGCAACGACTTTCCCAACTTGAAAATCGTTTCACTAGCTCTTCCGTTCGAGGGTGAACGGGTGAAGGTTGCAGTTGAGGAGTTGTTGGGTCCGAGGGCTCCTACAATCCGTTGGGGTGCGCCAGTTCTTCTTTACAAATACTTCCTCGTTCTGACTGGTTACAAAGACTTTAGCCCAGACTGGTGGAAGCGGCCTTGGCACGCAAGAATTGAGTAGACGCAGATCAATTTGTCCTGTTGCCAGTAGGACTCTAATACATGAATCCCGGACCAAGTGCTGTTTCATTCCTGCGAGCAAGTCGGACGATCTTGACTTGTGCTTGTATCGTTGCCGGTTCGTGGAAGGAAACATATTAAGTCAAGTAGGTAGGTGACCCAAAAAGGAAGAAGAAAAATCATCTTTCAACATGAACATGCATGGGCCCAAACCGGAATCGAACAGGAGTGTGCACAAGAACGGTTGCGGTCTGAATTGTGCCACCGTCAATATTGGGCACTCTAAAGGTCTCGGCAGCGTCGGTGGGGTTGTACGTGAGAGCTCGGAAGTTGAAATCCAGGCGACCATCGGCATCGGACTGACCAGGATGCATTGTCGTACTGAGTACCCGCCAACTTGGTTGTCGAGATAAAAAGTACTTAGCTCCTTCCTCCCCTCACGAACGTTGCGAGTCGGCGGAAAGCAGCGGTGACGAAGAACGGCTACACACGAGTTCCGAAGAACAAGTGGCCGTCGGCCAGGTTCAACTTGGATGACCTCAGCTGAAGATCCAAGAATGCATGCAGCTGGTCGATTCATGGCAGCCAAGCCTGAATCGAACAGGGCAAGTCCCAAGTGAAATCCACGACGCAAATATGCGAGCGATCCTTTCCAAGTCCTCGGTGGTTGTGAATGAATCTGCAAGTTCTGGTTAACATCTCGGCTGTTGGGAAAGCAGTTGAAGAACGGAGCGACGTCCCGGGAGGTCCTCGACGGTTCAAACGTTCACTCAACGGGCAAATTGAATGAGCGGCAAGTATTATCAGAGAATACCGCGCAGTGACCGAAGTTAAATAATGGAGAATTAGGCAAGAGAAGACCAGAGCAGAAAAAAGACAAACATCTCCCGTAGGCGTGAATCGAACAGACCAACTGCGAGTCGCCAACGTTTCGCATTCGAGTGCACGGCGCAAGTACTTAGGCTCTAGTAACTGTCTAGCCCGCCTTGCCCACAACTCCATCCATAGCGTCATACACACCCCAACACCGACCACACCAATCTGCACCCAACATAATTCTTCATCCCCGATACTGACCCCCGCACTACCCAAGATCGGCAGCTCATCCACGCCATCTCCATCCCCGCCGCCTTCCACCGTCGTCCATTGAGTCGCTCGCCACGGGAATAACTACGCTCGGCTAGCCCGGCTGATGCTGCGGTCGGTATCGGGCACATGAGCAACCTGGCATGATCTGCGGCGCTCACAGGGCCTGTGACGAGCTCAGAGCGTACTGGAGTCTCATTTACCTTATTTGGAAGTGGGCGTTTCGGTGGTGATCGTTGTTTGTACACGCCATCACTCATTTTGATACATTTATGCCTGGCCGAGCGCTTGAATTTTCAGTGCGAGCGCAGGCGTCTGGATCAGACCCCTTGAAAGATTCATTGCGCGCACACAAGACATGCATTGGCGTTGATCTGTTAATTCGCATCAGCACCAAATCAGCACGTAAGTACTTACACTGCCTTGCTTTCCCCTTGCCCTTCACGACCACCATCACAGCTGGCTTTCGGCAAGTACGTGCATCCGAGCTTCCCTGCATCCGCTATTGAGCTACCCAGTGCATGCATCACCAGCAAAGTCCTCTGGAGACCCCGGAGCTTTTGGATCAGGTCTTGAGCTTCGTCGATGCGACCAAGGATCTCTGCGCGTCCGCACTGGTGCATAGCTCGTGGGCTCATGCGGCACAGGCTATACTATTCTCGGACATCGGGGGCCTATCTGTGGAGGCCCAGAGACTACTCAGTCTGATGTTGCCAATACTGGAGGAATCACCTCGCCTCCCCCGACTCGTGAGGAAGCTCTACCTCCTACGACCCTCATCGGCGGATCTGGGACGGCTTGCAAACATCCAATTCCCTCGTCTTGCCACCCTGTTTCTCACCGCCATTTCGATCTCCAGCGAAGCGGACACTGTCGCGACACAGAAATTGCTCCAGAACCCGTGTCTCCTGTCGGTTAGCGTCCACGGCGACTTTGTCCGGGAGGAGCATTTCCTGAGGATCTGGGACGGGTGCACTGAGACCATCAAACATCTTTCGTGTTACTCATCGAGCAACCGCGAGTTTGCTTTTGTACCCAGTGAAACACAGAGGCCTCCGAGACGAATCAAGCTCGAGTCCTTCCACCCCGCAAATGAGAAACCCGAGCAAACCCGACTGTGGCTGCAGCATCCCAGTTGTCCATTCGATGTATCCTCTCTCAAAGCGTTCAAAACTGGGGACAGGACCGGTGATTTTTTCGAAACGGTCCTGGCTCCTGCACTTGGAACAATAGAGGTATTTTCCACCACTGTATGTGACGGTTTTTCGCATCTCGTTGCTCAAAAGTGCTGATATCTTCTTAGCATTGGTGGTACACGAACTTCGAGCTCCCTCATCTTCTCCGCCCATCCCAGATCAGCATATCCATGCCCCTCTCGGTGGACGCCGGTTCTGGGTTCATCCGTACCATACGCCCAGAAAATAGGCATCACCTCAAGGCGGTTCGATTGGTTTTCGGAGGTATGTAGCAGACATCACAACGCGGAAAGGTTGAACGAACTCTAATATTACAGGTCCAACTCTCCGCAGATTGCGAAAACCCGACGTGCAACAGCTGATTGGCAACCTATCGACCATTCGTAACGACTTTCCCAATTTGGAGATCGTTTACCTCGCTCTTCCGTTTGAGAGCGAACGGTTGAAGATGAAAGTTGGAGAATTGGACCCGAGGGCTCCTACGATCCGTTGGGGTGAGCCAGTTCTTTCTTGAGTACATACTTCCAATTTCTGATAAGTTCCATCCAAAGATTTTAGTTCAGATTGGCGGAAGCGCCCCTGGTACGCAAGAATTGAGTAGACGCAGATTACCTTTCTTACTGGCAAGCCGATCTGATACGAGGGTGCAGTACTCAGTGCTGTTGCATTCCTCTGCCCAAGTCAGACAATCCTTAGTTGTATCGTGTCGTTTTCGGTTCTTGGAAATGTACTGAAGTAGATGACACCAATAAAAAGCTCGACTTGTCTTTCATATGGGACCGAACCGGAATCGAACAGGACAAGTCCCACAGCCCAAGAGCAGTTCCCGTCTATACATTGTGCAACTCGTCGATGGGATAGTCCTTATGATCATTGCTAGGTCGATACATCTATGGGAGCACTTTATAACGTCGGGTTTGTACAGTTGGAGCTCAGAAGCAGAACCAGGATGCAATGAGCATTCAGTACTGAGTGCCCCCAAGGTTGTTGATGTCGCGATTATCCCTTCCCCAACTTACAGAGGTGATGAAAAATGGCTACTTAATCGCCAAGTGAGGAAATACTAATGACAAAGCGGCCAAAAAAGCAGGCAGGTTCAACTTCGGTGTCCTCACCTGAAGATCCAGAAATTTGGCAGGAAAAAGAGTACACGCCACCATGGTTGATGAACGGGAAACCAGCCTGAATCGAACAGGGCAAGTCCCAAGAGCTAATGAGTACGAAGCAAGCGGTGAACTATCCAAGAGTCCAATGCTTCCATTGTTGATCTGCAAGGACCTGGTCGGGCAAAGTTGAGCGCTCAAATATCTTGCCAGAGGTCCAGTGGGTTGGGAACAGCGAATGGGTTAGGTTAGGTCCAATAAACTGGCATGAAAAAGAGTACATGGAGCTGGTCAGTTCCTGGGAACCAAGCCTGAATCGAACAGGGCAAGTCACAAGTGGATTCCACGAAACAAGATGCGAACCATCCCAGCCAAGTCGTCGGTCGTCAATGTGAATGAATCCGCAAGTTCTGGTTAACATCTTGGCAAGACAGGAATTAACGTCGGTATTGGGCGCTCAGGTGTTGCCAGCGTCGAAGGTGCCAGGCAGCCAAGGTCCAGCGACTTGGAAAACCGACTTGCCGGCGACTGCCAGTGAGTGTTGTCCGAAGTTGTGGAGGTTTATTTAAATGATCTTCGACTTGAGATCTTGAGAATTCGGGGGAGGAGAAGAGAAGATGACAAAAAAAAAGAACCACAACTTCCAAGCGTGGATCGAACACGGCAACTTGGTCACAAACATTTTGCATTCGAGCTGACGGTGCAAATAGAGCCCATGTACCGTCTATCCCGTCTTTGCTTTCAACTCCTTCCAGAACGTCATATGCAACAACGCTCGAATACCAACCACACCAATTTGTATCGCACATTGCACGGCATTTCAGTTTAACTGCCCCCATTTGCTTTCCAATCTTCCTTCTCACTGCGAGCTGCTGATCTGAAAGCCGTTCAAGTCATGACCTCCGCCTCCGTCGAAGAACCCCCTTTGCATCCCCCCTCTCCGATCATCTCACACCGCGCAAAGCACGCACTGCACCGCGCCAAAGCCTCCACCGCCATCAGTAGAAAGAAATCTACCTGCAGACCCCGCAGCGCGAAGAACCCCACGTCCCTCGCGTTCTCGACTGCAGATTTCCGTGTGGAGACGACGTCCTTGTTGAAAACGTAGAGTATGATGAGCAACGCGTGGTAGCATCTGCCGAGGGATTTGAGGAACGTTTTTGTGCTCGACTTCTTGACTTCCATGTCGACGAGGATACTATGCGACTCGACGTCCTCCGGGACTGGCCTCACGGTGAGTCGTCGATATACCGTGGTGATCCCAACGGGAACGTAGACGACGACGCCGAGAAGCAAACAGAGCACTGCGTATCCGTGCAAGAGCTCGTCATCGACCCACAGAAATGTCGTGGCTACGGAGGATCCAGCGGCGGCGAGGACCACCGGGGCGATGAAGAGGAGGAGCAACGTCGTGAGTACGGTGTACTCGAGGAGTGACAGTGTGAGCATTCTTGGAGTTCTGCATGAAGGGCGCAACTAGCCGGACGCATGAGTGCAAACAGATCAGGGAGTTCGACACTGACGGCTCCATCATGCTGGGATTGAGAAAGTGGCGTTTGAACAGATGGCGAGCTTGGTGTCGTCGCACATCGCCGCGCAACTCGGTTTGCCTAATGTTGATCATGCAGCGGGGGAGGAGGAGAGTAAGAGAGAGAGAGCAGAGGACGGATCGCTTAGATAAGTTTAAGGTACTTACGCGAGGATGTAATTCAGTCAGTAAGTGCTAACGGTAAATTCATGAGGCAAAACGACAGATCAACATGTGACCCGTCATGGCGATTCGAATATTCAACCGAGATACAAGTCAAGTGGATTGAATCCACTTTCGATGGGAAGGACTGGATTTCTTGCAGGCAGGCTTAGAATTTGAAAGTCGTGCAATAAATATCACAACAAGTTTCGATGAACCACATACAAGGGATATCTCCAATGCAAAGTACTTCTGTACACAGGGTTACTTTCCGCGGCCTGCGGTGAGTGATAGGTCCGAGACGTCGTCTTAGTTTGCCGCCGACGTTGATAATGCGAGTTCTCGGATAACAAGGCTGAGAAAGCGTCAAAAGAAAGACAATTGGGAGACAGGGCCCGGCGCTGCGATAGTCTGTCAAACTCGGCACGAATCTAGGCACGGCGATACTTGTTCAGTTCGCTGTCTTGTAGCCAGTCACCGAGAGGGCGGCGGCGTTTGGAGTACTTGCGACGTCGACGAGCCAGAGAAGTCGAGAAGAATCCCACTCGGGCTCCGCGTCGGCCTTGAGGTGCCTCGGCCGAAGAGCAAGAGTCCCAGCCAATGCCATTGCCCTCCCAAGACGTTCATCTGACAGCTCCAAGCTCCGCCTTTGATCATGAATAAGCAGTTCCCGAGGCCGGGAGTCGACACATCTGAGAAATTTGTTTATGTTCGATCTGAATACTGCTCTGGATGGCACGACACGTTCCAGTCGTGAGCAAGTAACCGGTCCCGGACCTTGGCCTCGAACAAAGGTATTTTGAACATTGACCCGAATGACCTTGTAAGCCTGGCGTGGCCACGGTGTGCGACAAGCGCGTGAAGTTCAAAGGGAGATCCAGTAACCCAAGGTCGATCCGGATGGGAATTTGCACTCTTCAACTGATCGTTCTGTTGAAAGCGCACGAGCAGTCGGTCAGTCGTCGTATCCAGTGAGTTTCGGGAACTTGAGGATTCAGATGCAGAGGACGCCACAACATCCGCATCCGCCCCCAGCCGCAAGCAGTGTGTAGTGTGCTACTGTCCGGCAATCCATCGACGCTCTCCAGCGTTGATTGGTCCGGCGATGTCACGGATAGCCAAGGCGACCCGCCCGTCCGCGCTGAGAAATGAGTAGGTAACGAACTCCGTAGTCTCGGAGAGCCTCGGTGATAGATTTCGAGAGATTTCGACGTCGCCAAGAAGTCGAGGCGCGGGGAATGATTTTCCAAGAAGAACGATAGGCGAGGTTCGCTTAGGACACGAGTCCGACTCCGTCGACTCTCCCGGAACCCGCGGCCTTCCGCGGCTCGATTGTGCATGGACATTGAGCGGAGGGAAAGGAGCTCGGATGAGCCAACTAAACGCCCAGACTGAGCCTCGACTTCACATTGACAAGTCTGCGAAACAAATGAAATTCAAAATCAGTTTTGAAGTCCGAAGTACTCCGAATGAAAGTGCCCACCCTGCGGGGACCACGTAGGCAGCGCGGCCGCCGTGTTGAGATTCGTATCTGAATCCGAAAAAGCTTGGAAAAAGCTGTTACTTGGGTATCACCACGTTGTATATAGCACGGACCGTTTCTTTTATTATATGCAACACGAAGCGGCGGAGCCTGCGTCGGCTGACGAGGATGACATACATACAGCGGGACCCGAGAGGATGATTTTAAGTTGGTGGTGGATATAAGCCTCCCGGAACGACTCCGATGGGGTTGAGTGGGGCGCTTTCTTTAAGGTTTACGAGGAACGAGGCAGGCTAGGCGCCAATTCAGGATGTTGAGTAAATTGTTTTGGCAGATGCAGAATAGAATCCACCCTCCGCGTCGCCGAAATTCCTGATTTCTGCGTGCGTCAAGAAATCGCAACCAAAAGTTTGCAACTTGATTCGCACGAAGGGTACTCCACCTGAGAGCGAGGAACGTTGCTAGAATCCTGATGATGAGCGGAAAGCACCATAACGAATTAAAACGCACATCTTGTCCCGGAGGAGCACCACCATAGCCCCAACCAACTAGATTTTCCCACCGAATATACTTGGACCCAAAAGCGTATGTGCGCTTCGCACGAGGAATCGCGCGAAAGATGGGCGTCGAGGAAGGAAAGATGAACGCCGTGAGCTGTTTCCCACACTTCAATTTAGCGTTTATTTCCATGCAGTTTAGAATGTCGCCCTCGTATTACGCAAAGTTTCGGCAGGTGCGGGTTGTCGAAACCGAGACCGACAGTCCGCTCTGTCATGCCGTGGTTTGAAGCCGTACAAAACGCGAGGACCACTCGGATGGGTTTGACGGATTGGATAAACATGACAGATAGAGCGGCTGCGGGAGCGGCACTCCGTTGGGCGGTCCCGAGACCAGGTTCCCGTCGTCGACTTGCACATTGGGTGCGACTGACCGGGACCGACTTGACCGACCTGCCGGCAACACGCAGCCATACTGGCGTCTGGTGTAACAGACCCATCGCCTGCCCAGATAGGATATATTCGGGTCGGTGGCGACCGAGGTTCTCTGACATGGATTGGAAGGTTCAAGGCAGGGAGACTGAGCCAAAATGGCGGAGACCTGCAGGCAGGCGTGCAGGGCTTGGCGCGGCCAACTGCGAGAGTGGGGTGGGGGCCAAGTTTAACGTGACCAAGGGAACGGAAGGGCAGCTGTGATGTCGAGAATGCTTGAGTTGTTCTTGGGTTGTTCTCGGCCCTCGGATGACGCCATTGCTAATGCGGGGAATCAAAATGTCTGAGAGCTTGCGGGACCCGGACGTAGCGGAGAAGAAGAAGAAGATCCGAGAAGAAAGACTCTCAGCTACTCCCTAGATAACACGGACGTTGCAAGCATGGAATTTCTCGCTATTCTTCGGCCATTCAGCAAGTACATCCTGGAATTGACGGATCGAAGCATGGAGACGAAGAGATGGGAATGTCGGTGGGATCTAATATCCGTGGGTCAGAAGATCTTTTTGTTTCTTGCCCTTGACATTCCGTGGCAGAAGGACTTCCAAGTTTGTTAACATCTCGATCGAGGGAGGACCCTTGTCGGACCGGTGCTCCTGAGATGCAGAGAGCCCGAATAGGTCAAGTGGGAAGTATCGACTCCAAATAGCGAGAGTACTGCCTTGGGGAAGGAGGCCATGGGGTAGGTCTAATTTAGCGCTAGGTTGGGTCCGCAGGTACCTTTGCAGTAAATTAAGCGTCCGACATAGGAACGGGGCACATACAGCAATAATAGACGCCCATGAAGTAAAAATGAGGTTGCCGGCTCCGTGAGAGAACGTGGCGCAAAGGAGGATCTCTCGGTAACGGTTTCTTCGGTAGCGATTTCGAAATCTTGGCCGTTCAGCCAGCGGTGAGGCGTATGTGCGGATTTGGGAGTGAATATAGATTGTTGGGGGTATTTCAGGACTGTTGCGGCAGTTGAGCTCGATTTGATGCAGGAGAATACAGGGACCGTTGCTCGGGACGTCAAAGCCATGAGTGCCAATGATGCATCGAGGACACCGAGAACTGTCGTATGATAGATGGTGAAACGTTCCAGCGGTTGCAGACCAGACCGAAGCAGAGAGAAGTTAGGAACAAGGAGTATAAGACTGCGCGAGACCTTGAAGACCACAAGAGTCTGGCAAAAGGATACATCTCCGCACCGAGAACTGATCGAGAAAGTTTCCAGCGGTGGCGCGCAAGATGCCATGATGAGGGGAAGCCCGAGACAGAGAAAATGGAGAATCGAGGCGACCAACACAACGACAGGCAAGAATCTAACGAAAGGGCAAGTCTCCCAGGGGAGAGTTGGGGGAGTAAGGTCCACCCCGTGAGTGGGTAAATAGTATGAAGGACGGGAAATCGTACGACGCAACATGGTGCTCTCACAGAAGGACTGCGGCACCACCGAGAACAATCCGAGGAGAGGAGTTGCGTCGGAATATTGCATGTACAAGGACGCAAGTCGAGAGGATTCCATGCGCTGTCGAACAAAAAATTGTAGGTCCAGGCGGATTTGCTGCATGAAAATTAGGGATTCTCCAACGAGGAATTCCAAGAAACCGAGTGAGAATCTCTGGTTAATCATACACTGTATCATCGAGTCCACTGTATCATAAAGACCGCAGCACCACCGAGGACGATCCGAGGAGAGGAGTTGCGTCTTTAAAGGGAAGGAAGTCGAGAGGATTATATGAGCTCTCGAACAATAGACGTTGAAGCGGGGAAAAAGTATTGCGAGTCCAGGCGGACTTGCTGGATTGAGTGGAGCGAATCGCCGGCGAAGATTTTCAAGAAACCGAGTAAGGATCTCACTGGTTAAAGAACGATCGGAGAAGATGAGTTGCGTCAATATTGCGTGTAAAGGGAAGGAAATCGAGAGGATATCGATTCTATGAGCTCTCGAACAAGAGACGAAGTGGAAAAAGAATGGTGTGTCCCGGTGGATTTGTAGGATGAAGTTGAGGCATTCGCCGACGAAGATTTTCGTGAGGATCTCACTGGTCAATCATCGAGTCAGGAGCGGCCAAGCCGAGTCACTGTGTTCGACCAGAGGATGAGATATCTTCGCTCGGTAGAACCAGTGGAAGAGAAGACCGAGAACGCGCCGAAAACCGCGATTTCACCCGTCGAACGCACCCAGGTCTGTTTCCCATCGTCATGGATCGCAGAAGAGAGATGCATGTGGTTGGAGCCAGCGGAAACTCCGGATCAGGAAGCTGTGCAGTCGGTCATCACACGCGCAAAATTTTCGCTCTTGGCCTCCTCCCGCTCCTCTCCCAGCCCAACTCGCTGCACCCTCTGGCGTCGTACCCGCTGGAGACCCCACATCCAAGATTACTGACCAAAGAAACAAGGACCTTCGTCTCTTGACCCTTGAGTGCGTCCTTTACGTTATATCCGTCGAAAAAAAAGAGTGCCATCTAACGGCCATCGCGCACTTGCAGGTGGTCATCCGTTAGAGGTGCGTTATTCCAGAGCTCTGTAGCGTTCACGGATCCTCACCGATGTGCCCAGGGGAACCTCCCTGACAGGCCTCGATCCATCGCGCATTCTTCCGGGTGTTTTTCTAAAGAACACCCACCGTCCGTCTATCCCAACTGTTTCCCCCAACCCCCATACCTTCGCCCTTCAAGCCCTTTCCTCGCTGCACAGGGAGCGAGGAACCCGCCTCGACTGAATACACCCTACCACCATCGACCTTATCCGCCCGGATCTCTCCTCGACCGCGGCGGTTCAGCTTCTCGTCTATAACCCAAACCATCATCTCAACCCTCCGACCGCACACGCGTCCATCTTCTCCAAAAACAGGAATCGCAATGTCACGCGTACAAACCTTCCCAGCAAGCGCTCCTATCAACTTTGTCTCCCGGAACCGAAACGAGGGCGTGTCATGGGCCACTAGTGCCCTAGTTGACACCCTCTCCTCCTCCCCTACGCTCCGTCTCACCGGGACTCCGACCATCAGCTCTGCTGACGAGGACATATTCCCGTCCCTGCCGCCCCTCCTCCACGGGCACCCGGACATCCATCTACGCAACGGCGTCATGAACGCGGCTCGTCTCGCAGACGCCAACGAGCCAGACGCCGAGCGTGCCTTCTTTGTCGGTGACTTGAGCCAGGTCTACAGACAGCACCTGCGCTGGCAGGCGTGCCTTCCGGGCGTCGAGCCCTTTTACGGTACGTCTTCCCTCTCCTTGTGGTCCTGCAGCTGACGACGTGTTAGCGGTCAAGTGTAACCCCGACCCCTACGTTCTCCGTCTCCTCGCAGCCCTCGGCACGGGTTTCGACTGCGCGTCTAACCAAGAAATCGCCCAGGTCCTCGCCTTGGGTGTCTCCCCCTCACGCATCATCTTCGCCAACCCATGCAAGGCCGTCTCCTTTGTTCGCAACGCCTGCACACGCGGGGTGGACATGATGACCTTTGACAACGTCGACGAGCTGTACAAGGTCGCCCGTGCCCACCCACGTGCCAAGCTCGTGCTGCGCATCCTCACCGACGACACCAAGAGCCTTTGTCAGCTCGGTATCAAGTTTGGAGCCCCGCTGGACAACGTACCTGGCTTGCTCGCCAAGGCTCGCGAGCTGGAGCTCGACGTCATTGGCGTGAGCTTCCATGTCGGTAGCGGGTGCTACGACCCTTCGGTATACACCGATGCTATCCGGCGTGCTCGTCAGGCCTTTGACATGGGTGCTGCGGCGGGCTATACGTTCTCGCTTCTGGACGTCGGGGGCGGGTTTGAGGACGCCCTGTTTGAGCAGGCTGCGGCGTTCCTGACTGAGGCGCTAGCGCAGTACTTTCCAGACGCGGATCGGAAGGGGATCAGGGTTATCGCCGAGCCCGGACGGTTCTACGTATCCAAGGCTTTCAGTCTTGCGGCTAATATTATTGCCCGGAGGGCGCCTCTGGCTCCAAGCCCCACCGCGGAGCAAGAAGATGGGCCGTCCGTCATGTGTGAGTCGTGACGTACATCTCTCCACATTCCGAGAGCGCTAACATCCGATCCGACTGCAGACTACATCAACGACGGTGTATACGGTGCATTCAATTGTATCCTATTCGACCACCAAGTCGTCCAGCCGTACGTTCTCTCGATGGGGAACTCGTTCCACGTGTCGGAAGCCGAGCCCGTTGGTGCCGCGAGCGTGTGGGGCCCGACGTGCGATTCGATCGACTGTGTATGTGTCAATACCCGGCTGCCGAGTGCCCTGCGTGTCGGGGATTGGCTTGGCTTTGACAATATGGGCGCCTACACGTCGTGCGCTGCGAGCCAGTTTAACGGGTTCGAGGTCAGCAAGGTCGTTTACACTACGGGTGGCGGAGCTGGTGCGGCGGAGGTGCGGGGTGCGCTGGCTAGATTTGCTAAGGAGGCCCATGGACTTTGAGCTCCGTGAAATCTTTTTTGTTTTTTTGTTTTGTTTTACGTTTTATTTTTTTTCTATTCTTTATCCAGATTTGATAGATTGAAATGTAGAAGCGATTTAGAAGCACCGAGGACTAGGTTTTGATGAGCGTGGCACTGGTTGTCGACATTTGATTTGCTTCGGTTCCGCACTCGTGCGGGCTGTCGGACCCGGTTCCCACCATCTGCTCGATCGAGGATCAAAGGCACACCCGAGTCGAGGTGTATATCTGTTACATACCTTTGGACAGATTAAAAAACGTGGACACGGCGTGGACACAAGTGAATGAATGGGGTATATACGCCCTACGTACCACGAGGTTGCCCGCACAAGAAAGGCGAAAACAACGGGACTCGGGTCGTCGTCGATGTTGTCATTGCTTCTTGGCCGGCGCCCGGTGCCTATAATCATAATCTCGACTAAAACTAAACCGCCCATCATCAGATGCGATGCCGATCTGCAGGGTCTCCCGATATCCATTTTGGGGAAAACCGAAATTCTAGGCCCTCCACCTATGCGATTCTATTATTTCTCAATTTGCTTTTCGGGTTTTGTAGGCGCTCCTCCTCCTTGATCCCACTCTTGTCTTTTCCTTCTCCCCCGACTCCGACTCCGATTGCTGTCCGCGCGAACGAACGAACGAACGAGAGTCGGGCCCCACCACCTTTGGCTTATTATGATGTCGGACGCTTCGCCAATGCAGGTGCGCAGCCCACATATTCCGTGCCCTTCGAGACATTCATCTATCTTTGTGCCCACCGATAGGACTCACTGCAAACTTTTCAAGCAGCACCCGGCGCGCCTGGCCCCGCGCGATTCCGACCATACGCGAGCACCGTACATCACGTTACCAAGGGGCGCTATATCACCAGCAATGATGCGCGCGGGTACATGTACGGCTTCGGCCATTTTTATTGACGCGCGCTGACTTTTGGTGTAGCCCCGTATACGAATATCCGTTGAATAACCAGTGGATTATGATGGACATTGACGATGGGTATATTCTGTGGACTGGGATATGGAAAGGTACGTCCTAAGCATCGCTCTACTCTTTCTCGTCCTAATTTTGTCCTACAGCGCTGGGCAATTCCAAAGGTATTTCGTTCTTTTGTAGGCAGAAGGAGCGCTCGTCTCATTACTGTTGTTTATTTCCAGCCGACATTGTCAAGATGATCGACTCGCAGCCCGACCTTGCTCACGTTATTCGGCGCGTACGAGGAGGATATTTGAAAATTCAAGGGACGTGGATGCCTTACGATGTGCGTATCCGACTTTCCCGGGACGAAGGTGTATTTCTGAATGTATTTCTTTTAGGTGGCTTTGAATCTCGCGCGACGGTCAGCTATATAGCTTGTAGCTACTCGTTCTCGACTCACAGACGTTTACAGAGTTGCCTGGAATATTCGCGAGGATTTGGTACCATTATTCGGGTAGGTGGATGCCGCGTTTTCGAAGACTCCAAGCTCATGAATTTCTAGGCCTACATTTCCGAGTACATGTCTATCGCCCGACCAGCCGGGCTACGGCCAGGTCGTCGCGTCCGCTGGCCGCCGGCGTGCCCGACGGAGCCACATCCAGCCCCTCGTTCCCGCCCAAGAAACTCATAGTAACGCCTCGATATTCCAGCAGGCTCGACACCCGTCCTTTGGCCACGGAGCGCTTCCCCCACTCAGTGACCCGCCGAGGGAACGTCACCGTTACGCTCCCTACCCGATTTCGCCTGTATCCGATATCCAGCAGCATATGATGCCCCCGCCGAGAAGGTCCTCTGCCTCCTCGCTGCTGGACTTGCCTGGCCTGCGTGCCGCCCTCCCGCCGCCTTCGCCTCGAATGCCCTCCCCTCCTCGGTTGCCCATCCACCTCCCAGCGATTCAGACCCATCTTTCGAGGGGAGCCAGCAGCGACTCGGTCTACGCCTTGCCACCAATATCCGCGCTGGAAGACTTGCGTGGCGTCGACACGCACGACGCAGCAGCCGTCCTTCGCAGGCTCAATTCGGACGATGACGACGACGACGTCCACCGGAGGCCTGCCCGCCGAGCACTATCGGTGCCTGCTCCACGGTAAGCGACTTGCGAGCGTCATATTTCCCGCCCTCCCATCACCTCGCTAATCACAGTTGATCGCAGGATACCCTCGCCTCCAACCGCGATTTCAAATGCCCATCGTCGTTCCATGGGGCAGATACCCGGCCCCGCACTGCGCCTACGCGTCCCTTCTGGCTCCGCGTTTTCCATATCCGAATCAGACACCTCGGGCTCCTCCCCCTCCTCGCCTGCCTCGCCCGCCACACCACGCTCAGCCATCTCAGCCAGAGACCAAGCACAACACCTTTCCCTCGTACCGCTGTCCGTGCTCAAGGAGCAGCAGAGCCGGCATGCTGGTCCCAATTCGTATTGCCTCCCTGCTGCGTTTGGGAATAGCAGCAGTCGTCTCTGGATTTCGGACGAGTCGAATTGCCGGCGAGTAGGAAGGGAGGCGTCGGATGGGAGTAATGGCTGCGCGTCTCCGTCTCCCTTTGCCTCGTGGTAATACTAATACTATACCCTCTGCTCTGCTATGGTTTGGACAACACCTCTTCGTTCGACCTTCGTTCTTGTATTATCTATCCACACTGTGGTTCGTCTTGTCTTTGTATTATACACACGGACACTTCTCCATATCACAGCATACCTCCTTCACCATTTACAGTACCGAATATATACCTCGTACTAATCGCACAAGTGTCTGTCTGTCTGTAGCTACCACGCTTGTACCGTCGTTGTCTTTACAAAAAAAGGAATTCAAATAATACTTTGGTTTCTTTCGGGACCTGCTGGAGCCTACAAACCAAAGATTCTTAAGAACGTCTTGTCAAGGAGAGGGTCGCTTGAAGTCCGTGCTTCTCCGGAATCTGGACGCCGGGCGATGCTTGGCAGTTCTGAGTTGGGTCTAGTTGGCGCCCACCCGTTCTCACCCGCTCCGCCCCACCGGTCCAACACACGCTAGCTAGTCTCAACCATTCTTCCCCAATTCAATTCAATCCTACCCGATCCCGACTCCAACGAATATGATTTCAGTAGCCAGCCCTCGCTCGGCTTACGGTCGTCATAACAAGTCGAACAAAAAGCCAGCGAGGTTTACCGGGTGAGGTGATCGAGAGTCAACTCGCCAACTGGCCAAATCGTCAATATCTCAATCGGGATCCACAAGAACAAAAAGGAAGCCGGTCTTACAACCCATTTCGGACATTGTCGATTTCCGGAAAACGCAATCCCACGACCCGTCGGGGAACCAACCGATCCCGTCTTGTGACCTCGTCGGAATACAGTTTCTCCTCGGTCTAGGCCTTTGCCATTATATTTTTGTGTCGTACATATCCGCAGAACATCGTAGATAACCGCAAAGGAAAGAGCGAGGGCATTAGTGGACTCTACAACCAGATGTGAGCAAAGAAATCAAATGGATGCGGAAACGTACCCAGTGGCCAGGATCAAAAGGTACCCAATAGTGGCAATGACGAGGGTCGCAATGATACTCGCCGGTACCCCATTCTTCAAAAAATCGACATTGGTGAGATAGAGCACACCCAAATCGTCCTCCTGCGTCGCCCTACATTCACGCACGTCAGCCTCGGACAACCTTGCGAGAGAGATACGCACGCAGTCTGATTCGGGAACCCAGAGACAGGCATACCCATCCCAGCGGAGCAGATAAGCCCCGTGATGAAGATGAGCAGATTCGGGTACGGCTGCGGGAGCGTCGACCCAATCTCCTTCGCAATCGGGACGAGCAGCACGCTCGCGATGGTGTGGCTGATGAATGTCGAGATTACCTACACCGGGTCATCAGAGCCTGCGTGAGGGGAGGAGGACAAAGAAGGACATACCAGAACGATGGGCGAGAGGATGAGGACGACCTGGTAGAGCGATGCGCCATGCAGCGTCCGCCGGATAAGGTCACCCAGCACGTCAAGTAGCCCACTCCGCTCTACACCCTTGCCCAACGCGATACCGCCCATAGCGAGGAACACGATCGTCCACGCAAACTGCTCAAAGTCGTCCTTCTTGAGGATACCAGTAGCAAAGAAGGCCACGATGGGTATGATGGCGATAACCCCAATGTCCCCGACATACCCCTCAATCGCACGCGCGACGCACCACAAAGCGATGGTGACTAGACACACAAACGTCACCCACCACTGCTTCAGCGTGAAGCTCTCCCTCGTCGGGCGGATGACCTTGATCTCGATATCGCGCCCGCCGTCTGGCGAGCGCGCGGGGCGGTACGAGACGAGGAGCAGGCCCCAGATGAGGACAAGGGAGATGGCGGAAACGGGGAGCGCGACGGCGAACCAGCCACCCCAGGAGACGGGCGGGTCCATGGCGGCGAGGGCGATGAGGTTCTGCGGTGAGGAGATGGGGGAGCTCTGCCCGCCAATGTTGGCCGCAAGGGCGATTGCAAGCTGCGTGCCGTCTGTGAGTATGAGGAGGAAGAAAATGAGGGACTGACGATAAGACATGGCGCGAAGGAGGACTTGGGCGGCAGTGTGCGTAGGATGGGCTGGAGGAGTGTAAGCTGCTGCTACATGAAGGGAGGAGGACCGTACCCGAATGAGCGTGAAGCAGAGCGTGGGCGCAGCAACGTTACTATACCGAGTCAGCAGGTCATCCCATACGTCAAACGAGCCACGCACCTAATCCACATACTCGCAAAGCACGACACGCCCATGAACGCGAGCAAGACCGTACTTGGACGTGTCCCCGCCAGACTGAGCACCCGCGTGATCAAGACCCGGTCGATATTCGTCTTGCTGAGCGCGGAGGAGATGGTAAAGCCACCAATGAGCAGCATGATCGTCGGCGAGAACATCAAGGAGAAGATGACGCTAGGGAAGTAAATGAGCAGGACGGGAGGTCAAGTGAGAAGAGACTCACGAAGTGGCGGCTTTCGGAGACAGCACCTCGCCGTTATCGTCGCGGATGACGGACAGGCAGACGATGAGTAGTGGTACCGTCAGGGACGTGACGAACAGCGGGATAGCCTGCGCAGTCGTCTCAATACCGTCCAGAAAGGAAAAGACGGACACGCACCTCGGTCGCCCAAAGGACCGTACAAAAGATCAATATCGCAAAGCACCGATTCTGCGGCCCACCCTCCACGACGGGGAACGCCAACAGCGCAGAGAATATGGCCACAGCAACGACCATAGCCACTTTGCTCCTCGTTACCCGTAATCGTCCTACACGGAACAGCGTCCCAGGCTTCTCGGACCCCTCCTCCTGAAGTGCGAGCTCCTCCAGGGCAACAGTTGCCCCGCCCTCCCCGTGCCTCTCCCTCCCAATCATCTGCCTCCAAACGGTATTACGCTCCCAGGCGATATTCTCGCGTTGATGCAGCCGCAGCTGCTGCTTCGCGAGGCTGTGGTCACCCCGCGTGACGCATTTGGCGTAGAGGTCGACGAGACGTGCGGTAAGCGTCGTGAGCGTCGCACGGGAGGCTGCGGTGAAGGGATTCGCGGTCTCGACCGTGTTGTGGAGGTACGTGTCTTTCAGCTCGCGGTACGTGACCTTGTCGTACCTGGCCAAGAATAAGCAATGCAGTTAGGGCGGGGCTAACGCCAGCAGAGCCGAGGACGCACTTTTTGAGGATCTTGCGGAAGCCAGAGTAGTTAACCTCGACGTACGACTTGAGGGAGGTGATGGAGATGTAGAGCGTCGTAATGCGCCTCTTGAAGAGCAGACGGGTGTCGTACGCGAATTCGGTCTTGGACGTCCATACTGTGTCACGGAGCATCTCAGACGTGGCACTGTGGCGCATGAAGTCGGGAGTGAGCTTGTTGGCGATACGTCCGAGGGTGCCTACTGGAGCTGTAGGGCTCGTGGGGGAGTCTCCATGGCCGTCGGATGAGACGGATGAAACGCTGCGTCGAACGTCATCCGTCCGAGAGCGTGCGCCTGCAGAGAGTCTCAGCGGCTGCAGCTCGATCGGAGAAAGCATACCAGAAACTGAAAGCGACATGCGATGACCAGAGGACGACACTCTCCTTCGCCGCCGTGGGCTGTGTGAGACACTGTCGTCGTCGTCATCATCATCCTCGTCATCTTCGTACGGGACATCCGCATACGGGTCCTCCCCGAAACCCGCAGTCTCCTGCTGCTGGACCGCCTCCTCGAGCTCCGTCACCTCATTCAGCAGCTCTGTCTCCTGCTTCTCGTAGAACTTGCAGATCTTCTCGAGCTCGGCGTCGAGGAGGGGTACGAAAACGGCGTCAGTCTCAGCACTCCGATCCACCAGTGCCGTGCGCTCGTTGGTCTCGAGGTCGGTGTAAGACGACTGGACGTGCTGCGACTTCTCGAGTTGGTAGATGTACTTCTTGAGAGCGTCGTAGGCAATGTACTCGTCCCACCAGTCGGCGACGGCGTTGAATTTGAGGGAAGAGCTAGACGACAGATTCATGATTTTTTTTTTGGCCCGAGGCACCAGGGATGGCAGCGAGCGCACCTGAACTTCATGGTTGCTCTGCAGCGAGTAGATAGTGAGCCGAGGAGTACGAACTCGTCCTAGGGAACGTGCGCAACGAGGCAAGCAAGCGTAGCAGGTAGTGGACGTCTCGAAGCGGGTGTAACCCGTAAGCGGCCTGATTTGATGTCAATTTCCCGCCTTGACTTCATCTCCTCACTCTTCTTGGGTTGCTCTACAGAATGCTTGATTAGTGGAGGCCTTCGTCGTCAATTTGTCGTCGAAGAAGTCGAATCTGGGACAAGCAACGTGCGTAGTGTAAACGCTAAAAGTACCTCACGCTTCGCCGCTCCAAGTCCTTACGGCTGGAACCACGGTGAATCTGGCTGGAAATTGAATTTTATTTCTCTTCTCAGTCCAAAACAAGACTGCAATAATCCACTGAAAAGGGCACGGAGTGGAGGAGTTCCGTGAGCGCAAGGAGATAAGTATTGGCGACTTGATCGACTTCTGACTCAGACGACTTCACCGCGATCTCCGCAGTTCCACTGCTCTTCCACCATCCACCATGCTCTCCACGGTCGTCGACTATGTCTCTCGCCGCGAGCCAGGGCTGAAGCGACCATCCTGGGCTCATCTGAGCTCTTCGGGTGTCACTCCCGCCGCTTCTCTTCGGAGTCTCCCCACCTCGCAGAATCCACCGCCCGAAATCGAGCTGACCCCACGCGATGCACCTCCTCCCGCGGAAGACCCAGAGTACAGGCTTCCCGACCGAACATCCTTGTTCCTTATGATAGCGACGAACGCTTTCTTGCAAGTGCGTATCTCGCAAGTGACTGTGAATTTCGTCCTGATTACGAATAGTTCTCGTTCTTCGTCACGGTCTCCTCGGCCAGCGCATACGCCGAGTCCCTCGGAGGGTCTGCCCTCTTTTCTGGTCTCACGATCGGTATCCCAACGGTGTTCTCCGGCTTGATGCTCATACCCCTAAAAAAATTGGACCAGGGTGCGCAAATCATCCTTGCTTGTTATTTCGTCTGACATCCCACTCAGGCCGTTACACCCGCCCTCTTCGCATGGTCTGGTTCTCACTAATCCTCGGCAACATCCTCCACGCTGTAGCGTACCAGGCAAAATTCCTCTACCTCATTCTCATCGGTCGCATGGTGACTGGACTCGGGTTCACGGGCTTCATGTACACCAAGCGCTACTGCTCTGATCCCCGTATCGTCGGCATTCGTCGCCGTACCACACTCGCTACCTGGCTCGTGCTGGGCCAGGCGTTTGGCTTCAGTGCGGGGCCGTTCATCGGTGGTCTCCTGTACAAAGTCGGGTTCTCCAACAAAGTCTTCAACGGGTACACCAGGTACGATTCTCTCAAATATTTCACCGTACACTCGCTCATGCGTTTTAGCCCCGGTTGGGTGACATCCTCATTCTGGGTGTTTTTCGCCATCGCAAGCACCTACCTCTTCCGCGACCTCCCAAAACCACACCGCCTCTTCACCTCCAACTCCGTCGAGGCGCCTCCTCCCACGACATCCGAACCCGAGCCCCAATTCAGCATCACCCAGCTCACAGCCCAGCAATGGGGCATCATCGCCTCGATGTGCTGGTCCTCCATGACCTGCTTCTTCATCCTCGGTGCCTGGGAATCCAACATCCCCGTATTCACCGCCTCCCACCCCTCCTTCCACTACAGCCCCTACTCCGCAGGCAACTTCATCGCCCTCGGCGGGATCGCCACCGTGCCCTTCCTCCTCGGCAGCATCCGCTACTCCCCACGCTTCCAAGACCGCACCACCCTCGCCGTCGGGTCGGCAATAGGCTCCCTAGGCCTTTTCCTCACCCTGATCTGCCTCCTCACCGATAAAATCGTCTTTGCGTCCCTCTACATCTCTTGGTTCCTCGTAGCCCTCGGGTTCAACCTCGCTAGCACGTGTACCCTGAGTCTGCTATCCAAGCAGTTTTCGGGCCCCGAGTGGAATGTGCGTACGAGTCTGGCGATCCAGTATAGCAACTACGCGGGGAGGGTGACTGGTGCGATTTTGGGTGGTGCGGGGGTTAGTATGGGGATGAGGAATTATGTTGCGGTGCAAATTGGTGTGGTTGGTGTTGGGGCGTTGTTGCATATGACGTTCTGGAAGGAGTTGAAGGCAAAGACGGGGTAGACGTCTACTTACCGTAAACTCGTACATATGCGAAACGATCTAGACTCGAGGTTGCTCTGTTCGATTCATGCTTGAAGACGCACATTTTTTTCCGTCTTCTCTGCTCCCCCCGATTTTATGTCAAGTCGAAGACCGTTTCAGCCTGCACGAACTACGCTCCACACTCGCTGTTCCCGACCCACTGGACCTCTGGCAAGATATTTGAGCGCTCAACTTTGCCCGACCCAAATGTCTTTGTCGTCGAGATGCTCACCAGGTCTTTCCAGATTAACAATGGAAGCATTGGACTCCTGGATAGTTCGCCACTTGCTTCGTACTCGTTAGCTCTTGGGACTTGCCCTGTTCGATTCAGGCTGGGTTCCCATCGCGCCGATCTATATCTACGCCTTTTTAATGCCAGGTTGTTGGATCTTTCGCTGAGGACACGGAAGGCGAACCTGTCGGCGGCTGATAAAATCTCGCCCCATTCTTCAACTGTGTGCACAAGACTGAACATATAGCCCATCTTACGCCATGAATTCAAATGCGAAATTGTTTGCGACTCGAAGTTGCCCTGTTGGATTCACGCTTAGAAAGGGGCCTACAGAAACTACCGCACTGCTGCCGCAACAAGGTGTTTTATGTGGTCGAAGACTTCCCTGAGCATGTTGAATTGTCGTACGTTCAGCCATTGTATCTCGTGTCGCGAAGAATCCGTAATTAAGCCTGTTTCATCCGATTTTGAACTTGATTTATAGCCTAGTTGGAGCCTTCCCTCTCCATGAGTGACCTATCAAGATAAAGGTATTGTATCTGGAGTCCCAGAACTCCAAATCGAACATAAATCATCAAAATTTTCAACTATACTTGCATACTGAAATCGGTCCAGTGCGGTACCTTGCGGTCAGCTGCGGCAAAGTACCACTTACAGTGCGGCAGCTGAACGAAAAAGTCGCGGCAACTTTTTGGAAGCTGCGGCAAAGCGGTAACTGCCGTACCGCAGTGCGGTACCTAAGCGGCGTGACGCTGCGGCAGTGTGACACTAGAAGCGGCAGGTGTGAAACTGCCCACAAAATTCGGGAGTTGGAACAACCGTAACACCGACGATTTGATGGCTGTGCTGCGGTGATGTGCCGCTGCGGCTGCCATCACGGCCAACAACAATGCCCCCTCGTCGGACGGTCACCATTCACTCTCTCTCTCTCCTTGGTTAATGCATGCTTAATACAAGCTCAATACCATGTAATTTCATTCACAATAGTCACATTATATGTAAGTATGTCCGAGTCGTATCTACTGCCAGTGTGACTGTGTGAATAAGCAGGCAAACGGCGGGAGGGCAGGGTGGGGTCGGCCGCCTGGACATGACATGGTGGGAGCGGCCCGAGCGGGCGTGGAGGTGGGTGCAAGGCGAACGGATATGGCGGAACTTGATGGGGAGGGAAAGGTATGTACTTGAAGAGCGCGCGACGCGACGGCGGGGCCAGGAGCACGTCAGTCACGGAAGTGAAGGAGGTCTGGTGGGTCTTGAAGGGGTTGGAGACGCTGTGCGAAAGGACCTGAAGGCGCACTCGGCGGGAAGGATCCTAGTGTGCGTGCTTGGGCGAAGAATAGCGACTCACGAGTGCGGGTGAGCCTCGCCATGGCCCACGATTGTTTCTCTTCTTCTGTGCTCCTCCCTCAACCCTTGCAATGGTCCCACTGCTCTTCCAATAAGTTGAATGGCTGTTGTGGGCCTGCGGCAACATGTGGGTCTTGAAATAAGTATGGCCCGTTGATGCAACAATTTACGACGGTCGGTCTCCGTCGTCGCTGTGCGGCGGCAACATGTCGCGTGTGCCTCGCAGGCGACAGACGTCGGGAGGGAGTCGGGTGGCTAGGTGCGGGGCAGGCGTAGACACCGGGCGTCGGGCGGGGTGTCGTCGAGTGAGTCAGGAGTAGTGATCTGATCAGTGATCTATTTGTTTGTGCCGGACGGCAAAACACCGCCATCACCAAAATCCCGGTTTTTCGGTTTTTCGGTTCTCCGGTTGTCCCAACTCCCGGATGCACTCAAACTGCCGCTTCTCTCCCAAATTTTATTTTTTTCGAGGCAAACACACCTTTAGATGGCTCATTTATCCTCATGCAACCCATCAGTGTCCGTTTCGAAATACGATTGTTCAAACCCGAGATACATCAATTCCAAGTAACCAAGTCCCAACGGCGCGGCAGCGCCTCCGAGTCTGTTAGGGCCTCAGGAGACCCACCAATCGATTTTCGAGCTTATTCCACTGAATTCTGTATTCACAGCAGCGCGGATTGCGCCATGGAATGAGCAAGGTAAGAGCCTTAACTCGCGCACGAAGCAAACGAAGACCTACTCACGGAGTTCAGATTGGCGATGCTCGGATGGTCTGTCAAGTATTCCAGGGTCTTCTGAGAGTCAAACGCGGCGCCATGGATAAAGCCAATCAATGAACATTTATATCACGGAACGAACCCAACCAGCGTCCCGCCAGATGTCGGGTGAAACGAACGCCGCACAACAAGTTAGCTCCGCATCTCAGCGCGTGTCGAATGCAACCTATTCCAGATCCCCAGTGTCGGATTTTGGGGATTGTTACACTCCATTCCATGTTCACAGTGGCACTTGCGCCGTCGATTCAAGCACTGCTGTTGGAAGAGCAATCGCACTTGAGTCGGGATAAGGCGGGCTTTGTAATATCCTTTGTAACTTACTGCGGACTTGGTAAGAACGCTGCGGGCGCAGCCGGAGTAGGATGGAGTATGTAGTATATATACGAGGGGTTGGGAGTCCAATCCCCTAGACGCTGTACCTTGTTGTACACGATCAATTGATTTGTTCATTTACTTTCAACAACTGCAACTTCAAACACGCATGGTGCGGCAGCAGCCAAGCGGCAATCCCGGGTTCTTCGACGGTTCCGTTTGCCTCCTGAAATTTCAACTCCGAGATAGTGTGTAGCTGAGCGTGGCATGGGAAAGGTAAGAGCCTTGAGTACCGTGAAGAAGCTGAGAATGGTGTGGGTCGACAGCTGCAAGGCCACCAGAGAGCAAAGGGGTGTATCGGACTTTGGGACGAACGTCCGGAGAGAGCAGAAACAGCGAGCCTTCATTGCGTCGCACTACCATCCAATGCTGGGAAATCATGAATAAAACGATCTCTCCTTCCAGCAGCAAAGGGAGACTCGGAGTTGATCCACGGAATTGAACCAAATGCAACTCCGGAGTTTGTAGTCGAAAGTTGGAAACCTGGTGCCAGGCGCTAGTCTCGGACGTAATGTCACTCACCAGACATCTCTTGGCTTCTTTGGAACTCAATCGGGTGACTTTCGTGGATTGAAACAGGTCCTGTTTCGTAGTACCCAGCTGTGCACATGTTGACTAAAATTGATTTAACTCACGATAGACTTACTCTTTTGAAAAACGGACACCACAGAGAGGATCCTCGGATAGCAGGCTACACATTTGGCCATTTATCTCACTTTTAGTTTGGTACTACCTTTATGCAAACTGCCGCAGCTGCAACCAAAGGCGTGACACTGCGGTAGTGTGACATCAGTGCGGTAGCTGCTGCGGCAACAGTGCGGCAGTGCGGCAGTTTCTGTAAGCCCCTTAGAAAGGACATGATAATCTTTTTTTCTCTTCTCTGCTCTTTGGTCGATTTCAAGTGGAAGATGACTTTTCTGGACTGAGAGCGTCCAACGTCGATGGACCCGAGCTTGAACCTTGCTACCGCAGCTTACATGCATAATTCCCGTCTAATATCTGCTACCACAACATGGATATTTCTTACACCGGGATGCTCTCCAGGACTTGCAGATCTAGATCCATGACGGCCGAAACAGTCCAGTGGTTCGTTGAACAATGCTGCCACCCGATCGATTTGACCTTTTTCTTGTCAGGATCTTGGATCGTTAGCTATAGCTGAGGGCAAGGAAGTTGAATCTAGCCCGATTTTGGCCGCATCAGCATTTTCGCACTTGGCGATTCTTCGTGTCATGTCCTCTGCCTTTCCGCCTAGTCCCAAGCTGGGAAGGAGATAATTCCTACTTCAACAACCTCGGGGGACACGCAGTAGTCGACGCTCATTGGTCCGATGTCGCCAATGGTCGCCTGTGGTTCACTTGTTCGGTTCGATTCCGTTCGGGCCCATACGAAAGAAGGAACTCACTTCTTTCTTCGAAATTAATGAGCCATGCTCACGATATGGCACAATTGGACAGCAACTGCTCTTGAGGCGCTAAGACTTGCCCGGTTCGACTCCGATTCGATCTTTGTCGTCCACTTGAGTCCGCTTCCGGGAACCGAAAACGAGATAAGACAAGTAAGATGGTCCGACTCGATCAGAGGAACAAAACAGGACTGAGTCCTGAAATGGATTCATGCACTATCAGAAGAGTCCTACCGACAAGACGCATTACTCTGCGTCCAATTCTCCAAATTTCATCTTCAACCGTTCGCTCTCGAACGGAACAGCGAGGTAAACGATCTCCAATTGGGAAAGTCGTTGCGGATAGTCGATAGATTGCCAATCAGCTGTTGCACGTCGGGTTTTCGCAATCTGCGGAGAGTTGGACCTGTAAAAGTGGAATTCGTTCAACCTTTCCGCGTTGCGATGTCCGCTACGTACCTCCGAAAATCAACCGAGCCGCCTTGAGGTGATGCCTATTTTCTGGGTGTATGGTACGGATGAATCCAAAGCCGGCGTCGACGGAGAAGGGCATGGCTATACTGATCTGGGATGGGCGGAGATGATGAGGGAGCTCGAAATTCGTGTACCACCAATGCTAAGATGATATCAGCACTTTTGAACAACAAGAGGCGAAAAATCGTCACATACAGTGGTGGAAAATACCTCTATTGTTCCAAGTGCAGGAGCCAGGACGGTTTCGAGAAAATCACCGGTCCTGTCCCCAGTTTGGAACGCTTTGAGAGAGGAGACATCGAATGGACAACTGGGATGCTGCAGCCACAGTCGGGTTTGCTCGGTCTTTTCATCTGCGGGGTGGAAGGACTCTGTTGTAGTTTCTGATGCAAGGGAGTTCGATCCCTAATAATTCTGCTTCAAAGAATAAGATTTACACGATGGCGGTGAAGCCGGGGGGTCCCAAGCTCGTGAGGAATCTCCCTCTCTAGCTACTGTATATATACTAATCCCCATGCTGCGCCGCAGTCCTTGGTCTGTAATCCGTAGTCGAGCGCAGCCCAACACAGCCCCGAATATTCTCCGAGGCTCGGGCATGTGGCTGAATGCTTCATAATCCAACAGACTCGAGCTTGATTCGTCTCGGAGGTCTATGTGTTTCACTGGGTACAAAAGCAAACTCACGGTTGCCCGATGAGTAATACGAAAGATGTTTGATGGTTTCAGTGCACCCGTGCCAGATCCTCAGGAAATGCTCCTCGCGTACAAAGTCGCCGTTGACGCTAATCGACAGAAGACACGGGTTCTGGAGCAATTTCTGTGTCCCGACAGTGTCCGCCTCGCTGGAGATTGAAATAGCGGTGAGGAACAGAGTGGCAAGACAAGGGAATTGAATGTTTGCAAGCCGTCCCAGATCCGTCGATGAGGGTCGCACGAGGTAGAGCTTCCTCACGAGTCGGGGGAGGCGAGGTGATTCCTCCAGTATTGGCAACAGCAGACTGAGTAGTCTCTGGGCCTCCACAGATAGGCCCCCGATGTCCGAGAATAGTATAGCCTGTGCCGCATGAGCCCACGAGCTATGCACCAGTGCGGACGCGCAGAGATCCTTGGTCGCATCGACGAAGCTCAAGACCTGATCCAAAAGCTCCGGGGTCTCCAGAGCACTTTGCTGGTGAAGCATGCACCGCGCGCTGGGTATGTATCTCAATGACGGATGACGGGAAGATGGTATGCACGTACGAAAGATGGACGAGTTGTTGTGGTGGTAGAAAGCAAGGCACCAATGGCAGTGCATGGGAAATGTAAACACTGACGCGATCACATGATCAACGACACATGACGAAGCTAAGCGCCACTCATACTATTTTTTGAGGCGCAGTACTTGTATAAACTTGAACGCGGAATGAATACAGCTTCAACCTCTAATTGGACGAATTTCATTGTAGAGATTTGAATAGCACTTCGGACTTCTCATGTAGATTCCAACTAAGATCAAATGTCCTCCAAATTGCCCACCGTATCCACTTTGAACCGCCGCGAGTTGCGCCTGAAAATCTTGTCATTGCAACCATCCGTATCTCTGCCACTATTCGTCAACCCAACCCCCAGCCGCTGGACCTCCTCAACCGCCGAATCGTCATCAAAGCGATCAGCGATGCACATCCGAGGTTTCGTCAGGCGTGAATGTACCAGGTCGAGTTCTCGAGTTGATTTGCCCTCCCCGCCACCGTCCATCTCCCGGTCGCTTATCACGCGAGAAGGTAACAAACAGGCAGCGACCCCAACACCCAGCGCCAGCGCCGAATACCCGTATATGAGGGCAAGGACCACACATAGTGGTGCGAGCGGGTATCGGCTCACAGTGGCAGAGGTTACCGCCTCACCCTGAACAGACCTGGTTCGCTCGGTCAGGGGCGCTGCGAGGGCCAATATACCCTGCGACAAGTTTCCCGCCAGTATCTGACTGAAGTCGTCAGAACTGACGTTCAAAGAGCCCTGGAGGCTAGTGCTCAAGCGAGAGGCCAGTACGACCGAATATGCCGCGTCGAGGGCGCCGAGGAGCGCCGATGTGGTGTTGAAATTAGTACGAGCCACTGGATAGTCGGAGGCTATCGTGAAACTTGGCGCTGTGCTTCCATCTGCGGGAGCAGTGTAGGAAATTGTGACGTTCCACACGTCGAGGACGCAGCGGCTGATGTAGAACATGTGATAAGCAGTGTCCCGCACTCCGGAGGTGTACCAACCAGGCTGGTCCACGGGTGCGGCGACCGGCGGGTTCACTCCGTCGTAAGCTAATTCGACCAGGACACCCGCTGGATTGAGTGTAGAGTTTAAGGTGTATCCTGGGGTGTATCCTATGGAGTTCTCCACCAGTGGTCCGGATGAATCAAAGACCAGGGCATTTGTGCTAGCGTCAAACTGGTTGAGCGTCGACATGGCTTGCACTCCCTCGGTCTGGTTGACGACGAAAGGTGGTTTAAATTCTGGGCAGCTGATGGGGCGGAATAGAATCTCAATAGAGGTGCCGGTACCGGCCGGGGATTGCTGACAGGTGGCGGGTGCACACGTAGCATTCATAGCAAAGGTGCTGAATACCACATTCTTCACACCATTGGGAAGGGCTCGCGGAAGTAGAGTTGCAAGATTGTCGATGATCTGCACTTGCGACGTGATGCTGTTGTTGCTGAGAACAGCGGCGCCTTCGTTGACCAGGTCTGGATTTCCCCACTCGCTGAATTCATACATATGGCTCGTTTCGTTCATCCCGAGTGCGAGGATGATATCGTTCTGGCAGTTGCAGTATGTATCTTGGAAGAGAGACTGGGGACCCGCGCATGCCGTGGTGTTAATGATGCTGCCCGTCATAGGGAGCCTGGTCCCCACGATGGGTGTTGTGAACTCATGCGGAAATGTTTTCGCAGCTGTGTGTAACCACAGATCCGCAAGTCTAGATCACAAGTTTGAGCATCGTGCGAGGATGAGAATTCATGAGACTCACGAGGATAGGTAGGTTATCATTAGCGCTACAACGGCTGCAAAGAACGCGGCAATCAGGGTCACCGATGCGGGAGGCCTGGATTTCCGCCCGTTCGATAGATACTTGCCCGCGTCATAGATGCTCATGAGGCCGAAGGATCCGCAGAGGCCAATCAGGTGCCCATATTGCGTCGGCGTCGGGAGATCTTCGACTTGACCGCGTGTCTGCGCTTGCACCCACATACTTGCCAACAAATATGCGAAAGTGCTCAGAGTGAATGGAAGGGTGAATGAAATCAGATGCGCCTATGAATAAGAAAACGTCAAGAATTGTTTGGTAGCGCGGTCACAATCAACCCACCGCAACTGACGATATCGCGAGCCCGTACATCGTCGTCTCGGAACTAGTAGAAGAGCTGCTGGCGTCCTCTTGACTTGTACCCAGGACATGGACCAGAATGCCCCTCCACGAGACATCGTTTAGACGCCCCTCGAAAGCGACAAGGGCGCCTTGGAATGATATGTCATCTGTGGACACGACGCGGCGCGAAATCAACCACGCAAGGAGCGCTGACGCCGTCCCGGCACACAGAACTGCTGTTACCAGCGCGGGAAGAAAGATGCAGATATTGAAGCGCCGTAGAAAACTGTGATCATTACTGTATGTGAGATTGGTGGCCTTTTTTATAGTCGCGGCCAGATTCTGTTGGAGATCATTTATAGTTGTCGTGGTGGATGCGGTTGTTGATTGTTTCCTCAGAAGCTTGCTATAGCCACCGGGAGCATGTTCCGCGTAAGGGTCGAATTCGGGCAACGTCTCCAGGGACAATTTGATGTCGTCCGACTCCGAGGTGCGCGGAAGGTGGTCCTGTAGACCAGAAGTGCTTGTCGATTGTGTCAATAGGATGCAAACCAGTCGAGTGTTTGGGCCTACAAGAGTTCATCCATCTCTGTTGGGGGTTTGAGAAGTTCTTGAGCTTCCGGAGAGTGAGGCATAGGTAGAGAGACCGATGGAGCGGGCGGGCAAACTGGCACCCACACATCTCTTATAAGTATACGGGCACGTCAATTCTGAGAAGTATTCAGAAATAGAATCACTGTTCATCTTGATGACCGCAGATTGTTTCCCCGTCAAGGAGATATGGGTCAAGTTTGGCCAGGCCTTCCGTGGCTCGACTTGGCTTGAATTGCGTCAAAGGACGCCCGTCCATCTGGTGAGACGAAGGTCTAAAGCCCGCCGTGAATGAGAGCGGAGGCCAAATTTGAATCAGGTAGTATGGGAAACGCGAGTTGGTAACTCGGTGGCGCGAACAGTGAGAGAGGTAACCATCCTCGTGAGCTCGTCAAGACCTGGATCTTGTGTTGATCATGACAAGAGGAAGTGTTGGATGTCAAGGAGGTCATTGGGACAACTTGAGTACAGTCTTTCGTGGCATACTGCCCTCCACAGCATTTGCAACGAGATTCCCCATCTTGCAGGTCGTCATAAATCCTTTCGGGGCTCATTTCAACATGTCGCATGTGGAATGTGCTCCCAACCCGCGGCCGAGAGTCGCCGTCTTCAAGATTGGGCGTCGCAAGAACTGTGGACAGTGGCGGCCCGGAACAAAGTGTGAATCACGCTGATGATCATGACGCATGATGCTGGATCTTTGCACGATCCTGTTTTGTTCCCATCCCCTTCTCGACATCGTCTTAAGGCTGAAAAGTTCTCCTCCCGCGGTGGCCATGCCTCCCACACCCACCATCTCTCTGCTTGACAGTTGCGGCCGCAGGTAACTGGTTGGGCAATTGCAGGCATTGTTGACACGTCCTCGCGTCCTCACCCCGAGGTTGTAAGGTCAAGCTCTCTGATGAGCCACGCATATTATCCAAATTGTGGACGCATGATCAAACATCCGGATGCATCAGGAAAGACAAGCTTAATGACCCTGCCTTCGGCAGGGGCACTCGCTGGCGCTCAGCCCCTACCTACAGCGGGTCAACAGCTTGTTGGGGCTCTGCCCCAAACCCCGGGGGGTGCGCTGCTGAATCTCAGGGGTTGGATTGTTACTGCGTATTTAGACCAAATTTTGAACATGGGGTTCAGGTGACACCACTGCGATGGACAATTTTCAGGCTCGACATGTCCAAGGAATTTCCCCAATCCAGAGTCCAGAGCCGATCTGAGAGCAATCCGAGATGCTGATTTGCCAAATAAGGCTACTTGATCTGATCCCGTGTGATTTCTGATGTGTGAATGTGACTTCAAGTTCTCCATGAAGTTTGAACTTGGTTATCAGTTTACAGGTGTCAGCCTTCAGTCTTGCGCGTTGAGAGTCGAGATGGATGCAGGCTAAACATTTTAATTTTCACAGCTGTTTTCTGGGGTTCCAATTGGGCATTGGGCCAGACTGCCTGTCACCTGTGGACGGCAGGAATGTGAAATTGATGTGAAAAAATGAATTTCCCCAGTTGCACGTCGAGAGTCGAGACGTTGCACAACCTGCAAACCTGCGGGTCACCGTCGACTGAGCACGGCCATCACTCGGCAAGCCTGCTGCCGTGATTGTTTTCTCATCCAACTCGATTGGCTGCTGATGCATCCAGGATCGATTCACGCCAACTGCAATTCATTTATCTACCATCAATGATGTCAAGATGAACTGAACTTGGCCTAATCTTGGGTTGCAATTTGAATCAAGGCATAGAGAAAGGTGGTTTCTTCACCTTTCCCTCAAGTTGACTCTTGCGTTGCAGAAAAAACCCATCGGGTATGGAACCTGCGAACCACCCGCGGTCGCGGTTCAACGCGAAACCGCGGGTACTGTACTATTTCAACCGGATCTTCGACCACTGTGACCTGTGACCTTCATCCTTCACTTTTTCAACATTCGAATTACCATATAAGGAAGGCCGCCGAAGGCGGCCCGGAATTTTTGATGGTATCATTGCCTTTTGGGGCAGGAGGAGAGGCCTGTGACACGGGACACCTATTTTCCACCTTCATTTCGGCCGTCGCTGTGACGCGTGACCGAAGATGCGGTTGAAATAGTACAGTAACCGGTACGGGTTTTGTACGTTACGGGTTGAACCATTTAATTTTTTGACTGCTGTATTCTGGGGGTAAAATGGGCATTGGACCTGTAAGAGTGATGTGAAAAAGTGAGTTTGGAGTCATGACAGGTGAGAACTGCATTGCTGTGGACACTGGACAGGGTTTGTTCGCTGTTGAGTAGCTTTGGGAGTATCCTGGAGAGTTCCACTCCTGTGCACATAAGTGTGGATATTGGACTGCCAGGTGGATCAATGGGAAATAGGACATACATTGTACATAAAGTTGAGGCAAGGTCTCTGGTGTTAAATGACTGCCTCAGCCGCCTTCCAGTTACAGGTAGCATAAAGTTCATCATCAGTGTTGAACTTGAAGGTCAATGGCTGAGATGGTGGCAGGTGGCAGCTTTCTGCCGTATGATAGGAATTCCTGGTTGAATTGATATGATTTACTGCTCAACAGGGTGAATTGAACCTACTCACGGTTGAAGTCTGAAGAATGCAGCCTCTCCCGGTGTCCACGGCATGTTGCCTGGCTTGGCGGCTTACCCGAGAGTTATGGCCGCATGCCATGGTGGCCATGACCGTGCCATTGCCTGGCAAAGTGCATCAGGTTCCCGAAGAAATTACTTGGTGGATGTCAGGTATTTCACTGCTCAGCCATACAACTATCATGGGCTGAGGCCACCACTTTTAGGCAACCTTGAGATGAGGAAGCCGGGGGAGCCTCGAGGATTTGGGAGAGGGCCAGGCAAATGTATGTAACATTTACAGAGGTGTACGTACATACAGTACGTTGGTTGACTTGGCCGCGGCCGTCATTCCTCGGTACCGAAAAAGTACGCGCGCGCTAATGCATTATGCATTGTTAACCCCGGCGGTGGAAGCGGCCGCCAACCGCCGTCAAGTGCCGTCAATAACGTTGGTTGACTTGGCCGCGGCCATCATTCCTCGGTACCGAAGTCCCGTGACTTTTGGGGCTGTGCCTGTCTTCGCTCTTTTCTAGTTCACTGTTGGTATTTGCCCACAGCTCCACTTCCCAATGAGGAAGGTGATGGTGGCGCTGTTCTCGGCCAGCTCTTCGGCCATCTGTGCTGCCGTATTCTCGCCGCCCTTTGTTGTGGCTCGCTTGCCTCTCGCTTCCATCCTCACTCTTTCCTGCGCCAAACCGCCACGTCCCCACCACCCTCCCGCCAGCCATGTACGATATCAACGACCGCTCGAGCGCTCTTTCTACTGTCTATTGTGTTTGAGCGAGACACTGCGGCTGAAGGGCGAGGGGTGTCCTCTCGAGACTCGTGCGTCGCAGTATCCCCTCCATTTCATTCCCGCCATTGACCAAACTCGTTCCCCAGGGCACAAAGAGCCATGGGAAGCTCTTTTACACCTTCCCCAGCGGACAGCAGCCCGACAGCCCACCCACCCCACACTCGGTATCGCTAAATCAAGCACGGCCAGCAGCGCCCCACGACGCTTTGACGGTCATTCCTCCCGCCTCTGTCGCCCACCACGACCTGTAATATGTCGGCTCGCGCTCCAGGAACGGCCCCTCTCACCCCGAATGCACGTGCCCCTTCCCGCCCATCTCGCCCGACCACAGCGACATCGAGACATTGAGATCGTCCAGCCGCTGACGGTCAAGCCCCGCCCTCAGCTCAGGAGGCCCAGGCACCACGACTGTTGACGCCGTCCTCCTAGGTCTGACTAGCTTGCGCACACTCGAAGCTGCCCCGCCCCTGACGTTGCCCCTGACGTTACCCGCAGCGAGCGCACCATGCCTCGCACCTTACATATAGTAGTAGTATGTCACATACCCCGTCCCCGTCCCGTCGCCCGTTCCCGTGTACACACAATAATAGCTAGCCTAAAGCTTGCGATTTTCATTGTCAGCGGACTTGTAATTTTTTTAAATTATCTGCAGACGGCAATCAATTTACAGACTGTTCTGATCAAAATGATCCAAAAGACACTGCCTCATCACCTTCCTCATCGGGAAGTGGAGTTGTGGGCAATTTGAAACAAGTTTTCTAGTTTAGGATGGCGTGCCGAGTCTCAGCCGGGATGCAAACAATGATCAACACCAAATGCTCACTTCCAAATAGGGCAAGTCGTTGAGGCAGAGTCGATTATGGGTAAGATACACAATGGTACTACGCGCTGTGGGCGCCATAGCGCACGTCAGGGCGCCGTGTCCACCCGAGAGCCCGAAACTGACCGCAGCATGATACCGTATACGAAGGATCAGCAGCGGTGGAAGCGAGGAGTGGCAAGACTGCGGGTAGCGATGAGTCGATTGCGAAGAAGCCCCAGTCATGATGCACTCGGCACAGACAGCAATGGATCATGACGCAACCGTGGCAGAGAAAACGCAGCGGGGCGGGCAGGCCGAGCGTAGTCATTCCCGTGGCGAGGGGTGCCAGCGAGCGTTTGTGCCAACGCAGAATGACCCATGATCAGCCTTTGGCCCTCATCGAGTGGACATCGACTCAATAGACGGCGGAGGGACGCGGAAGGCGGTGGGGTGGAGATGGGCAGGAAAGCACCAGACGAAAAGGCCGTGCGGGGATGAGAGTAAGGAGCGCGGGAGTACAGAGCGCCAGCGAGCTCGTGGAAAGACAAACAGGCGGGGACGGTCGTCATCGTCGGATGCGCAAAGAGGTCCTGACGATCGTGATGCATGCCTGCTGGGAGGGGCTGTGGACGGCAGCCAGCGGAGCAGATAACGAAGGGGTAAAGCGACAACGCGATTGGGGAGGTCTTTGGGTAACGGTCGCAGAGAAGCCAGCGACGATGGCCTGCCCACACCCGAGTGAGTCGGGAGACGGGAGCGTCTGCGAGAACCGGCCGTCTGACCGATGACATAGGGCAAAGCCAGGGCTAGCGCGAGCCACGCTCCCGAGGGAGACAAGGTGGAGGCACCAGCGGCTTCCTCTCAGGCCACGACGCATTCGTCGGCGAGCGAGAAAAGCAAAGATCGATGCCACGTCACGGCGAGCACGACTGCAATACGAGCCCGCCCCGGATCCGGATACAATGGAGAATGAAGGTACCAGCTGGAGCCTTGAAGTCATCGCACGACGGGACGCAAGGGTCGACTGGATGCACATGGATAAGGTAGACAGAAAGGCATGGGCAGCTGCAGAGCCGTGGAGCTGAGATCGCCCTACGTTCGCCGCCGTGCGATGTGGGAATCTGAGTACATCAGGAAACACACTTTTGTTAGGTAGCTCCCACCGAGCGGTAGGTAGGTCTGATAGCTCCAGTAGCCATGGTAGCATTGAGTGCGCGGCTCAGTAGCTCTTGGTAGCTCTGAGTGGGGAGTCCAGTAGCACTTGGTAGCTTCAGTAACCATACCCTCTAACCCAGTAGCTTAGATATCTACGCCCTCAAACTCAGTAGCCCAGATAGCTTCACACTAATGTCTCAGTAGCACTTGATTGCCTGCCTGTGTTGACTTGGTAGAAACAATAGCATTTTTATAGCATTGGGCTGGCTGGCTGATAGCACTTGTTTGCCTCATTTTCTCATCCCTCTGGATGAAACCTCTTTACAGAGTGCCCAAATGATTCAATGTGCACATCCCCCTCACTAACAAAAATGACCTTGCCTAAGTAAGTTCAAGTAACAGTGAAGACATTGGCTAACAGGCCAACTTCTACTTGAGCTCAGTCTTGTGCCTGTGCTTTCAACTTCCACATCCAGTTCAAATTCACTACAGGATATGTATTTTCCAGAGGTAGTTGTGGTTGGAGAGACAATGGAGTGGCATGCGGTTACCCGATGTGGAGCAGACATGCACACCATCTGCAATGCGTACTTAGTGTAGTTGTTTAGTTGTTTCTTTACAAATGTCATGAGTTCGAGTCCCGCCGCCTGCATTCCTTTAATTAAATTCCTAACTCAATCTGACCTTGGTCACTCCAGTAGAACAGCACCCAGTGTTTCTTTTGAACCTTGTGAATTCTGTTAGGGTCAGCTCCTCCCTGCACTGGAGTAACAGTAGCCTCAGTAGCCCGCTGTTCAGTAGCACTGGTAGCAGTTGGAGGCAGCTTGGTAGTACACAGTAAGGGGGTACTTGACTACCGGGCTACTGAGCCTCCGGAGACTCGGGAGTGCTACCTAACCAGGTGGCTTTTTCCTGATGTAGCAGAGTCAGACTCGCGAAAGGGCCTTCCGGGAGAATCGTCCCGTCCTGCTGGCTAGCTGAGTAGCCGGTCAGATCTGGCGGACAAGAGAGATAGTCAGGACGCACCTTGTAGACCCGCATTCACGCCCAGCACAAAATGAGTCGTTTCAAAAAGTAGAACTCCTCAGCACTTGCTCTGGAGGGAAGCGTTGGCGAAGAGAGCCACCAGCCACGGTGGCACGCACTGAGAAAGCCAAGGTCCGCAAAAGATCTATCGTCGTCCGACCCAAGTCTTCCCAGACGATGTCTTGGGCATCCGCTCGCTGGATGCCGTGTTATTGACTGGCATTCAATGGAAAAGAGCAATTCGCGGGTCCGGGCCATGGTGGTGACAAGCAGTGTTGATCGACAAGCTCCGAGTCTGTCTCCGACCATCATCATCTCATCCTCCCTAAAGGTAGTAGTGCAACTCACTTGAGCTACTCTGGATGCTCATACACTTTAACAGCATCGCATGCCAAACCCTCTCGCAATCGTCGAGCTTGTGGACCTCATCTTGGGCTTTGTTGATGCCACCGACGACCTCCAGGGATCCGCACGAGTCAATCGCGTCTGGTGTCGCTCGTCTCAAGCTCGATTGCTCCGTTCTGTCCATCTCCATGACTATGGCGCGCCCCTTCGGACTCGTCGATTGTTGCAGGCGCTACAGGACTCCGGACATCTCGCCCCTTTGGTCCACAAGCTCGATTTCATCAGCAACTTGACACCCTCTTTTCGGGAGGCTCAAGAGCTTTTCTGGCCCTTTTTCCTCTTTTCCTTTTTTCACCACTTTTTGTTCGGCTTTTATGGAGTCAACAGTAGCTTTTGATCCTTTCAGTCTTCTCAAGTATGCTTTTGTCATTCTGGTTAAAAAGTGGTCAAAAAAGACACAGCTCAAGTTGTGTAAGGAGGTCCTGGGATGCACTCCGGAATATATGTGGGCACGGGTCTAGGTACTTGCATAAGACAGAAAGGCTGATCAAGAAGTATATCCCAGAGCTCAGAGACAGGCACAAGTCGGGGATTGAATGGTTTGTAGGACTCGATACGGTACATAGTAGATATACAGGGGATATCTAGGCGCATGAGCAGAGTCAAAAAGTCAGTAAAACAGCCACTCACCCAGTCCAGAATGCCCTTGCGTCTTCAGCAATCCCGCGCTGAACCTTGAAACAGTCATCAGTTTGCCGCGGACGGAAGCTGAGGCCCATTCGGTGGGTTGGCGGTGTTCTGTGCTCTTCAGGCAGTGAAGGACGAGGCGGCGCGGGGTGGCGATAGTGACCGAGGCAGTCCGAGGCGGATTTTGAGTCGGCGCCAGCTCATTCCTCGAGTGTCGTCAACGGTGAAGGAGAAGGGGAGGTTGGGTCGCGATGGTGATGGTGTGGAAGAGAAGTCGAAAGAGGCCCGGGCCACGCGGTGATCGGCGTTGCAGCGCTTGCGGCCGCTGAACACGTGGTGTTGGTTGATGACTGAATTCGGACAGAAAACAACAAACGCCAACAACGCCTTCTTCCCTTCCCTCATCTCACCGACTCTCTGTCCCGTCGTCTCGTTGGTTTCTCCTGCTCCAGACTTGGTCCACTAGCCCACAATGTTGCCTAGTGAGCATACCTGGCTGCTGGCCGTCGGAGCCGTCACAGTCTGACTCATTCCCTTGTAGACTGCATCCGCTGCACCGACTCGACTCGGTCCTGGACTTGAAAGTCGGGATGGTAGAGTTTGAGCCAACGGTGCGTGCTTCTTCCGCAGCTCTCACCCACTGATGATCCATCCCCACGTAGGGTGACCGACCTCGCGGACCGTGGCTGCGTCCTGTCAACTCGGTGTATGTCATCATCCATTGGCCCGCATCATCCGCAGTCATTGACTTCTGTCAGCCGGGCTTTCTCCTCTCCCAAGATCTGTCTGCGCGAAATGGAAGACGCGGTGAGCTACCTCATTCGACCTCCGTTATTGACATCCTCATCCTAATGTCCGGACAGGCTACGTATCACCTATCCACTCGGGTCCTTACGCACGCACACCTACGACCCGAATTGTCTCACCTTTGTCGGTCTGTGCCCGAACTCCAGCCGTTGTCGACACCCTGCAGCCACTACCTCAGTACGTGTTCATTGCGCCGTCGTATAATCCGAATTCTAATTTTGACCCAACAGACTCATCCTCCGCGCTGTTGTTGTTGCGTTGTTGCTGAGGGTACGTGCACGATCTCGTCCGTATAAGTAGATTTGTACATTCAGTAGTGCCAAATGCAATACATATGTTTCTACTCTCATTGGTGTGGATTATGAGTGTTTTGGGGCTGTTACGATCCGATTCCAAAAGACAAGTCCGGAGTAGATGCCGGAACTCCGGTAGTAACCGGAGTTGGAAGGAGTCGACCGGAGGAACGATCTAAGAGCACCACAGAGGAGTAGGGTGTCAAAGACGCCTTGCTATGTTGATAGGAGCGGGCTCGAAAAAAACTTCTACCTGTATATTAGTAAAGGTGTTTTGGAACATGTAAACACCATTTTACCAGTTCAGATTGTGCTATAACCACTCAGGGTAGCCTCCCAACCACCAGAACTTTGAATTGATTGAAATTTCCAAATTGGGACTGATATATTACATAATACAGCCTGTCCTGACAAGACATTCCCACAGAAAACAAGTGGATCATTGCTCAGGCAGACATGAGATGGGTCTGATTGACACTGGGGCCCTTCAACAAGCTTGTAATCAATATTTTTTGTATGGTTGGGTGTCACGCGCTGACCTATTTGCGCACGTGACAACGCCAAATAAACCAGATATACATTGGCGCCGTACAGCGTTAAAGTCATGGGAACCCCGTCTCGATCGGATTGAGGAAGAAGCCGAGGAAGACATTATTTAAAGACGTGGGACAGTTTCATATTTATGAACGACAGCGTGGATGAGGGAAGGAGTTTTCGATCAGTGAACTGTCAGATCATGACAGGCTTCTATGATGAACACGGTGTAGACATGACAATAGGAGACGACAACGGTGCAGGACAATAGTGCATGTCGGAAGCCAGGCCAATTAGTGTAGCATCGTAGATCTATTCCTCACAGTATAAAAGCAGTAGCTAGTCGTTGTATTCTGTACCCTCTCCTAGACTTTTATTCAGTTCATTTTACGAGCTTTAGTAGCGCACTACCCAATCCGCAGCATCTTACCGCTGTTGGACGCGTGAAACAAGTCTTGTCGTGACATTGGGAGCCGCAGATTGCTCGGACCGCCGGTAAATCACATGACCATGGGAATGATCTGCCTTATATAGGAGGGGAGGGGGGGGGGGGGGGGGGGGGGGGGGGGGGGGGGGTCCAGCCAGGGTCGAAAAAAACTTTTCGACCCTATATCCGAAATTCCGATCCCGATGCCCCCTTGCCCGTGACCATACGAATTGAACGTAATACTACAGTATCCTTGACCTCTCGTGCTTCCGACTGTCCCAACTCGAGATGAGCATGCATTCTCCCTCCACCCAGTGCTTCCACCTGCTTCGCACTATACGTCCCGAGAATAGGTGTCATCTCAGCACCCTCAATCTCCGCATATTGAGATTAAGCCGCGACGGAGCGCATCAAGCGGCACGCGGACTCGCTGAGCTTAGCGCCGACTGTCTAAACTTGATGATCGTGGTCTTCTCCGCGTTCTCTGCAGAAGAGAACGTAGGGATGGACCCGAACCAATATTTCGGATCGCTGGACGCGAGCTTCGAGCTACGTTGTTGTCAGTCTTGTGCAACATTTCTCCGTGCACAATACGAGACTCACGCATCTGGTAGATTTTGAGTTGGATGATTTGGGGCTGTGGTATCACAAGATCGTATAAGCCTCGGGCGCATCTTTGGGTGCTTATTGACCCTGTACTTACCTTTTGTATTTCTTGGTGACACGTCAAACGATGCGCAATACCACTACCAGAGTTCTCGGCTGCAGTACTGCCAGTATCCCTTGCTCCTGCCACCCCACCCTTTGCCGCACACCAGTATACCTTCAAATCAGCTTACCAAAGTTTCAGAACTCCGCGACCAAATCCTAGGCTTGCTTGACTCCACGGGAAACAGTACATACAGCATGTCTTACGCCGTGAACTCGAATGCGAAGTGTTTGCGACTCGAAGTTGCCCTGTTCGATTCATGCTTAGGAAATTGTCGCTCGCTTTTTGCTCTGGTCTGCTCTTGCCTAATTCTCAAATGACTTCGGTCACTGGTCAGCATTCTCAGATGATATTATTCGCCGCTCATTCAATTGAACACCCGATGAGTTGTCGCTCCGCGGGATCTTCAACCGGTTTTCCGACCCGTTGGCCCTTGTACCATCGACGCTCGCAAGACCTGAGCGCCCAATACCAACGTTAAATATCTCGATCACCAACATCCTAACCAGAACTTGCAGATTCATCCGCATTGACGACCAAAGACCTGGAAGTTGGATGGGATGGCGTCCATCTTGCTTCGTTGAACCCACTCGCGACTTGTCCTGTTCGACCCAGGCGCGGTCATCACTTTCACCCTTTTTGTGTCGGGGTTTTAGATCGTTGGCTATAGCTGAAGGCCCCAAAGTTGAACCTGCCTGCCTTTTGGCGGTGTTGTCATATTCCTCCTTTCGAATTCATTCTCAATGTGTCTGATTTTCCACTCAGTACTCAACGCTCATTGCATCCTGGTGGGTCCGATGTCGTTGGTTGCCTGTGGTTCAACTTCTGAGCTCCAACTGTACAACCCCACCGACGCTGCCGAGACCGGTAAGGTGCCCAATATCGACCCAGTATCGAAGTTCTCCACGATACTCACGAGACTTTGCAAAATCACAACCTGGGACCAGTTGGACAGGGAACTGCGCTTGGGCTCTGGGACTGCCCTGTTCGATTCCGGCTTGATACCATATGGCGACTGTATATAGTACTTTTTTGTGTTTTCAAGTACATCTCCAAGAACCGAGGCGATCGAGTGAAAACGAGACAAGACAAGTAAGGGTTGTCTGACTTGTTGAGAGGAATAAAACAGCACCCAGTACTGGATTCGTGTATTGGGATAGTCCTACCACCACGACAAATTAATCTGCGTCTACTCAATTCTTGCGTACCAGGGCCGCTTCCACCCGTCTGGACTAAAGTCTTTGTAACCAGTCAGAAAGAGGAATTATGTATTCAAGAAAGAACTGGCGCACCCCAACGGATCGTGGGAGCCCTCGGACCCAACAACTCCTCAACTGCAGCCTTTACCCCTTCGCTCTCGAACGGAAGAGCAAGGGAAACGATCTTCAAATTGGGAAAGTCGTGGTGGATTGTAGATAGATTGTCGACCAACGCTTGCACGTCGTCGTTTCGCAATATGCGGAGAGTTGAGCCTGCAAAATTGGAATTCGTTCAACCTCTCCGTGTTGCGACGTTTGTTACATACTTGCGAGAACAAATCGAACCGCCTTGAGGTATCGTCTATTCTCTGGGCGTACGGTTCGGAGGAGTACAAAGCTGGCGTCCATGGAGAGGGGCATCAATATATTGATCTGGGATGTGCGGCGAAGATGGGGGAGCTCGCGGTTCGTGTACCACCAATTCTAAGAGTATATGAGTGCTTTTGAAAGAGGCGCAAAACCATCACATACAGCAGTGGAGAATACCTCGATTGTTTCAAGTGCGGGAGCCAGGACGGTTCCGAAAAGATCCCCAGTCGTCTCCCCAGTCTGTAACGCTTTGAGTGACGAGACATCGAATGGGCAGCTCGGATGCTGCAGCCACAGTCGAGTTTGTTCAGGATTCCGATGCGGGGCGTTGAAGGACGCGAGCTTGATTCGTCTCGGAGGCCTCTGTGTTTCGTTGGGTATAAAAGCAAACTCGCGGTTGCCCGACGAGTAAGAAAGATGCTTGATGGTTTCACTACATCCGTCCCAAATCCTCAAAAAATGCTCCTCCAGGACAAAAGCGCCGTGGACGCTGACCGACAGAAGGGACGGGTTTTGGAGCAATTTCTGTACCGAGACGACGCCCGCCTCGGCGTAGACCGAGATGTTGTCAATACACAAGGTGGTCAGACGAGGGAATGCAATATTTCCAAGTCGTTCCAGATGCTCCTTTGAGAGTTGTACGAGGTCCAGCTTTATCACGAGTCGGGCGAGGCGCGGCGATGCCTCCAGTATCGGCAACAGCAGACTGAGTAGCCTCTGCACCTCCCCAAATAAGCCCCCGATTTCCGAGAATAGTGTAGCCTGTGCCGGGTGAGCCCACGAGCTATGGACAAGTGCGGACGCGCAGAGATCCTTGGCCGTATCAACGAAGCTCAAGATTTGTTCCAGGAGCTCCGAGGTCTCCAGGGGACTGTGCATGCACCACTGGGGTAACTCAATGGTGGATTACAGGAAGCTTGGATGCACACTTACCGAAATCCGGATTCCGGATGTGATGGTGGTTACGATTCCTACGTGTTAGGAATCGTTCTTTTTACCCGCCCCTTGCCATAAAACCAATGTCCCACATGACCCCGCAGCCGGGTGATTGTCGGAATTTCCGGCATGTAACAGTGATAAAATCTTTTGGACCGGCTCGCGAGCCGGTTTCGGATCTCTCGAGGCCACCCAGGAGCTCATCATTGATTAAGGTGTGAGTCCGACGGCCGCCGTCCTGCGGCATGCTCACGGAGTACCGTGAGCCCACCCGGCTCGCATCGGTATCATGGACGCGTCGCGTCGAAAATGATTCGTGTCCTCCGGCACCGCCGGTCCCCTTCGGATCAGACTGTGGCATGGAGTGTCATGATTAGTTGTCGCTTACTCGAGGTTTAGACTAGATGATACTGCCCTTGGTGCTGGTATCCCTCCGGCTTGGCTCGGCATTCACTTGAATTTCATCTTCAAAGTACTCCCACCCTGCCCGCATCAAGCCGGCACGGCTCGAATGGTGCCCAGCGTGGGTCAGCTCAATGCGAGCTGGTCAGCTTCAAGTTCGTCGTCGTCGCGAGCCGTACACAGATTTGACCTCCCCCGTTCCGTCCGTGGGATGTGAAGCCTGGAGGCTGTTTGGATGCCGTTACTAGGGCTAGTAGCCTCAGGATAATTCAATTTGCAAAGTAGAATCGTACCTGCCATGCGGAGCAATGGCCTCAAAGCCAGGTAGTGGAAGGCAAGGCGATAACAAGGCAGTGCACTGATGGCGATGCAAATCCACAGAGTGAATTACTGATGCATGCACGCCTTTGTGTGCCCACTGTATTTTCAAGGGTTCTGTGCGGCACACCTGCGCTCGAACTGAAATTGTCGAGGCAAGCTTACGTATCAAAACTACACATGAAATCTATCGCGTGCCGAGTCCCGGCCGGACTACAAACAAGGAACAACACATAAACGGGTACTTAAGTAAGTAGCATCCATCCATGGCCCTACTGTCGTCCTCATGCAGCGGATAAAAGACTTTAAGGACAACGAAGCGGGCACCTTCAACGGCCGTCATCCACCATGCTGGTGGCAATGCGATGCATGCCTCCGCACACGGCTGTGAGGGACTGCTGAGCGCCGAGGACTGGGACGAGGAAGGGGTGAACTTTCGACTGCGTGACAAGGCGATGGGGGAGATCTTTGGGCAACGGCCACAGTAATGTGCGTCCACGAGAAACTACCTCTTCTCCAGTCTCTTCTATTACATTACTGCGATAATTCGAGGAAAGATATCAGTTCATCCAGGGCGTCCTCAGATCCACCGAGCCGACTGAACTCCGTTCAGAGCCTGATCAAGCCTACCTTAAGCTTGTCTCCACATTTATTCGTGGGTCCAATCCCCAGTCGTTGGCTCTCCTCAGCCAGCGAATCGTCGTCAAAACAGTCAGAAATGCACATTCGGGCGTTTGTCAGACGTGAATGCGCCACGTCAAGCTCCCGAATTGGTTTGTCCTCCCTTTCCAGCCCGTTTATCATGCGAGATGGGAGCAGAAAAACAGTGATCCCAATACCGAGTGCCAGCAACGAATACCCGTACGTGAGTGCAAGCACTGCACATAGCGGCGCGAGCGGGTATCGGCTCACGGTGGCAGATGTTACCGCATCACCCTGACCAGCTGCAATCCGTGCGGTCAGAGGTGCAGCAAGGGCCAGTATACCCTGCGACAAGTTTCCCGCCAACAAATGGTTGAACTCGTCGGGGCTAACATTCAAAGATCCTTGGAGGCTAGTGGTCAAACGGGAGGCTAATACAGCACCATATGCTGCATCGATGGCGCCAAGTAGCGCGGATGTGGTGTTGAAATCTGTTCGGGTAGCTGGACGGCCAGAGGCTATCCTGAAGCTCGGCGCGGCGCTCCCGTCTGGAGGAGCAGTGTAGGAAATCGACAGATTCCACACGTCCAGGATACAGCGGCCGAGGTAGAACTGGGAATCGCCCCCAGAGATGTACCATCCGGGCTGGCTTGAAGGTAAATCGATTGGAACATTGGCAGTTGTCCTTTGATCGTAATGTAAAGTGACCAGGATACCCACTGGGTTGAGTGTCGAGTTCAAGGTGTATCCCCCTGTTTTCCCAGCAACTTCCGGTGTCCCGGATTGAAGGATCAGGGCATTGGTGCTGGCATCCAACTGGTCCAGCATCGATTGGATGTCTTGGACCTGGGTTTCAAGAGTGAACGGTGGTGTGAATGCTGCGCATGCAAGGAAGTACATTTGCTCAAAAAGCAGGACATTATATTGACAATCGGTGACTGGCGCACACGTAGCATTCATGGCAAATGTGTTGAATACCAGATTCTTCACTCCGTTTGGGAGATTTTTGGGGAGTAAAGTTGCAAGATTGTCGATGATCTGCACTTGCGACGACATGCTGGTGTTGCCGAGAACAGCGGCGCCTTCGTTGACCAGGTTTGCATCTCCCCAAAACATATCAATACTGGAATCATTTAGTGGCAAGTGCTGGCAATTGCTGTACAGATCACCGCCTAGCGTGAAAGGGGAGGGACCAGGACATGTTGTGGAATTGATATTGGTCCCCAGAGCCGGGAGAAGATCTTCCGCGATGGGAGTTGTGAACTCGTAAGAAAGTGTTTTAACAGTGGTATGTAACCACAGATCCGCGAGCCTAGACGCAAACTTGAGCACAGTACGGGAGGATTTCTACGAGACTCACGATAGCAAATAGTTTAGCATGAGGGCAACGAGCGATGCGAAGAACGCAGCGATCAAAGCCGTTGACGCAGCAGGTCTGGTTCTCCGCCCATGCGACAGATACTTCCCCGCGTCATAGATGCCCATAGGGCCAAAGGACCCGCAGAGGCCGAGCAAGTGCCCGTACTGCGTCGGCGTAGGGAGATCTTCGACGTGACCGCGTGTCTGCGCTTGCACCCACATACTTGCTAACAAATATGCAAAAGTGCTCAGAGTGAACGGAAGCGTGAACGAAACCAGATGCGCCTACAATTAATAGGAACATGTCAATGATTGTGTTTTGCTGAGGTTGTCATAACGCACCGCAACTGAGGATATCGCGAGCCCGTACATTATCGTCTCGGAGGTAGTATCAGGGCTGCTAGCGCCCGAGTCGTCCTGGTCTATACCCAAGACATGGGCGAGAATGCCCGTCCATGAGACATCATTGAGACGACCCTCGAAAGCCACAAGGGCGCCTCGGAATGAAGTGTCATCTGTGGGTGTGACGCGGCGCGTAATCAGCCACGCGACCAGCGCTGAGGCAGTCCCGGCACAGAGAATTGTCGTGACTAGCGCGGGAAGGACGTTCCAAATATTAAAACGCCGTGGGGGACTGTATTCGTATTTGGGACTGGTAGCCTTCGTCCTAGTCACGTCCGGATCATCTTGGGAATGGTCGACATTTATAGCGGTGGATGTGGTTGTGGATCCTTTCCTGAGGAGCGCGCTACAGCCATCGAGAGGAAATTGCTTGCAAGGGTGGAAATCGGTCGACGATAATGGAGGGTCCTCTGACTGGGCGGAATATAGGAGGGCATCCTGTCCATCGGAGGTACTGGCAAGGTCGCCAATATTAGGGTGCAGCCAGCCGAGTGATATGTTTGAACTCACAAGAGTCCAGTGTCCTCTCTCGTCGGTGTAAGAAGACCTTGCGCTTCTAGAGTATTGGGCATCAATGAGGGTAGGCAAAAGGAAGTTTCACTGACCCGCCCATATATACGTGCATGTCGATTCCGACCAGTATGAATTCAGAAATAGAGTCACTGTTCGTCTCGATTAGTCGTACTGACAACGGATTGTCTCCCTAGGAGCCACCTACAACCATCGATGTGGGACAAGCACTAGTACTCCCTAGCTCGATCCGTCAGCCCCCCATTTTCCCCATCGATCTGAAAAGGTTTTGGGGATTGAAGTAAAGGGTGTGGCAATTGGTTCGGGAAATGTAAACATCCCCGCCAGGGGGTAAAAGCGGTGGCCAGCGGATGTTGACAGGGTTTTCAATAATTCATCATAATCTCTAGTACAGCCTCTCGAATGGTATGACCAGTGTCCTTCATGAAGGCTGGAAGCATGTCGGCGGCCACACGTGCCAGTGAGGAGACAAGATATTATCGAGCCAGTAAAGACCAGAGCGGCACGTCGGCGCCTGGAAGCCTTCAAGATTGAGCGCCAGGAACTGATGGGCGAGACATCACCGCCGGCTCCGGGTCAAGGGACCGCTCTCCTCCCGCGCTGGCTATGCCTCCATCCACCATCTTTCTGCCTGACAGTTCCGGCAAAAAGTCAGCTCGTCCACTCGGAGGGTCACTGTTGGGCTATGGTATCTGACAGAACCTGGAGAATCCAAGGCTCGGTCGAGCCAAGGATATGTATCGAAACTATGTAGCCATGAATACGCATCAAATTAAGATGACGTGCCGAGTCTACGCCGGAATGCAAACAAGAATCAGCACCTAAACGCCCACTTCCAAATAAGGCAACAATCCAGGCCGCCGTACACGGCCACGACCCCCCGACCCGAAGCGGAGACACCCGCGGGCAATGTCGTCTCGGTTGCGAAGAAGCCCCGGTCACGATGCACTCGGCTTGCCAGGGACGCAACGGGCTGGTCGAGCGTAGTCGATGAATCTTGTGCCAAGGGGGCGCAGAATCACCAATGACTGGCCTTGGCCCGTCGTCGAGCAAACATTGACTCAATGGACGACGATGGGCGCGGAAAGGCGGTGGGGGTGGGGATGGAGTCATGGACAGCAAAGTACCCGACGAGAGGGACAGCGAGCCCATGGAAAGACAAAGGGGCGGAGACGGTCGTCATCCAATGCGGAAACAGATCCCGACCATCGTCATGGATGCCTCCGTAGGAGGGCTGCGGACAATGGCCACGGAGGGGAAAACAAAGGTGTGCCCAACGCGATCGGGGAGGTCTGTGGGTAGCGGCCGCAGATAAGCAACGACGATAGCCTGCCCACACCCGAGTTAAGTGGGGAGATGTGACCGTCTGCGAGAACCGGCTGTCTGAACGATGACAAGGGAAAGAGCCAGGGCTAGTCCGAGCCACGCCCCCGAGGGCCGAAAGAGACGAGGCGGGGATGCCAGTGACTGCCCTCAGTCCACGAGACCTTCGTCGGCGAGCACGAAAATCAAAGATCGATGCCACGTCACAGCGAGCACGAGTGCAGTACGCGCCCGTCCCGGATGCCTATAGAATGGAGCATGAGGCCTTGAGGGAACCAGCTGGCCTTGAAGTTATCCGAGGGTCGGCTGGATGCACATGGATGACGGAGACAGTAAGACGGGGTAAGATGGCCGCCTTTCGGTGCCGAATGCTCTGGTGTACGACTCAGGCCTCAGACCTCAGGGTCCGTGCGATATGGTAATCCGAGGTAGCAGAGCCAGAGTCACGAATGGGGCCTTCCGGGAGAATACGTCTCGTCTTTCTGGCCGGTCAGATCTCAAAGTGGCGGAAAAAGAGATGGGCACAACGCACCTTGTAGACCCGGATTCACATCCAGCACCAACATGGATCGTTTACCAAAGCAGAACTCGTGAGGACTAGCTTGAAGGGAACTATTGTCAGGCGGGAAGGGAGCTTGAGCATCCGCCACACGCACTGAGAAAGTCCAAGTCCGTCATCGATCATCGTCCGACCCAAGTCTTAGCCCTTCTTCTGGATGATATGCCGCTCGCTGGACGGAGTCTTCGTGACCGGCATTCGATGGGAAAGAACAAGTCGCAGGTGGCATGGTGGTCAAGAACAAGCGGAGCGTGGCAAAAATTGATCCGCCAAGCTCTGTCTCGGACCGCCATCTTGTAGGCACTACTCCAAATCTTGAGTTACTCTGAATGCTCATACACTGAACCAGTATCCAATGTCCTCACACCCACTCGAAATCACCGAGCTTCTGGACCACATCTTGGGCTTCCTGACCACCAAGGACCTCCGGGCATCCGCACGAGTCAATCGCGTCTGGTGTCGCTCGTCTCAAGCTCGATTGCTCCGCGATGTCAAGCTCACGCGTCTCACGCCCGGTCGAGAGGGTCCACTGTTGCAGACATTACAACGCGCCCCACACCTGGTCCAATTCATTCACAAGCTGGGAATACTTGACATCCAGACGGAATATCTGGAAGCCCTGGCAAACATTAAACTTGAATTCCCTTACGGCTTGGGACACCGGCAGCTTCTGCGACGAACCTGTCCTTCGTGCGATCCAGCGATTGCTTGCGAACCCCGCCCTTCGAGCTGTCCGCATGTTATGCACCTTCCGGAACGAGGCGGATATCGCACGTATATGGGACGGGTGCTCTGAGAGTATCAAACATCTGGAGTACAGCTTCAACCTGCTAGATCAAGCTGGGGACGCTGTATTCCATGAGGCAGGTGCACGGAGACGAATCAAACTCGATTCCTTCGAGTCAAATAATGTGGCGGAGATTTTGCTCTGGCTACAAGACCCCAGCTGTCCGCTCGACCTTTCAGATCTCAAAGCACTCCAGTTCACCAAGCCCGTCGAGGCGTTGTTCAACAGCGTCTTCGGACCAGTATACGACAATGTACAAATTCTTTCGACCGATCCGGTGCGTCAGCTCTCAGTCTGGCGGATGACTCTCAGTCTGACCAACCTTCACCTAGGATATCCTTGACCTTTCTCGCTTCCGACTCTCCCAACTCGAGATCAGTACGACCTTCCCGCCCACGCAGCACTTCCATGTGTTACGCACGATACGTCCCGAGAATCGGCATCCCCTCCGCAGTCTTATTATCCGCCCCTCCCGGCTTACCACTGATGTTGTGGAAGAAACGATTCGTCATCTCCCTAAACTCGGCGCTGAATTTCCCAACTTGAAGCTGGTAGTCATCGCTGCGTCGTTGGCGTTCGACAAGGTCAAGATGACCCAGGTCAAATATTTCCGATCCCCGGACTCAAGTATTACGCTCCGTTGTTGTGCGCAACTACTCTCTTGTAGATACATGTCGCACTGACGCATCTTGTAGATTCCAAGTCGGTTGATTTATTAAGGCCATGGTATAACAAGATCGTATAGGCTGCGGGGCCATCGTTGCGTCCTGATTGACCTGGTACCTTTTGTATCTCGTGGAAACAATTTTGACATATCAAACGATGCGCGATCCAGAGTTCTCGGCTGAGGTGATTCCAGATTCCATGTCGGTAATGAATATTCGAATACGATACACCACAAAATCAACAAATATTTATACTGAAGGATACTCGAGAACATACGTACTTCAGAAAGTTCACGGCCGTGAACTCGGTTCACGGGTCCACCCGTGGACTCCGGTGAACTCCGACATTGATCCGGGTCACATCAATGTCACCCAGTCACATCCCCGCCCTGTCTCAGCCTTGTCTCAGCCCACCACCTCTGGAGTCTACCCCGCCTGTCGCGCCCCGCTCCGGCTACCGTCAAACGCACCACCTGACGTCGAACGCCCCGCCTCTCGACCGTCGAGCTCCACCCTCGCCGCCGAAAGACGCCGTTAACGCGCCATCCGTCCATCGCCCTGCGCGCAGTCCATCGCCCACCCTGCGTGCCCCTCGCACTCCTCGCCGCCAGACGTGCCGCATCGTCCACAGCCGCCACCAGTGCTCGCCGCCACTGAACGACGTCAGCTAGCTACGAAATGTGCGTGACACTCGAGTCGGCGGTGAGTCCCACGCCTTCCTTCTCCCCCTCCCCTTCCCCGCCATATGCCTGCTCGTGCATGGCGCTTCACCCCACACCGTTTGCTACCCGGGTCTGTGCTGCATCCGCTTGCACGCACATGACAGCCACCGGCGGGAAGGCGAGAGGCGAGACCCGCCTACCGTCTCCCCTGCCTGCTCCATCCTAGCCCTATGGTCGATTGGCGTCATACTGTCAGTGCGGGATTGGCGCGCCGAGCAGCTTTGACCATCCTGCTGCGGTCGAAACTCGGTACTCAGTAGCGTACCCAATTGTATATACTACTCTCAATCAACACCATTACTTCGGTCAACGGCGGGGTCATGAAGAGGGAGACGGACACAGGGGACGTTGTGTATTGGTGTTGTCATCAGTCCACGGATTCACGGCACGCAGTTCACGGCCGTGGACTATCTGACACACGGATCTTCTGGGATACTCTACTTTTCAACTAGCAATAAAAGCGCGAATAAGTACCACGGGACAGATTTCACTGGCAAGGTGCGTGTTAGGGCTTGAACCGATTTCAAGCAAATCAACTCACCATGGAGCACATCCAATGCGCTTCAGACTGCGCCTCCTCCTGTTCTTCCCCAAGCTGCTCTTGCTCCTGCTCCCCATCAACTTCCGTCGCGGGAATAGCGAACCTCAACCGCCGGAACAACTCTACCTCAACCTCCGCAGGCTCTTCCTCATCGTCAAAGCCCGAGACCGAATCCGTGGCAGTAGATGCAGACTCGACTGTAAGTGAGACAACTTCGACCTCCTCAGCCTCCCCTCTGGGCTCAACAATCCGAAACACACGCGTCACCCGCCGCGGGCGTTGTGGTTTCGCAAGCCGCAAGGCTTGAAGTAGTTTGTCCACCGAGTTTGGAAGCTCCATGGATGGGTATTGGAATTCTGCGAAGATAGTTAGTCCACGGTTGCAATCGAATTCGACGACGCACGAATGATCTTCAAATCCCCAACTTTATCGTGATGACTCGTCGGCGTCAAGGTGGGAAAGTCGAACCCGAGGACCGAGTCAACGGGGAGGAATGTGGAGGAGCTCGAAGTGGAACTGGTCGAGCCATCTGTCGTGGCTCTGCGCTTGAGGGCAGGCCGCAGAGGAGACGTCTCGGGTCTTGAGCTTGCAACCCCACTAGGCGTGTCGACCGAATCCTTTCCAAGCGAGCTCTGCTGCGCCGGCTGGGGCTGCGCGTGCGTCATGGCGGCAGGAGCTGTCGTACTCCGCGTGTTAGGCGGGCGAGGACCTGGGCGTATCCTTCGTCTGCCGGCAAGGTTGGGTGTCCGGACGAAAGACATCTGGCGCAGAGTAGGTCGCTGGGGTATGGTTGGACGAGGAGAGGGAGAGTCCTCCCTTTTATACACTGCGAGCTGCGGAAGCTTGAGCAAAATTGAAAGCTCAGCGAGAGCTGAGAGCCGATCGAGGGCGCGGAGTGAGGATGAGTGTTTCATCCCTGTGCCGCCATCTCCTGCACGGAGCTCGTCCGGAGCTGCCACCCAGCAGAGAATGGCGAAGCCTTCGGGAAAGTTACAGATGAGTAGGAGTCGACCACAAGGTCAGCAATAGCGTACCAATGAACTGCAAACACACCGTCGGCCGCCAACCCAATCCTCTCGAGGCGATAATCCGTATCATACCGCGACTTGAACTTGAATTCCCAACTGGGCGCTGAAAATGGGTCAAGAGAAAAGAGCTGTCATGTCCAAATGAAGTCCATTAACACGTTGGCCACCGGCTGGTCCGATCGTTCTTGAAATATCAACACATTGGTGTCAGCCGACGGGCATGGTCGAAGCTGCACACGACCACTCGATGGAGCCGTATGTCGAGAAGGAGCTGCAGAAGAAGAAGCGAGAATGGGCTAGAGTAAACTCAAGCTCGCCGGCGAGTACAGTGAGTCGCTCGCACTGATCAAATTTCCTTCATCTCGGCTGCTCATTCGTCGACCGACGCTAGATCGCGTGTTAGCTGCCTCCTGGAAGAATTACTCTAGGCGTTTCATTTCGTCAACAAGCGAAACCGTACAACAGAGAAGTATCACGCAACCAAACGGTCAACAATCAATGGCGTCAGCATCCCAACCTTTGCACCCACATCGAAATCCAAGAACATATCCTCGTGAAAACCACCCGGTTGAACGACGACCTCCACTCTCGGATGATTCTTCTCGAGAAGCGCGCCGAATTGGAGTATATCGTCTCGCATGCACTCGGCCTCGCCCACGGTGATGAGCACAGAGCTCACCAGCTTCTCTACGCCGGAGAACCACGCTGCAGGCGCCTTGTAAGGCTCTGCGAATGTATGCCGGTAGCTCTCTGGGAAGCCGTCGATGATGTGCCTCCCCAGTCCGACGAGAGCGGAGCGCGCCATCCAGTCGATCCCGTCATTCTCAGCGTACGAGGGTGTTTCGCCGAGGAGGCCGACCCAGGGCGAGAGCAGGTTTATGGAGCGGAAGGGTGCCGAGAGCGTGAGTGGTGCGACGTCAGGGTGCGGATGAAGGGCGTGTGAAAGGAGTTGGACGATGAGGTTCCCTCCTGCAGAGTCTCCTGCGAGTTGCAGGTGCGTGGGTTCAACCCCTGCATCGAGAAGGAACGAGACGGCGCGTTGAAGTTGGGAGAGTGGTTTCGGGAAGGTGGCCGAGGGCCAGAGAGCTGCGAGTATATGGATTCAGACGTCACTTCGCGAAGGACTAGGACTCACAATAATTGAGCATGACAATTCCAGGCTCCACTCCTTTCTTTTCCATTTCCAAGCGAACGTGTTGCCAGAATAGCAACCCAGAATTCGGAGGAGGTAGTGCGAAACCACCGCCTGGATAAATGAGAAGGTATCTGCTACAAAACGCATGTGAGACGCACCGTGAACGAATAGAATGACATGATCAAGTCGTTTAGGTCCGAGCCACAGCAGCCGCGCATCGTCGCCCAGTTCGTCCACCACAACAGGCATCTTGACCTGTTTCGCCCATTTGGTATACACGTTTAATGTACTGCCAAACTGCGCTTGAAGCTGCGCGACGGATAGCGTGCGGATGATGTATCTCAGCGCGGCGTCGCCCATGATGCGTTTCATGCCTCGGTGCTTGTTGTACGGCGCGTGGGTAGTTGTGAGGACCCTCCATAGCACTACAGCGGCTAGGAGATGTGAGACAACGATGAGAGAAGACTGCAAGTGACCCACGCAGAGGAAGTAGTGCCGCCAGCTTGGAAATCGAGTCGACGGCCCCCATGTCCGCCAGGAGTGAGAGATTGGAGAGAGAAGTCGGAGGTGAATGTGGATATGTCCCTGATGCTTGCCAGGACTTGGATCTCACCGCATGCGTGCTGCCGAGCACACTCCCAGGCGGCGTCGGTGAGAGGTTCAGGCCCAAGAGGTTGCAGCGGTTTGGAACCATGAGCGTTGTGCAGAAGCCTTGCGGTTGCCACGTGACAATTCTGATGCCATCAATCTCTTTCTCTTCCGCCCGTCATGCACATGGCAGAACAGATCATCGTCACCAATTTCAGCCCCGGGTTCAGGAGGCTCTGTCGCAATGTCCGCTGCGTGGCGGAAGTACATGCTGGAGACGACACTCAAATTCAGCACCAACTGAACGAGGTCATTGGATTTTTCAATCGGTGGAACAGGTGCGACTTGGGTGCGACAGTACAGACTTACACCCGGAATCATCGTTGCTTGATTCGTGCGGCAATGCCACTACCTCTCGGCTCATCTCCCAACTGACGGATACCCACTTCCTAAGTATAGAACCGAGCGCCAAGAAGAAGCCGCCCGGTGCACCCACAGTGCGCTGGCTGTCGAAGGCACAGAGAGACGAAGAGGACCATTTGTCCGCCTACAGAGATACAAGGCCGGTCAACACAGCAGTACGATAGTCATACATCCCGCGCGCCCGCTGGTTGTGGTGCGACAACTTGAAGGTAATACCTTCCACTTCTGGAGTCTGAACTGACGGTAGTTATGTAGGAAGACGAACAGAAATTTAAAGGATGAGCCCCCCTCATTGGCCGGGCATTCATAGCTCGCTACTATTTGCTCTGAATCACTGCGGGAGAGGAACAGTGGCAACCACGCCACATGGACAGGGAAACTATAAAAACCGGGTCATTCTTGTCGTCTCCCGCACAATTTGTCCATGCTTACTCGTCTTCTATTCAGTGTTACGACTCGTATTTTTACCGTTCGACTCCTGCTACTCTCGAATCTGGCATTCCTGGCGTTTCTCGTGCCGCTGCAAGCGCATGACCAACTCGCCTTCCAGTTCGCCATCCCGGGCATTACCGTCTGTGCCGTATGGATCCTATTGTACCACAGCCTGGTGTGGGTGAATATTATTTCCTTGACTACCAGTACCACTCACAATCCACAGACTATCTTGCGTGAAAATCTGGTCCTGGTTGGATCTCGCAATCATAGTGTTTGAAATTGGCGGTGTGTTGTCTTCACCATTCCTCCACACCTGAAATAATGGCCAGAGTAGCAATGGGTTATCTTGGACACCAGCAAGCTCGCAGTCCGCCGTCAGAATTTGGAACATTGATACCGCTCGGCGCTTCGATTGCGATTTCGATGCTTTTGGCAATTTCGGCCGTATTTCGAACTGCTGGGATGTGCAAATCAAAGGTGCCCTGGTGGCGGCAGCGATATTCTCTTCTCGAAGGTTGTCCACCAGTTTACCCTCGGTACACACCATTGGCAGTTCTCCTTGGACGCTCCGTTGCGCGTCCCCTTGTTCGGTATGGCCCTGATTTATTCTCGGAATGAACTGACCCACATGATACAGCGGAGAATCCTTTCTTATCATTGTCGTCAGGGCCTTGATCCTGGCCTGCGTAATGCTGGGATTGCCGGCCATTGCAGTATATTATGTGGTTATCGTTCCGAAGCAAACGGTGATTTACACGCAACTGGTGGGTTCGGATGTGTCGTACGCCAGTTTTCCGCCTGGGGTTCCCCAGATTTATTTGGCAAGCAGCATTTGAATCTGGTTGTCACTCTTCTCATAGACTTCCTCAGTACTCCAATGGACAACCTGTCACGGACGATGTGTTGAATGGTGTAAACATGAACGTTACTCAGTGTACATGGGAGACAGTCAATAGCACGCAAAACGGTGTCTCGATCACGCAAAACGGTGTCTCGATTACGATTGAGACTAGTACGCAAAACGATGTCCCGATCAAGACTGAAAAATGTACGTATGAGCACCTGGGTTCTGTTTCCTAATTATGCAAAGGTTTATAACCAGGTGTATTGACATCCCAGACCTGTCCGGTCGTCTTGCCTGCCCCGTTTCATCATGAATGTACGTCCCGATCATCTCAGGGACCTCACTTACGCCATTCCAGGTCCTCTGACATGGGACCAGATCGTCACGCTGTCCATTTCGTTCCCATCTTCATTCGGACTGTTGGACATGTATATTCAAGCAGGCACCGATTTCGAGTTGGGCAGGGGTGAATCTTTTCGCGGACAGACAGCCTTCCAGTTGACCGATCCCATACCCCTCCTACCGCAATCCTACCGAGTTCAAATCTGTTTGGTTATCTTTCCTGGACAGAAAGGCAGGTGATCACCGGGGCGTCCATATTCTCATATGTATGTCTGTGACTTGTCACCTCGACACCGTGTTTCTGAAAATGTAAAAGAACAGAAACTCCGCCTACAAGCCCAGGTTATATGGCCTACAAACGAACTTCAATGCCACGAGCAATCTGGACACCGCACAGCTCACGCTCGCACAGCGTTCTGAATCTGGCATCCAGGTAGTTCAAGACACCATCGGACATACCTCTATTTCCGGTATCGCCACTGTTGGTGGTTTTTGGACATTCGTGAACGGAACTTTTGCTCTGTTCTTCGGGGCGAATGTTATATATTTTGCATTTGGTCAGTGTGTGTTCCGACACTAGGAAAATGGTGAGACTCACCGACTGAACAGGAAGGAGACCACTTTCTGCACTGGGTGTTGTACACATCTTCCAGAGAAATTCCTTGAAGCGCCAATGGAACCAGGATTTTCCGGCACTTCGAACAGAAGGAGGGCCTCCTGGTTCGGAATCTGCTGGTATTATAGCGTTCATTCGGGAGCGCCTGGTGGATGTTGGTGAACAACCCTTTGAGAGTATGGCCGGTAATGCCGACCAAGTAGACTCGGTGCCATTGTGTGCACATGAGGTTGCCGACACTGGCAATGCTGAAACGGAGTCCGGGGCAGAAGCTAAGAGCTTGCCGGGTTATCTGCTAGATGCGGTATAACATAAATTGTATCTCTACTTAGTTCCTGGGCCTCAGAAACCTCTTTGAAGCAACTTTGAAGTTGAATCACGAATTCGGGCCGGATTCGGCGCTTGCGCCACGTGATGCTCATTACTGCTCTGATGCCATCAATCTCTTTCTCTTCCGCCCGCCATGGCAGAACAGATCATCGTCACCAATTTCAGTCCCGCGTTCAGGAATCTCTGTCAAACCGTCCGCAGCGTCGTCAATGTTCATGCTGGAGACCTGGGCTTGAGGCCATTGCTTCGCATGGCAGGTACGATTCTAGTGTGGACTTGGAGTGGACTGGTGGCATTGAACCAGAAGCAATTATTTGTGTGGATGGCCGCAAAAGTGGAAGAACGCACGGCGTGAAGTCTGCTGCTCAGTGCTGAGTCTCGGCGGATCAAGCAAAAGTCGTTCATCATTGATTGCTAGGTGCTGCATGAGTCGGCGCATGTAGGCTGAAGAACCCGGCTTTTGAACGGCAAGTACATAGTCTGCGGCGCAACGAGCCTCGCCCAGAGCCTCGCCCAGCGGTTCTCACCAGTGGGCGGCAGCTCTCGGGACGCTGCTGAGCCACCGTGTGCCCCGGCGGCAAGTCGGCAACCAGATTGAAACCAAAGAATCATACGGCGGGACAGGACGGATCAAGCCCCGACTTCCAAATGGATATCGGGGATCGTTTGATGCCCCAGAGGCCCCGGTTTAAAAAGAACGATTCCTAATCGAGTTAGGAATCGTAACGATACTCGAATCCAGCACAAGCTGGACGAGGTCGTGGCATTTTTTCAAGCGGTAGAACAGGTGCGTCATCGACTTGTGCTCGTTAAAAAGTCTTCTGATCGCCTTCAAGAATCGCGCCTTCTTCTCTGTAGACGACTACACGACTCTGTCTGAGACCATTACGGACATGATCCGCACCTTGAACGAAGCGCGGTCAGAACAGCCGCCGACCACTGAGTCACCAGAGAGCAACCGAGCACCCCGTGAGATGCACCGTTGTCTGCTCATCCCCGAGATTGTGCAACAAATTGTGTCGCAGATCGATATCGACGTAGGGTGGAACCACACGGCCAGAGGACAGCTCGTATCTCTCGCGCTGACCAAAATCTTCCACGACGATGCCTTGGATGCCTTATGGAAACACCAGTCGACGATGAGACATCTCATCAAGTGCATGCCCGCTGACTTATGGCAGTCAGGATATGGTACGGATACACGCCGCCGTACCTTCACGATAGTGAGTGTGCATCGTAATCCATTCAGCTCGCTTGACTCTCGTATCTCAGACTTTCCGTCGCCCAATCGAAACAGCGGACTGGCAACGTTTTTTGTACCACTCGAAGCGCGTTCGGGTTTTCACGCCTCCGTCCCTGTGGGCGGAAGACTTGTCGCATGTCTACGATACCTTTCTCCAGACCGATATACCTGGCGGACATCTGCTACCCAATCTGCGGGGATTCATTTGCCGCTCTTCCTCCTCCACCCCGATGCCATCAAACCACCTAGCCCTCTTTTTCAGTCCACGACTTTCCGAAATCCAATGGTTCATGCACCACGAATCCCTCTTACCCTTACTGACGGAGCGGTTCCCATCGCTCAAGATTGTGACGCTACATATGTCCTCTGCCCTGATTCCCGATCATCCACAGCTGACGAATCAACGTATTTCAACATTCCTGTGTGTGTGGGCTGCAGCAAGTCGAGAGTTTGCACACGAAACTCGTCGACGTTGGAGCTCTTCTGCACCTGGGCACGCTCGACAGCCTCAAAACATTGGCGCTTGGCCAACTGCCGACGGCGTCTCTATCGAGCCTTTTTGGCCAAGATCTATTTCGTCATCTTATTCATGTGGACTTGCATGTTCCCCAGATCTATCCCGAATCTTCCACAGAATTCATACGGGCATGGACGAATCCGCCTATCGCCACGCTCACGGTCACGCTTTCCGACTATCCACCGCATGGTCTAGTGGGGGATGTACTCGGTGCCATCTCCGAGCACTGTGACCCCAAATCACTTCCACGCCTCATCCTCACCCATGACTTCGATGCAGAAGTGGATCAAGGGCAGATACTTTCGAGCTCTGCCCTGAAGTCTCTCACTTGCTTCACCAACATTGTCTCCCTCACCATCAGCACGGTAGTGGGCTACCATCTCGATGACACAGTCGTTGCGGATTTGGCGCAGAGTTGGCCACATATCGAGGTCCTCTGCTTCTATGCCTCGTACCACACTCACATACCCTCGTTGACCATCGCGAGCCTGCAAACTCTGGCGGAGCACTGTATCCAGCTCCGTAAACTCACACTTACATTTGACGCCTCCTCTATCCCGGCACCTCCTGCTTTGCTGCATCTGCGCCGGAACATCTATCAGAATATGCTTCTCTCACTGGACGTCGCGCATTCCCCGATATCCGCCGGATGTGCATTCGACGCTGCGCGATACATCTCGGGGATCTTCCCCAGCGTGCGGTGGATTCAAAGTTCCAAGGAGGACTGGGCATTGGCTGGGGACGAAGAGGGCGAGACGGAGCAGGATCGGATTGAGATTGGGTATAGCAAGCTTTGGCTGGAGGCTTCGGCGTTGATATTCGGGCGGAGGAGTATCACTGGGGACGTCAGTCAGTGGACCCGTGCGTTCCTCTTCATTGCCAACTTGACGATGCATCTGACGTTCTGAACAGGGTCGAAAGTCGGCCGTTCGACAAGTCGTGGTGGTATCAATTCGGTTGAGGTGCGAATTTGGATCGCCTCTTTCTGCGTACTGACCGGGGTTTTATAGGATTTGGATTGCTTGGAAACAAAATTCATACAGCGGGATCTCTCGGTTACAGTTACAGTTACAGTTACAGTTACATCTTCACCTCTTACAACCCATGCTCAATATACCAGAATCATTGCTGAAAGTTTTCAACCGCGAGCACACTGGCCCCCGTCGATCATAATACTGACAAACAGTTCAGACTCATCGCTGCCAGAGAAAGCACCAAAACTTACTCGCTCCCAGTGCAGTGCAGGCCTATCGCCTAGCCCTGTCGTGCAAAATGATCGACGCATCCGATCCCAAAACAACGCCACACCGCGGAGCTCGTCAGGGCGTCCAAACCTTCCCATCGGATTCAGAGGGCTCAATCTGTCTCATTATGTGGATGGAATCCAACTCTCACAACCCGGCTCAACTCCGGCTCTTCCTCGGCATCGAGTAGGAAGGATATTCTCGGGAGTCGGAGTCGGGCGTCACGTGTGAAACCATCCTTGTCCTCTCCCATCACCACAGTCGCTCGACCAAAGCGCGTAAGGTCACCGATCTCATTCAAATCCCGACGCTCACATGGAACTAGTAGGCTTGCATGATCAGCCCCTTGGAGATTACGGAGCTCCTCGAGTGTATCCTACGCTTCGTCGACCACTGGGAAGACTTGCGTTCTACAGCCGTCGTCAACCACGCTTGGGCACAATCCTCACAGGCCCGGCTATTTTCTCATATCAAGCTGACGGGTAGGCACCAGCCTCCCCGCCTGTTAGCGACACTGGAGGACTCTCAGCATCTTGCTTCATACATCAAGAATCTGGAGCTCAGAGCGTTGGACCCGATTTTGCTACAATCATTCGGAAACATTCCATTCCCGAGTCTTGATACCCTTACCATTCATCGGCCCAGCGTTCACGACGGGGATGCAGCCGTTGCCATCCAGCGGTTGCTTAGTAACCCAGGTCTTCGATCTGTCACTATTAACTGCTACTTCCGACGACGGGCAGATTTTCTCCGGATCTGGGATGGATGCTCCGAAAATATCAGACATCTCTCTTATATCGAGTCCAACGGAGCCACAGGCACCAGCCAACTCGAGGAGGGTGGGTCCGACCAAAGGCGCCGGATCAAACTTGAATCATTCGGCACTTCGAACACCTCAGAACAGACGCGGTTGTGGCTGCAAGATGCCCGGTGTCCATTCGATATTTCCGGTATCACGGCATTTCAGTTCAGTCGACGAATCGATCCACAGTTTGCCGAACTCCTAGCTCCAGCGATGGAATCCATACAGATCCTGTCGACCTATCATGCGAGTCACCATCTTTTGATCACCTCCGAATGTACTTATCCCCTGAAGCCAACACAAATTCACGACATTTCTCAGTTAACTGGCCTCAAGGAACTCACCTTTCACATCTCCCCACCCTTTACCCGACACTTCCAGGTGATATATACAATCCGCCGGGAGAGCCGAGTCTATCTCGGGACCATCCGATTCCGCTTACTCCGACTTCCTGCGGAGGAGGTACTCGAACTGGGACAGCAACTATCCGAGCTCGTGCGGGAGTTCCCCAGTTTGAACCTAGTGTGGATCTCCGTTAGGTGGGCACTGGCCCACGGCATTGTGGAATCGAAATGCTTCAGAGATCTAGAAGGAAAGATCAGACTGCACTGGGGTGAGTTGATTCCTATGGGTGTGTCTATGGGCCGCGGCCGTTGTTGATTAGGGCTCAGATTTAGGTTCGGATGTCCGGGATTCGGAGGGATGGAATAGGAGGATTACTCTGTGATGCTGGTTGGTCATTATAATTATTGGCAAGGAGGAGATCCGGAGAAAGAAAAACACCGGGAGGCCATAGAGAACCCGAGTCGAACAGGGACCAGCAGGATTGCAGCTCTATGCATATCAGTAATGAAATCGCGAGTCTTCTAGTACTAGGGCATGTGAGACAGCGATATAAGCACAGTGGGAGTCAGAGGAAGTAGAGAACTCGACTTGAGTGCCCGCACGTCAGTATCTCACTGAGCGCGTTTTGCCGAGCGCTGCCGAGCGGCGACACGCCGAGGCGGCGGCGTCTCGGCGGCGTCGGTACGTGACAGCCATCAGCTCTGATGTTATCAATGTCTTTCTCTTCCGCCCCTCATGACAGAGCAGCCTGTCTTCCCCACGGATTTCAATGTCTCGTTCAGAAATCTCTGCCGAAATGTCCGTGGCGTGGTCGATGCTGGACACGATCGTCAAATCAAGCACCAGCTGAACGAGGCCGTGAAATTTTTTCGAGTTGTGGATCAGGTGCGTCTTAGCCGTGAGCGGCCTCAAAAATCCACTGATTGGATCGAAGAATCGGGTCTTCTTCTCCGTCGACGACTACGCCGATCTATGCGACACCTTACCGGACATGATCCGCGTTTTGAGAAAAGCACGGCCGCCCCCAACTGCCTCACCAGACACCGACCAAGGAACACAAGAGATGCACCGTTGTCTGCTCATCCCTGGGCTTGTGCACAAAATAGTGTCGCAGCTTGAACCAACCGGATGTGCCTTCGCAGCTGCGCAATACATCGCGGAGCTCTTCCCCGACCTTGAGGAGATTCGTAGCTGCAAGGAACACTGGGCGGGAATACCAGGACGGGGTGTGAGTGAGCAGGATCGCAAGGAGATTCGGTATGGCAGGCGTTGGACGGAGGCTTCGGGGTATCTTGAGGAGCTGGCCGAGAATCGGGCGAAGGAGTATCATCGGGGGTGCGTTATCTTTTCATTCCCCGGTCGGAGGATGAATTTGAACTCAGGGCTGAAAGTCGGCCGTTCAACAAGTCGCGGTGGAATCAATTCTGATGGGTTGCGCGATACAATATTCCCTCCCCTTCTGCGTATTTGGTTATACGGAATTTAGGTTGTTTGACACGGCAGGTATACATTCAGGATCGTTCGGTTACATGCTCAATATACTGCATTCATCTCTCAGTCGCCTGCGAACCATCGGACCCCCCAGCGCACTGTCCACCGTGATTAGATATCCTCCAAATTGTCCACCATATCCACCTTGAACCGCCGCAGGTTGCGTTTGAAAATCTCCTCATCGCTACCCCCGGCTCTGCCACTATTCGTGAACCCAACCCCTAGTCGCTGGATTTCCTCAACCGCCGATTCGTCATCAAATCGGTCAGCGATGCACATCCGAGGTTTCGTCAGGCGTGAATGTACCAAGTCGAGTTCTCGAGTTGATTTGCCCTCCCCGCTACCCGCCATCTCCCGGTCTGTGATTACACGAGAAGGTAACAGACAAGCAGCGATACCAACACCGAGCGCCAGCGCCGAATACCCGTATACAAGGGCAAGCAGGACACATAGAGGTACAAGTGGGTATCGACTCACAGTGGCAGAGCTCACGGCCTCGCCCTGAACGGATGTGGTTCGCTCCGTCAGAGGTGCAGCGAGGGCCAAAATACCCTGCGACAAGTTTCCAGCCAGGATCCGACTGAAGTCGTCAGAGCTAATGTTCACAGAGCCCTGGAGGCTGGCGCTCAAGCGAGAGGCCAGCTCCGCAGAATAGGCTGCATCGAGGGCGCCGAGGAGCGCCGATGTGGTGTTGAAATCAGTGCGAGCCATTGGATAGTCGGAGGCTATCGTGAAGCTTGGCGCTGTGCTAGCATCTGCTGTGGCCGTGTACGAAATCGACACGTCCCACACGTCGAGGACACAGCGGCTGATGTAGAACAGGTAGAATATTGGAGCGCTGCCGACACCGTACCATCCGGGCTGGTTTACGGGTGCGTCGACTGGCTGGTTTCCGTCGTCGTAATATAGATCAACCAAGACACCCACTGGGTTGATGGTGGAATTCAAAGCATATCCTGAGGTGCCGTTGGGGCCAGCGTTGATCGCCGGCTGCTCTGCCGTTCCTGATTTGAAGACCATGGTATTTGTGCCGACATCAAACTGGTTGAGCATCGACATGGCGAGCGGCGGTTGCTCGTTCTGAATGGTGAACGGCGGTATAAATTCTGAGCATCCGAGGACGGACGTTTGGTTGTCCAAGACAATGTTGTACTGGCAGTCGGCGATGGGCGCGCACGTAGCATTCATCGCGAACGTGCTAAACACCAGGTTTTTCACGCCGCCGGGAAGGTTTTTCGGGAGTAGCATCGCAAGATCGTTGATCATCTGCACTTGCGATGAGACGCTGGTGTTCCCCAGAACCGCCAAGCCGTCGTTCACTAAGTCTGCATTTCCCCAGAATAGATCGGGCTCAAACTCGTTCGGTCCCGAATGCTGGCAGTTGCTGTATGTATCCTCGCCCTGCAAGAAGAGCGCGGGACCCGGACACAACGTAATATTGATTACGCTGCCCGCAATCGGGAGCAGGCTCCCCACGATGGGTGCCGCGAACTCGTATGAAAACGTCTTCGCAGTGGTATGCAACCACAGATCCGCCAGACTAGATAGCCAGGTTGAATTTCAGGCAAGGTCGGGATTTCGCGACACTCACGATAGCAAGTAATTCAATATGAGTGCGACAAGGGCAGCCAAGAAGGCAGCGATCAAGGCGGTCGATGCAGGAGGTCTGGCTTTACGCCCACGCGATAGATATTTCCCTGCATCATAGACGCTCGCGAGGCCGAACGAGCCGCAGAGGCCAATGAGATGCCCGTATTGCGTTGGGGTGGGCAGAGAATCAACGCGACCGCGCATCTGTGCTTGAACCCACATGCTCGCGAGGATATACGCGAAAGTGCTGAGGATGAATGGGAGCGTGAACGAAACAAGGTGAGTCTGATTCCTCATTCAGCAAGGGATCGACCCCTGATAACTTTGTCGACGCACCGCAACAGAAGAGATGGCAAGGCCGAACAAGGTCGTTTCGGAGCTGGTGTCAGGGCTACTGGAAGTGTTGCTCCGAACTGTATCGAAGAGATGGGCCAGAAGACCCTCCCTGGACACATTATTCTGAAGACCTTCAAAAGCAACGATTGCACCACCGAATGCGCTGTTATCCGCTGCCACAACACGGCGCGAAACGAGCCAGCCAATCAGGGCTGAGGCTGTCCCAGCGCACAACACAGCAGTCACCAACGCGGGGACGAGGACGCAGAGATTGAAGCGCCGCGACGAAGCGTGGGCATGTGCGGAACTCGCGCGCTCCTTGTTGACTGCATCCGGATTCTTCTCGGAATCGACATCTGTCGTGCCGGCAGTGCTGGTAGATTGTTTCCTTGGGAGCGGCCTACGATCGTCGAGGGGATACTCTTGGTATGGATCGAACTCGATCAAGCCCTCCTGAGACGATTGTGTGGCTTGATTCAAGGGGTGTCGAAGGATGCTGGTAGGATCACTCTCAGATGAGACGAATCAGCGATATCTTCATGAGCACTCACCCCGTCATCTCGATCCTAGATCTGAGGAGGTTTTGAGCCTCCGGTTGGGATTGCCGCCTGTTACTAGACATGCAGCAGAAAGGACTAGGATGGGGGGAAAGAGGGAAGCTATGCCCACACGCAGGACACAGTCATATACGAATTCATTCGAAGTCACCTATAAAAATAAACGGTGGCAGCTGTTCATTTTAGCAAAAATGCCACACGGGATGCCGTGGTGGATGATATTTCCACGACGGGCGCTGGAGGAAAACCGGAGAATACAGCAGTAGTGGACATGGCCGGAGTCGGTGAGTAGAACAGGGCCAGACACAAGCGAGAGGTAAGAGTAACGGTGCGGATACATTAGCTGGCGTGTGAGACGTAACCATGTCCGTCGGGAGCTGTTTTGGGAGCACCTGTTGGTGGAGAAGAAGCAAGCGGTGGCGCGGATGTCGAGAAGGCCGTTCATTTCAGAAGGCGCCCGGGTAACAGTATAACCTCCAGAGCATGTGGATGCCGCCAAGCAGAGTCAGGAGGGAGGGTATTGGCTGACCAGAAAATCAATGGAGTAGGGTGCTCGAGGTCCCCAGAATGATGATGTGGTCGCGGGAAGAGAAGGGCACGAGTCACATCAAAATGATGTGATGCGGGAATTTTGATAACCAACATACTTACAATCGTTTGCTTTTCACAGTACTTGGATACATTAGGAGTAAACTAGGAATAAATAATGCGGTACATACGTCGCACGCTAGATAGCGCATGCCGATGAGGAACACCTACAGTGAGCAACAAAATGGTCTCGGCCATGTCTCGGCCCTCGGGTGATCACCAAATCGAACAAAGCCTGCCAATCTCAGCTCAGTTTCAAAAATAAAAAATGCAACCAACTTTGAACCAAGTTCGAATTCCTGTAAAGGTTCATTTTTTTGAAACACAACGTTAACACCCTCTTGACTTTGTCTTGACTCATGTGTTAGATTCAGGGAAGATCATATACACAGAAAGAGAGATTAGATGTCATCCAAATTGTCCACCAAATCCACCTTGAACCGCCGCGCCGGGTTGCGTTGGAAAACTTGATCCTCCTGACTCCCCTTGTGCCTGCAATTGCAACCATTCGTAAATCCAACCCCCAGCCGCTGGCTCTCCTCGGGCACCAAATCGTCATGAAAGCGGTCAGAGATGCACATCCGAGGTTTCGTCAGGCGTGAATGTACCAAGTCGAGTTCCCCAGTCGGTTTGTACACCCCACCTGCCGTCTCTCGCTCAGTTATGATGCGAGAAGGCAAAGTACAAGCAGCGACCCCAACAGCGAGCGCCAGCGCCGAATACCCATATATAAGTGCGAGCAACACGCAAAGAGGTGCGAGCGGATATCGGCTCACGGTGGCAGAGGTTACTGCCTCACCCTGAACAGCTGCGATCCGCTCGGTCAGAGGCGCTGCGAGGGCAAGTATACCCTGCGAGACATTTCCCGCCAGTAGATGATTGAAGTCGTCAGAGCTGATGCTGGTAGATCCTTGGAGGCTAGTCGCCAAATGCGCAGCCAACACGCTGGAATACGCCGCGTCGAGGGCACCGAGCAGCGCGGAGGTAGTGTTGAAATCAGTTCGGGTGGCTGCATACCCGGGAGCAGGTGTGAAGCTTGGCGTCGTGCTCCCATCTGTGGGAGCCGTATAGGAAATGGAGATGTTCCAAACGTCCAGGACACAGCCACCCAGATAGAATACTGCTTCTGGCGAGGTCGGGTCGTTCTCAGAATACGTCGTCGGCTCCTCTTGGTCGGTATACCAGCCGGATGTGTCCACAGGTGTGTTCACTGCCGCAGTGTGCTGGTTGTAACATAAATCAACCATGACACCGACCGGGTTGAGGGAAGCATTTGAGGCATATCCTCCACTGCCTCCGCCGGGGGCAATCCCGCTCAGCTCCACTGTCTTGGACTGGAAGATCAGGGCATTTGTGCTGAAATCAAACTGGTTGAGCATCGACGTGGCGTGCGGAGGCGCCTCGTCGTAAATCGTGAATGGGGGTTGAAACTGTGTGCAGCCCAGGAAGTACGTTTCATTTCCCATGTTAAACGATCTTTTGCAATCCAAGGGTGAACACGTAGCATTCATAGCAAACGTGTTGAATACCAGGTTCTTTGCACCACTGGGGAGGGTTGCAGGGAGTAGAGTTGCGCGGTTCTCGATCATTTGCACTTGCGAGAAGACGCTGCTGTTCCCGAGAACAGCATCGCCTTCGTTGACCAGGTCTGCATTTCCCCATATAATGGTTTCCCCAACTTCGCGGTGCTGGCAGTTGCTGAGCTTATCCTCGATGCGGTTCCTATCGTGGTCCGATTCGAAGAGTGAGGGCCCGGGACAAGCGGTAAGATTGATGCTGCTGCCCACCATGGGGAGCAGGCTCCCCACGATGGGTGATGCAAACTCGTATGAAAACGTTTTTGCAGTCGTGTGTAACCACAGATCCGCGAGGCTAGATTGCGAGGTTGAGCCTCGTGTGAGGACCAGAATTCACGAGACTCACGAAGACAGGTAGGTTAACATCAGCGCCACAAGTGCTGCAAAGAACGCGGCAATCAAGGCAGTTGGCGCAGGAAGCCTGGATTTCCGCCCGTGTGACAAGTACATCCCTGCGTCATAGACGCTCACAGGGCCGAAAGAGCCGCATAGGCCAACGAGATGCCCATATTGCGTCGGCGTAGGGAGAGCACTGATACGACCGCGCGTTTGTGCTTGCATCCACATACTTGCAAGCAAATATGCAAAGGTGCTTAGAGTGAAGGGAAGCGTGAATGAAACGAGATGAGCCTATAGATCAGAATACGTTGAGGGATCGCATGTGATGGGTTAGGTTACGCACTGCAACAGAGGACATGGCAAGCCCATACATGATATTTTCTGAAGTAGCTCCGGAGCCAGTGGCACTGTTGCTCTGAACGGTGCCACCGAACAGATGGGCTAGAATTCCTTGCCTCGACACATCCCCTTTATGACCTTCAAAAGCCACAAGTGCACCCCGGAATAAGTCGTCATCCACTGAAACGACACGCCGGAGAATCAGCCACCCGAGCAGTGCCGACGCCGCTCCTGCACACAGAACAGCTGTGAGGAACCCGGGGAGGAGAATCCAAATGTTAAAATGCTGCGGGGGACTATACGTGATCGGACCCTTTTCGGCCATTGCGCTGGGATCATTCTCGAACTCATCGGCGTCTGTAGCACCGAAGGCGGTCGTCGATTGTTTCATGGGGAGTGTGTCATAGCCATCAAGAGGGTATTCTTGGTAGGGGTCAAACACCGGCGGAGACGATGTAAGATTCCTGCTTGAGTGGTGGCCCAGGATAGCAGGGGCGCTGGCAAGCCGGCAGCGGGGATCATTCAACAGGGCGAAACCGAGAGAAAAGACTTCACTCACGAAGGTCTATCCATCCCATTGGTGAGTTCGAGCAGTTCTTGGCCTTCTTCACGAGGGTCGGACATACAGCGGGATGGGGTGCAGGGGTGCTTGCGTCCACGGACTACGGGCTCTATATACTCACTGGAAGTCCATTTCAAGAATAATCTTGAGAAATTGATGCCCAGAAGTCCAGCGAAAGTCAGAGTTACAGCATACACAAGGGCTTGGCGGGGAGGCAGGTCAGTTGAGTACCATTCCGACACGTGGGACCAAGACAGGGGTGCCAAGAGATTTGGTGTGGCAGATGAAGCGGGAGGAGAACTGCCTTCACGAGGAACAGAAGGGAAAAGAACGGTGGCGTTGAGGTCGATCACCAACGTGTGTCGCCCGTTGCAGAGCTAAGTTCGATAAAGAACGTCGCGCCGTGTCGAAAGACGGATGCCTTGTATTCTCGCGCCGCTCGCCGTCAACATTTCCACTAACCTTGTTAAGTATGGACAAGACGCCATTCCGGCAAATGGCTTGTCGGAATCGATCCGGCGGAGCTAAGTCCAACTCTGGGCATACAAGATGAACGTTGACACGCACAAAAGTGGGCGCGGATAAATTCACTTAATAACTTGCTAACAATCTGGGATGCCAAGACATACGGCACGATATGGCATGCTGTGGGAGCAAAGCGGGAGGAGAACTGTTGTGCACCATGACTGGCATGGCGTTGACATGGAAGGGCGGTGTTAGATGACTATAATGAGGGAAGGGAGTTGCACGGACCTGGTCATGATACACCATGAACACGCACCATGGTTTCGGCCCCCAGAATTCAGATGTCATCGTCTCCGTAGAGTTTGGAGACAGGCCGCCACAGGCGGTGAATCGTGACACCGCCGGTCCTGAGAGACCCATGGCGTGGCTCAAAGGCGGTTTGGGTAGAGTCGTAGTTATAGTATTGAATACTATTGAATACTCTGTGGCGGCAAGGACCGTGACGTCCGGACTGAGCGCTGACCGTGGATGCTGAAGTAGTTGGGTCCTTGGGAAGAAGAAGGCCGCGTGGCAGTGACGGATTCCCGTGACTCATATCATAGCACCCAAGGGGGCACCGGGATCGAAATTTCGTACCGGGGGAGGGGGGTCCCGAGAGGGCTCGAAAAAAATTTCTATATGTATATTAGTAAATGTGTTTTGGAGCATATTGGACACTCTTGATTGAAATTTCCAAATCGGGACTGATATATTACATAATACAGCTGCCAGTCTCATCAACTCTCACAAGACATTGCCACAGACAACAAGTGTATCATTGCTCAAGTACACATGAGATGGGTCTAATTGACACTGGGGTCCTCTAATAAGTTTGTAATACATATTTTTCCTATGGTTGGGAGCCGCGGATTGCTCGGACCGCCGGTAAATCACATGATCGTGGGAATGATCTGCCTTATATAGGAGGGGAGGGGGGGTCCAGCCAGGGTCGAAAAAAACTTTTCGACCCTATATCCGAAATTCCGATCCCGATGCCCCCTTGATAGCACCGCCCTCCGGGCAGACCTATGCGGAGCATCGAGGGTCTGTAAGAGAGACTAGGGCAGACCTGGATCCTCCATCTTCCACGAAGAGCACAAATGAATGCAATTGAAGGATGTCCATCCGCTCGTCCGTGCGCCGCTGCGCGCCGCACTCCCTCGCCAGGGTTTCTGATGTCCCGCCATCAACCAATGGGAGCGTGGGATAAAATGGAGAAAATGCGCTTACAGTTACGGAGATCAGACCGTACCGTGGACGGTGAGGACGCCAATTTGAACTTGTGTTGTCAAAACGAGTGTATGCCTCATTCACTCCGACATCAACTGAAGACTCACAATGTCCACTTGAAAGTAATTTCCTTCGACAGCGTGCAACTGCTCTGTATCGATTTCCAAAGACAAGAATGGCGGGCAGCATTTCCAGGACTCGGGGTAGCATCGAACCACTGACCTACAGGACAGAGCGAGCTCATCCGACAGGCAAGTTGCTTTGCTACAGTATTTTAACGCAACGATTACACAGAGGGAGACCGGGAATCATATGAGCTACAGCATTCAGACCGGAGAAGTCCCACCCCCTCCCTCCTTGACCTCGCGCTCAAACTCAGGCAAATCCTCCTTGATACCCTTCTCCACCGCCACGGCAGTCCGATTGAACTTCACAAATGTGATGCCTGAATGCTCCAACGCCTTGGGCTCCCACCCCTCCCTAATCCTCTCCTCCATCAAAAACGTCTCCAGATCATCGACGCGGCCCCCAAAGATGCAGAGTAAGGTAGACGAGTTGGCGCTCCCGAACATCTTGTGAAAGTAATCCAACGTGTATTCGGGGTTATGCGCCGCGGAGTCTGCGCGTCGCTTGGCGGAGAAACGTGAGAGGTCGGCGGGAGTTAGGATGGATGTCTTGTCTGTGGCGTCGTTTCCAGTGGCGAAGGAGAGGAAGTCACGGATTAGGGGGAGGTCGGGTTTGCTTTGGTCGGATTGGAAGTGGGCATCTTGGCCTGGAATGCGGGGTTCAGATGGCAGAACTCACTCGTACGTACGGAGGAGACTCACGGAGGAGAGATGCATCGTGCTCGATGCCATTGTGGAGGTTTAGCTCGGCGAGGTCGATGGTATCCACTGAGGTCGGCAGTGACGGTGAAATTCGCGGCCTCAGTTCACTACCACATGACGATGATTTTCAGTCGAAGAGCAGCGTGAATTCCACGGGAATTCCCTGAAATTCACGTGAAACCGGTTCGTGTAAAAAACCGAACACATCACGTACCTGCATTCACGTAGATGTGTTGGGGAAATCCGTTGAAGTGGGGTATGAATACACATCGAGCTCATGGAAAAGCCATTGGAATTCACCCAAATTTTCAATGGATTTCACCAGGAATTCAAATGCATTCTACACAAAATACACATTTATCTAAGCTTTGTCTGCCAACAGCCCCGAGTCCGGGTTGCGCTCCCTGCGTTGCCCATCCCAGCCACCATGCTCTGAACGAGGAATCCTGCAGATCGAGGAGGGCACAGGGCAGGGGAGGGAGAGGGCCGTCGTCGCACACTTGTCGTCTCAGTGATATGTCGAGAAACCTAAGAATACAGATTACGCACCGTAGTGACTCCGACCAAGTTGACTCCCCGAACCAAACCTCACCCGTGGTCCCTTCACGTGGCGTGCTGCGACGCGAATGCAGATGAGCGAAAATGTGATATGACAGTGACGCACCTCTGCCGTCAGTGGTCCGGAATTGAGCGGTGAGGTGAAGGTCAGGGAGGCCGAGTGGCGAGGGCACGCGAACTTGCAAGAGAGTTACTCCAGTCGGTATGAGGCTGGGAGGGAAGCGAGAGGGGAGAGGGGAGAGAGAGGGGAGGGAGGCTTGCGTGTGTGGGGCAGCAAGCGCCTGTCTTATATATTCCATATTCCCGTTTGGTGGTGGAGCCCGGTGGGGCCCATTGAGTTGGGCTCCAGTCCGCAGCAGGGCCCCGAGAATGAGAGCCAGTGAAGCCAGGGGGCGGCCTAAGGATCCGGTCGGCGCCAAGAGAAGGGCTGGGATGGGTGTCGGACACGGGAAAGGAGGGTCCAGGTGGTGGGGAGAAGGAGGAGAGCTACCAGATAGTGACCTGCTTTTGAGGGCCATTGCTGTTGCATGGCAATCCGAGTCTGGGGCTGTGGAATCTGGATTGAGGCGAACTCTTTTTATTCTAAATGCCAAATTACATGTGCAAGTACTTAGGTTATAGATATAGAAGTTGAAGCTGGGGCATTGATTTGGTAGATGTTCAAGCACCCCCATCCTGACAAGCCAAGTGGAAGGTCAAATAGATACGTTGAAATTCTCAAATGGAACGGAAAGTGGTGTGGACGTAGGACCACCGGCAACCGCGGAGACGACAGCGCGCTGCGTGGAGTCGTGACATCGATCGTAGTAGACCAGCACGGAGCCATCAGAGTCGAGAGTGAGAGGCGGTGTTTGCCAGTGGTTAAGTTTAACAAGTTGGGGACACCGCAAGAAAGCGGGGCGTGCCGATTGAATCCATTCTGCTTCTCCGCGGTGGAGATCGTAACCTTGCCCTAGGCCGGCGGGCAAGATGATAAGATTAGGATTCAATGTGTAACTGTAAATGACAACGTGCCTACCAAAAGGAGACAAAATGATCGAAAGAATTACCTTGAATGGAAGTGATCCCACCACCGGCACTGACGTCATCGAAAAAGTGCGACCCCATTCTCGCGGGAAAACGGCCGATAAAGCCGAGCTTAAAAATAAATTTTTAAGACTCGGAATCTTGTTTCCACGTTGCCTCGGCTCGCTCATTCGTCTGGCATTTGTCGAGTCCCATCAAGGAAACGTTAAAAATCATTCAAAAAAAAAAAAAAACTGGTCTAGACCGAACTTCAAATACTTACGCTTCTCACCTCACACTCCCACCTGCCTCAACTTTCCCTCCCCCATCCTCAACCTCCTCAACTTACTCTCCAACTCCTCCCTCTGCTCCCTAACACTCAAACTCTCCTCCGCAAAATCCCTACATATCTGCTCACTCTTCGCACCATTAATCTCGAGCCCGCTATACAACATCTGCAACACCCCTCGCCCGATGCCGCGTACGAGCTCGTGGTCGATTGCAGCGGGGATGTTGTCCGTGACGCGTTTGTACGCCACTGGGGAGAGAGACGATAGTAAGCAATGGCGAGGGAGACTGATATCGAAAGAAGGGCATACCTTGAAAGTAAGCCGGCACGTCCGCCATGATATCCAACGCCGGGTCCATTTGATCGGGCGGCAAGAGCCTCATGAGGTCCTCGACTTTGACGCCAGTAAGCCCAATACCGGCGAGGTTGCTTAGAATGGGCGAGATGTGGTCGGTAACATATGTAGTCGTACCGAACGGGCCAGCAACGGCTAGCGACGGCCTACCAGGTGTATACTCCTCGACAGCAGAAGCGAGTCTCGGATTCTGCGCCTTCTCACGCGCACCCTTGTAATGCGATAGAAACTTGGCCTTGTAGTCCGCAAGGTAATGCTCATTCAGCGTGAACGCCCCGCCGGCTTCGAGCGCGATGAACTTGGCTATGAGGGATTCCGCAGCTTCCGCGCGTTGCTTCATGTATGTCTGCATGTGGAACCTACAACCGTTAGCTCGCGCGCATCAGAGGGATATGTATGTGGAGAACGCACATGAGTGCTTGTTCAAGCAGTCCTTGACCGTACGAAGAAAACCGCTCCGTGATGAGAGTCCTGACTTGTTCCCAGAGTGTAGCGTAGACGGTGTCGCACAAAGCCTGCGCGGGTTCGGCCCATTGGGCGGTGAACTCTTCAATGAACGATCTATTGACGAAGAAGGGATAATGGCCGGGAAGTTCGCGTGTTCGAGCACTAGATAGCGCGTTGATTAATCACTAGACGGAGAACGAAATCAAGACTCACGCCCGCGCCCGCTCCATAACCTGGTCGATGTAGATAGGCGCACTCACAGCCAGCGCGTCGCCGTCTCCATTCACCTCCCGCTCCTCATTACCCAGAAACTGCGGGTACGAAAACGACGTCTCAACCCCCGTCCGTTCGTCATCCTGCTCAAACGGCCTAAAGTCCGGCGCAGTGCCCCGAATCTCACGCCGGAACCGCTCCTGTGCAGGCCGTATAACTTGCAGAAGCCCGCCAGCGTGAGGAATCCCGTCGATGAGCCTGTCTAGCGCAGTCGCGAAACCGTGTAACATGCCGGCGACCTCGCCCACGGGGTCTTTGGACGCCGGTTTCGGTAACTTTGCCAGTTCGCTCTTCGTTTTGTTGATCGCGCTAGCCAGTTCTTTCTGGATCTCGGGGAGCCTATACAATCGTGAGCAATCGCCAACCAAGTTCGTCAACGCTACACATACCGCCTCAAAATGAGCGCAGAGAGAATCGAGCTGAGACGCTCCACCAAGTTATCTGTGCCCAACCGTTTCTTATACATGGGATCGAGACCTTTCCACGGCGCCGTCATGGAGAAAAAGCCCTTCTCCATCTCGCGCGCTTCTTCCCAGGTGATGCCGTCCTTGATGTCCTTCGAACTCGGTTGTTTGACGCAGTACCAGTGGTTCTTCAGGGCTTCCCGCTCGTTTCGGATGAGTGCGAGCCAGGCGTCGTCTTCGCCCTCTGGGATGCTGACGGATTGTTGGAGGCGAATATCTTAAGCAAGGGAAAGCGTACCGATCGGGTTTGGTGAGTACACCTGATGATAGTGAGCGAGGGTCACGGACGAAGTAGGAGATACACACCTACGGTCCGCTTCCCCTGTGGGTCGTACTGCTTGGCGAGGTGGTGAGCCCCCTGGTTCTCGAAATCCGCTGCGAAAACGAGTCAACGAAAGGAATATTCACGAGCAACTGGGCACATACTCTCGCAAGCGACGGTGAGCAGAATCACACAACTCGGTTTCTCGATATACGATTCCCTGCGCGCGAGGGAGGGTGATACCAGAAATCGCTTCTATGAGGGAGGATTTCCCGGCGCTCTGGTTTCCGATGACAGCGATTTGCGGAAGGTCGATGTCGACATTCACTCTGAGGGTGGGTCAGTCGCCGTCGGACTGGGGAGTGGAGAACGCACCCGGTGTCGTGCAAGCCATTCATCCTGTCGAGAGCCTTGCGGCGACTTTGAGAGAGTTTGTGGCTGTAGTGACCGGCCCCACTGTGACCGTCGGGGACCGTAGAGTCTTGGGATGAATTCGGGAGGCTGGACATGGGGCGGGGAAAGAGGGATGTGTGGTGGAAGTTGAAAGGCGCGGAGGTTTAAATAGTCGAATAGCCGCTGACGCAAGCGAGGGTGGTTCGTAACGGGGTCAGGACAAAGAGAACAAAGGAACGCACATAAGTCATTCATTTCCTTTGTTCTCGTTTTGCCCTTGACAATGCTGCCGTCGTCCCACATTCATCTCATCGTCCGTCATCCGCCGACATCGTTGGGCGAGTGGGTGCTTTGGCGATGGTGGTGGGAGAGAGAAAGCTGCCATCAATCAGATGGCGGCCGCCGGCACGGCTTGCTTCTGTCGTCACGCCATCATGACCACCTCCTTGCCACCTCTTTCGATTTGCCTTCGATTCCTTGCCTCTGTGTAAGTATTACGGACTAGGATTGTCACCGACCGCGCCCAAATCGAGAGCCGCAAATGCCTACATGTACAACAGCCGTTTCCGAAGAGCTGCCGCCCGTGTGGCAATTGGATTACTTCCTGCTCTCGAGTGACCAATTCTGGCGTTGTCGGAGATGAACTCAGAAGACCACACCTCTACAGGATTGCGCGCCACCCAGTGTACAAGTAGCCGCGTCCCCCATCGAGGTTGCCCAGCATCCGACCATGCCCACCGACACCCCCGATCCACGCATAATCACTTTCCTGGGGTCGACGACCCTACCGCATATCAAGCACCTCAAAGTACAGCTCATTCCTGGGGTGAACGAGCTCCAGCATATCAACGCTCTCTGCCTGCTTCACTCCCAAGCGGAGTACCAAGCCCAGCCCGGGGGCATCGGCATGACGCTCACAGATCTCTCATCCCTACGGAATTTCCTCCAGCACACACCATCCCCTACAAATCTGCACCTCGTGGTTCCATCCGCATCTTCGCGGTATAATCTCACCTCGCTTGTCGCCGTCCTCGAGCTCAAGGCCGAGTCCAAGGATGACACCGAGACCCTCCTTACGCATCTCAAGCACCTCCACATCGACAACCCACCCGAGTACGATTCAGGTCTCGACGCACTTGTCCAAATGCTTCGTTTATGCAGCGCGGATAAGCCGAGTCCCACGGGGTTGCAGTCCTTCTCGGTAAACCTGCCCACCCGAAACGGGGTCAACCTGTGTCCCTATGACTCGCTTGAAATGGTTGGAGTCAGTGTAACCGTACTGGGCAAGGGCGTGTCTGCTACATATCCCGGGAGAGGCAAGGAGGTGGATCCTCCCTTTCCAAAGGATGATGTACGTGTTTCTTTATCGAATGAGGCGGCCCCCTCCACAAAGTCGTTTGGAATCTCGGACGTCTTTGTTGGAACGACGAAACCGAAGAGAAATCAGTTGCGGAAGACCACGGTGTAACGCCTGAGTAAAAATTCCCCTGTCGCCACCAGACGGCTGGAGCCTGAGTCGAACAGAAACCAGCTGCAGATCATAACCGAGCATTGGTGGCATCGGGTCTTCGGAGACTCATGTCCGGCAACTAAGGTACTCGTAGGGGATTGAGAGTCTGTCGATGTGGAGTTCAAATGTTCATTTGGAAGGGTACGAGAGTCAAGAGGTGGCGGACAGCCACAGCGCGCGATCAATGCTGAGCCAAGGGGCAAAATTTAAGTACGCATTGCTCACCAAATGGTTCGAGCCTGAATCGAACGGGCGTGTACCGTGCGTGAAGGTCCAAGTTTTCTTGTATCCGCTGCTGAGTTCATTTGAAAGTACACCGTCTGCTGAAATACTTATTTGTCTGAAGAACGAGCATTTCAAGGGTGTGTTAGCGATCTAATTTGAACCGTGGGAAGACTTTGGAGTCGCGCGCCCTGCAAATTTCGTGATGATATCAAAGCCCACATTCCGACAGAATAATTGTTTCGAAACGCCCTATTGTACATACAGCCCCATCCATCATTCACTCTTCATTTCTGACACCCCCGAGCACGAACGGCAACTTGACGTCCTCCGGCTTGAGATGCTGCCTGCCCTCCGGGGCCTCCCTCCCCCTCCCCTTCGTCCCTCTGCGCTGAGAAGCCTCCCAAACGCCCTCCCCGTCCGTATTAATGGTATCGTCCTTACACTCGACAAATCCATCATGCTTCACCGCCCCGGTATGGGTGATGACGGCGCAAAAGACGGCCGACGCGTAGTCCGCTGCGACGGACCCGATGACGACGCGGTCAGCGCCAGGGGAGGTATCGCCATCGAATATCTCGCCCGAGGGCATGATGGGGAACTCGAAGAAGGGTTTCTGCGCGTGGCCGAAATTGAAGCGCTCGTTGTCTGCAGTGGGGACTAGTGAGCGGGTATTCGAGAGAGGGAGAGCTGACTCTCACCGTTGTACACATGCGGGTACTTGTCGCGGCCCACCGTCTGCCCCTCGCTGGCGAGCGCGAGCGCCTCATCACACGCACTCTGGATTTCCTCCTGATCGTACGTTGACTTGTTGGCGCAGTTGCAGCCCGTGGGGAGGTTGTATATCGTCACCGAGCCCGGGGCAACGGGGGCCTCGTCGCCTTCCTCATGGTGGTGCCTGTGCTTGTGCGATGTGTGGGGCATACTGAGTTGTGGGTGAGAAGGTGGTGGATACAGATGAAGATGGAGACAGCAAACGTTCGTAGTAACCAGGTATTTATATGCTATCTATGGTCGGTATTTTAGGGTATGTCTGGTTTGGGGCAATGGGATGAACAGTGAGACGTGCTTCTAGCCGTCGCGGAGCTCCAACACACCACATACGCCGTGGACGGATAAACGTGCGTACCTACCTCGGTCTTTATCAAGAGCGTCCCGCTCTCCGCTTTGGGTGAGTTCAAGCCGTCAGTAAATGTGCTGTTGATTCTCCCACAACGAAATAAATCCCATGTCGCCGGTTGGCCGGTCGGCAACTGCGGGGTGTGCGAGGAAGGAGGGAATACACGCGCTGGTCTTTCCTAAATTGCTTGCAACGACTCCTCAACCCGGGCCCCGAGTCAAACAGGTGTCGATAGAGTCTGTTTACGAAGAGAAGACGGCTGCGGGATGCAGACACGGACTGTCCGCCGCGGGATAAGTATTAAGGTTGGTGCATCCGGGTGCAGCGGCCGAGTTCGATAGTTAGTGCAGTTTGTACTCGCAGCGAAGTGGTTTACGCAAAAAGAGGGAGGACCTTTGCATCCAAAACTGGGGCCTGAGTCGAACAGGCATTCTGCTGAGGGTGGAAACGCTGCGGACCGTGCGTCACCGAAGTCTGGCATCCGGGGAATCGCACGTTAAATGGCTTTCGGCGCTGAACCTGAAAGTTGAGCGAGCGAGCCAGCGTCGATGTATCTGTGTTCTATATCAGAAATCCTTGGGAAATGCTCCACCACTTGTGCTGGCCCGAATCGAACGGGCGAATTCTGGACTGCTCATACCAGGGCAGGAAGTACTTAGCCGAGTTCTGAGGCATGCTTCATGGATGGGCACATGGATATCAAAGGTTGGCGGTCAAGTTGGCAGTTGCCCGGGGTAAAAAATAAAAGATTTGATCAGAGAATTCAACAGTATAAATCAAACTCGGCGCCCATCTCAGAAGCTAACACAGTAGGGGGAGGTGCTCTTCCAATCACATCATCCACGATCTCCCCCTCGCTCTGAGGCTTGATTCCGGCCTGCGGCACACGGCTGGCCAATATGCGCTCCCGAATTTGCATAATCCGTAGCCCGATATCCATGCCGAGCACTTGAAAGTCAGCGGCGGTCAACGGCTCCGTGCGCGTGCACAACTCCATATACGCCTCTTTCGCTTCGTAGGTCGGCACGTCCTCGCGTTCGCAGTGTTTGATCTTTTCCATAGCGTCCATTTTGCCTCGGCGGAGATGGCCAAGGGCATGGTCTTTGATTTGTTCCATCTTCCACATGTCGGCGAGTTTGAGGATGTCCTTCCAGACGGTGATGGGTGCCCAGGGATCGCGTGCGATCGATCTGTGAATGGTAAATACAGCTGGCCGGTATTCACTGCATTTTACCTACTTCTAGGCAAACCCCTTGCCTAGATGCCTATACAAACCACCTGGCCAAGGATGTTTGCCTGGCCTTGTCTAGACATTGATCTTGGTTAGTCTGTGTTTGTCTTCGCTCAGCGAGGATCCGGACGAACCCAGACAAATCCCGCTCAAACCAGATAAATTGACCAGGCCATGGCCGCTGGGAAGAAGTGTTGGAAACTGTGCAAATATGCATTGAATGGTGTTTGGTGTGGTACGGGGGCCCATCCTTGAGATAGAAAATTTACCCAACGAGAGCCGAATACTTGGGAGATGGGCCGTCGGTGAGATCAATCGAACAAGCTCTATTTTTCTCAGGCCATCATTCTGACAGCAGATTTGGAGCACAATGAGATGGATGCACACCTTGGTCATGAACTCGGGGATTTTCGTGAGCGGGATGAACCCAGGCAAGGCCCGACAAACCCCGACAAACCTTGGTAAGGTTGGCCGAGGACACCTCGTAGAACCTAGATTATCCCACGGGCTAGACCAAGCCTGAAGAATGCAAATGAACCTAGACGAAGCCAGATAAGTCCAGATTCAACCTCGGAGAACCTAGATTACCCCTTGCCTAGAAATGGGCAAAATGCAGTGATTAGGAAGATTTCTGGGACTGACGTCTTGTAGTAAACCCAGAGCAAATGCTCCAACTCCGCCTTGGTGGCACCCGACAGTGCATATACAGGATCTCCCTCCCGGAGCTCCGCAAACAGCTCGCGCAACACCGGAGAGTCGCGTTCGAGGAAGAATCGGTCGATCGTGTATTGATTTCCTTCCACCTATCATGAGTTCAGACATTTGAAAAGATATGACTCGCAACGGCGCACGTACTATCACGTCCACAGTTCCTGGTCGGAAGGCATTGAGCTTACAGCCCGCGGCGTCAATTTGCGAGTCGAAATCCATACTTGTCGATAGTGATTGTGGATGCGTGTGTAAGCGAGAGGATAGTGGGAGCAAGTCAGGCTTAAGAGCGAACGTCTGGAAAGTTTCTGGAATGTCACTGGCAGCGAAGAGAGCATTTATACTAACCGACAGTGTCCATTGTCCACATGCAGTACAATGAAGCAGGTAATGAGATATAGGGGAACAAGGCTGGAACAAGGTCGTCGTGAAGCTTGACACATCGCATTGACGGTCGGATCCTGTTGACGGCAAAGGATTCAATTGGGCATCAGCAGCTCTGGGATTTGCTTTGTATTTTCGTCGCGACGTGTCGAAACTTCACAGCGACCTTGTTCGGATTTCCTCACGTAACTGCTCTGTCGTTGACTGGAATAAGTAGAGAAAGATTCAGAGGGCTGGGTCCGAGAGCGAACTGCGACGGAGGCGCGGAGATGTTCCTTGTGTCGAGCAATCTCAAGATGTGGTCGCCAGCTGGGGAGCATGGTGAGCGACACGAATGCAACAATAAAACCGACTTGCTACTGGCTTCATGCAGAAAAGGATCCCTGCAGTGGCGGACGTTGGACACGACACGGTTTCTCAAGGGTACTCAGAAAATGGCGTGCCGTGGTGCGCCGTTAAAATCAGGCGTGCAAGAGAGAATGCCGTGGATGCCGCTGCCAGTCGGAAGTTGAAATTGTATTGATTTAAACTAGGGTTAGGGTTAGGCCGACGAACCGGCATAAAAAAAGGCCCACCCAGCCGAGTGGCCGTGGTGGGCAGGAAAATATTGGGACGGTGCATGAGCCGAAGCCCATACAAACCGCAAGCCCACTCTGTATGGACAGGGTCGCCGTGCTATGGAGTGTTCCTACGGCCATACACCCAGGGATGTGAAGGGGCGTATGCCATCAAGGTAAGTATGAGTTGTCTGGACGTCGAGAGCGGAGATTTATACCCCGAGCGCGCGCACGGACCATGTGGTTATTTGGAGCAGCTGGACATCTGATCCGGAGCCGGCAGCTGTAAGTTCGATCGAATCCGTTCAGCCAGTCGCTTCAGACAGAAAAAGGCACAATATCTGCAACTAATGACCGACCAGCGTCCGGAGACTGACAATCGTTACGGACTGTGCGTGATCGTGATGTGCGGTTTTGAATCAATTTTCAATCAAAGGAGCCAGGACTCGCAGGTGTGACCAGCCACGCGAGTTCGGAGGATTTCTGAGAAACTCGACATCCAAAGCAAGCGCAGAACGCTCGAACCCAGTGGCTGTAGAGTGCCAAATGTTTCAAACCCAGGTGAGAGATCGAGAGCTGTGTCAGGGGAGGCTAGGAACGCGCAGGGCTCAGACGAAGGGGCGACCTGGAAACGAGGCAAACTGTCGAGGAGGTTGAACTGCGTACTCCTGGTTCCTTGGGCGGGAGGGAGAGCGGACTGCGCATGCCGCTGCGACGGCAATGCGACGGCATGACTGCAGGTGAGAAGAGGTGTCGGGTGACACTGATTCACATCTCACATCAAAGGGACTCGTCACCAACCACCATGCCCATTGCTGCCCGTCCTTCGAGTCTCCAGGTTTCTCTTATGTCCTCGTCTCTTCCGGTTTTGAAATTATAAATTCCGTCTCGAGCACAATGCGTCACCCCTAAATGACATCCGATATTGCGACTCTCATCAGCCCGTATATGGTTCCGCGGCGTCTCCTTGCATCTACCGTCTGCTTCAGTACAGAGAAGGCCTTCTTTTGAACATGAATGGTACGAGCAATTCTATTGTGAGAAGTACAATACAGTAACAGGGGGGCCAGGAGCGGGAGTCGGCCCCTACTGCGCGCTCCACCCAGGTGTATCCGATCTATGCTCAATATAACAACGGAGGGGTTATAAGAGCCGCGTTCTTGTGCTTCGGACATCCAGAAGATCCCACTGCCCTCCCACCCATCTTTCTTCCTCACTATGCACGCCTCTGTCGCCGCGACCGCCGTCTTCCTCTTGGGGCTCATCGCTCCCTCCGCCTTCGCGGGGACTGCCGTCGCCCCCGGTGGCTGGCGCGGTTGGAATAACGTGCATCAGATGCCCGCCAACGGCTCGCTCCTGCACGACCCCGAGGCTCACGAGACGCACATCATCTCCTCGAACGGCACCAAGCTCTTCTCTGCGCCCGCGAACTCCACCGAGGTGCCGCAGCAGTCGGGCTGGATCACCTATGCGTCGTGGCTCAACACCAACTCAGCCCCCATCTCTTCCTTCACAACGACGTGGACCGTCCCTCCTGCGCCCAAGACGTTCAACGGGCAGACCGTCTTCCTATTCAACTCCATCGAACCCTCGTCCGGGAACGCCATTCTGCAGCCGGTGCTCCAGGTATGTCAACAACAAATTGCTCTCCCTATCTGACATTGATCAAATTGTTTTCATATAGTACGGCCCCTCGGCGGCAGGCGGCGGTCAATATTGGAGCGTCGCATCATGGTACGTCGGCCCCTCTGGGACGTATTTCACCCCTCTCGTGCGCGTCAACCCAGGTGACGTCCTGCGCGGCGTGATTACCCTCACCATGCACCTCGGCAACAACTACTCCTACGTTTCACAATTCACCAACATCCCCGGCACGGCGCTCAGCATTGGGGGAATCAACCAGCTCACTTGGGCTACGGAGACGCTCGAGTCATACTCTGTTACGACGGAGAGCGATTATCCCCAGGGGACGACAGTGTTTTCGGGAATCAATCTGAGTTTGTCGGGTGGGAAGGTGGCCAATGTCAAGTGGAGTGTGGCGAGTGATGTTCAGGATGGGTTGACGACTACGGTTAATACGGATGGGGCGAGGGGTGCAAAGATTACTGTCAAGTATTAGTTAGTTTCGCAATTAGTATACCACTCATAATTTACGACTTCATTCCACGTCGCAACCAAGTCTGATTGTGTCCTCGGATGAGGATGTCCAAGGTTCGGTTCCTCCCATACAATTATTCAAACACCCACTTCTTTTTCCCCTCTGAGAATTACTACGCAACGAACTGAAGTGAACGAGCATTGGTCTGGGCGTAATGTCAATGAAGCACGAGAAACCACGCCTTTCGTCAATTGGCGGTGGGTCGAGACCATGTGATTGCCAATACTTTTTGTCGAGCAGCGGAATCCAATGGCCGAGACGACGCGACCTAATCTCGGGGAGTATCGTTCAGAGTGCGTTTGATGAACCATGTCGGCAAGCCCTGATGAACGTGGCGAGATGCTGGCATTCCTCCAATATCGTGAGTAAACGACGGGGCAAACAAGCTGATTGAGCCCCCACCAGTTTTAGCCAGGATGGAGGGAGCAAAATAAGTAGTATGCGAGCTTGGGGGGAGACGCGAAGATCTCGGCGTTGGGGAATCCCAATATCTGGTCCAGGAGTTCTGGGATTGACAGCGGAGAGCGGTCCATGGTCTATTCACGAATGTAAGCACGGCATTGGTTCTAGTGTGAGGCTTACTGTGAGCGGCATGGCGGCAGGAAGGAAGAGGCGCGACACTGCCACTGATACGAATCAGCCCTTGACTCCGTACCACCACCATGGAAGACGAGCCACGTCTTCCTCCCGAGCTGGAGCGTGCGATCTTTGAATTGATCGCAATCTCTTGGCCTGTTTCTATCCCCAACCTGCTCCTCGTGGCGTCACGAGTCCGATACTGGTGACTATTCCCCATATCCTCGCAAGTGTCTATCCGCCTGAACCATCTCTTCAGGGTCCGCCCACTGCTCTATCGCACCCTAATCATCAACAGATTCACGATACCTGGATTACCATCCTCCAGCGTCGCAAATTCACGCACATTCAGCAAACCCACCCCGAGCTCTTGATGGGCGTGCAAAACCTCATGCTCCTAGAGCTCGACACCAAAGAGAGCCACACCATCGTCTCGGCCTGCCCCAACGTTCAAAATCTCTGCATCCTCCTCCCCGGCCTAGCCGCAGTGCAGCGTCGCACGGCACTGGAGGTCATGCCACTCCGGCATCTCTACTGCCAGCTGGACGACCTCGGCATCTTTTCGAATAAGGACATATTCTTATCCCCGCTCTTCGCCGGTATCACACATATGGAGTTGTATGACTTAGATGACGAGGACGAGTACTGGACGGGCCTCGCAGCTCTCCCCAGGCTCACACACCTCGCTTTCGACGCCTTCACTGCCTCCCTTACGGCTCGCTACAAGGAGCTTTTGAAGGTGAAGACGGGTTTAAAAGCCTTAATCGTGCTCCGCCGCCTGTTAGCGAGACACCCGCAAATCAGGGTGGAGGATAAACGATTCGTCATGATGCCGCTCGAGGATTACACGCGCGACTGGCAATGTGGGATTCTTTACGGGAACGATTTCTGGGCTCGTGCGGAAGCGTTCATTGCGGGGAGGATGGCGGGTTTGCCACCTCGTAAGCCTCTGCTTTCTTCGCCCGGAACGAACGTTGCTGAGATTTGTAGCCGACGCAGAATATCCATTTTATCTGTCCAAGGACGGGTCCGTAGATCCTCTTCCATCCGGGCCCGACCTTCGATAGGTCCAACTTGCGTTTCATATAGAGTTTGCATTGATTCAAGAAACGGATTGTTTAGGCAATTGTACGATCGGGTTGAGGTCGGCCGCAAGTAGTCCTGTAAGATTACAACCAGGTTTCGATGTCAATGCCTTGGCGGAGTATCCGCTTGATCTCACCCAGGGGTGGTGTTGGTTCAAGTTCAGACATTCTCGTATACCACGGCAGCGACGATACAATTTAGTCTCGACCACCCCACCGCAATGTAACCCGTGAATTCAGGCGCTGAAAGTGGTCCCTTTGGATGGCAGCAAGCTCATCGGGCTGCAGTTTAGCAAGGATTTCCGCAATCCTCAGCTTGGGAAAGATTTCTGCATCTGGAATACCAAATGTTCGAGTATCTGGAGCAAGAGCTGGGTGTCACGCACTGTCACAGCCTGATCTCATGATTGATCGAACCGTCGGCATGCCCAACGAATGCAATGGCAGTACTCTGCTGCAGATGATTTCAACACTAAGCTACTTGCAGCCAGACAATAGGAATTATGGAAAAAGACGACCATCGACGCCGCCGCGATTCCCGCCGTAGCATCAAAACTCGTCGCAGCAATCAAGTTGGGGATCCTTTTCAACAATTCAGTTGAAGTCAGCCTCGGAAATTCAACCACGCACAAAAACGGCTCAATGAACCCCCAAATTTGGCGCACGAACGAAATAAACACACCAACCGAGGCAGCCTCCAGACGATAACAATCCACAGCATAGGTGATCAGCACCGTTGTACTCAGCTGATTGCCCACAGATGCAATCGCCACTCCTACCAGCGGCGTGATGTTCCACTTCCTCCTCGCACGCTCCACTTGGACGCAAAACACCACGACGCCGACGATGGAGAGCACAAAACCGATGTAACTCAACCAAAGCCGATATTCGGGCGGAGCTGTCTCCTTATCTAGAGCCCGCTGTCTCCGACGCATTCACCAATCACTCGTTCTCCCGCCCAGCTGCTCGCCAATGACGCTGCCCAGGATCGCGGCGAGGAATTGCAATCCGACTTGCTGTGTGTCTAGCCCAAATTTTGCAGGGAAGATTTGCGGCATGAGGATGTTGGGCATGATGCTTGCCCACAGAAAGATCATCGCGTGGGATATTGCGGGGAGGCAGACGCCCGGTTTGAGTAAGAAGCGGAATGGATGGACGAAGTCTTCAAGGGTGAGTGGGCGAGGATCAATACGGCGAAAACCGAGGAACCCGGGTTTCGCTTTTTGTGGGTCGTGGATGTAGAGAGTTTCGGCTCCAAAGATGAAGTACAGGATGAATTGAACCCCGTTTACCTATGAGGTAAATACAAAGAGGAGCTTGAAATGAAAAACGATCGACTCACCATGGCCAGAACCCAATATATCCAACGATAATTCACCCTCTGTGATAGAAACCCGAAAATGAAGGGAGCAACGGGGACCCCGCAGGTCACCATGATCGTCCAAATGCCCATATACGTCGCGCGTTCACGCTTGAAGAACGTCTCGCTCACCACCGCGCTCCCAATGGCCGACGCAGGGCTGATGAAAAAGGCGGTGATTGCGCGGGAGAGGGCCATCGTGCTGTACGTCGGGCTCTTCGTGCAGCCAATGTTGCAGCCAGACTGCAGAGCAGAGAGAGGAGGAATATCGGCAGTCGACCCCACCGGTTCGCCAAGGGGCGCCAGAAGAGTGGTGCACAACCGAGGATGGCGAGATTGGGGAAAATCGGGACCCCAGCCTGAACAAGACATTTCGGGCAGGATGGATGAAGTGTGCGGGTGGACAGCGTGCGTGCTCAGTGAATATGTTCCACACCTTACTGACCTGGGTCATGGATGCCACACAGAGTTGAATATTCGGGTGGGAAGAACTCTTTGCAGTTCGATATGTCCATTGGCTTGCACTCGTGGGACCACCTCAGCGCACTCAGAATGTAGATGGTGGCGCAGGAGCCCTACATTCGTCGGAACTTTCGGGTCAGTACGTGAAGTGCCTACACCAATGGCAACATTTCAGGCAGGCGCTGAGGACGACTCGCCGGTGTTTTGTTTAATTACAGCATTATCCATTGACTGTCGCATTGACCATGGGTGGTGCGGCTACACATTACGCGGGACCTTCAGGGCGGAGGAGGAGCCATCAGTATACCTTCTCCTATTCCGGCCCACCCCCAGTATTAACCCCAGCGGTCATTGGGAAATCCACTTGCCACCAGATGACGACAAGTACTACTGGGCGTTTGACGGGGACGGTCAGCATCGATTGACAGGCAACATGGTGGAGAGTCTTGGCCTGCCGACCCCAAAATTCGGCGTCACGTTGCGTGGCTGTGGGTTCAATGAGCAAGAGTCCGCCATGATCCGCTACTTCCTCACCGCGAATCTAACATGGTCGAGGTACGAGATCAACATGTTATTGTGTCTGTCTACGAGAGACTACGTGAAGTACTGGTGAGCTTGCGAAATCAGTACGGATTCTTGTGTAGGGAACGGCACGGGTAAACCCGCGGGTATGTTGGGGTCTACCCGTACCCGGTGGCTGTGTACCCGTACCCGCGGGTTGGCGGCCCAGACGGCGGCAGATTGATGTTGACGGAGATTTTTCGGGTTGAATTGAGCCTGCTGAGGGTTCGAAAACATGCTTTCCCAGTGTTGGAACGGCACCTTGGCCGGCTCGGCGGCTTACCCGCGGGTCACGGGTATCCAGACCGGCTACCCGTACTCGTACCCGCGCGGGTATGGTCTACCCGTGCCGTTCCCTATTCTTGTGACAGCGGAGTGACAGTGATCACTGATCCGGGCCTTCTTCTCTTCGCACCACGACCACTCTCCACGACAGAGCGGACTACAGCCGCGAATCCACCCTCCAACATCTTCCATTCTTTTCCCCACCCGCCCTCGCCTTCAAATTGTTGTCTCCTGTGACATCTTCTCGTCTTCAACTACGGGGCAGCTCACAAGTAGAAGTAGGGTGGTGGTGGGGTTCATTCTCACGCCTCACCATCGCCCTACGACCTGGAGATCAGCGGTTCCGGAAGTTGAACCTTCCGCTGCTCCTCCACCCCCAACGAATTTCTGTGGCTGCCTCACCAAACGATTTCGATTTCCAGACAGACGCCAACGAAGCAAAGAACAAGAACCGCGAAGGGCTTCGATCCCGACACACAGGACGCCGCCATTTCCATGGGCTATCCTCTTTTGAGTTTGGGCCCCATGCTACCAGAGGTATTTTGCATTTATTCCCCTCCAACCTCATTCTTGACGGACGATTCAGACCAGGATCGTGGAACTGGATGCCACCGGCGAGGTGGATATCGAGGAGATGTGGATGCCCGGCGCATGGCCCACAGGCGATGCCTAGCCAGGATGTGGCTCGTTTCGACCGCTTGTTTGTAGCGTGAATCAAGTCTGGTAGATTCGCTCGAGTGCGCAAAAGTGATACAATGACTTGTATTTATTGATCAGGGAGTGTATGTACTCCAGAGTGACAGGAATGCTCTCCATACCGTCTTTTTAAAAAAGCAGAATGGATTATTCGTACCGAGCCAAAAGAAATCTCAAAAGCCTTTTGACGACGAGGAGTAACTGGGTGGCTCTTGGGCTTGCAACGAAGACGAAGACATACCAGCGTACCAATCAGAAGTCACAACACAACCCTCCCCAAGCGAGCCGGACACATTAAGCTGAAGATGTCGATGTCATGAGCCCGGAGTCCTAGTCTTGTTCCATTCGCCACGACACGCCAAAAATCGGAGGCACTTCTTGGTAGCTTAGTGCGAAGAACTTTCGCTCCTGAGAGTGGGATATGTGAACAAAGCTCGAATTTGTTTGAATATGGGGAATGCGTTGAAGCCGCAGAAGACCGTCGATATCGATTCCAAGCACGCGATAATCTTGGCCACGCTGTTTAGCAGATTCAGGAGCGGTGGAGTAACCGTTCATGCTCCCGAGGAGGCCTTGGTTTATCCATTTCCGCAGAGGTAACGCCGGCCATGATCTACAAGATTCGGGGGCAGATAGTCGTGAGATCGTTTTGAAGGGGTCAATGAGCAAGTCCAGGGATATCCGACCCCGCGATGACAATGGATCAAGGTACAGCCAGCCTTGAATGTGAGCCAGGCCAGGCCTAGGGGCGTCTGTACTACAGTCGACGTTGTTCACCAAGAGCTGAAGATACGCCCTGAGATAGAATTGGCCGAAATATTGGGTCTAAGGCCTAAGGCTTCGTTGCAGTTGGACGTCGAGAACCGGTCGAGATACGAAACGTGGAAAGAGTTGGGCTGCGCGTTGGCTGCGTTGATGGATCGAGTAACCAGCTTTGATCGTCTCCAGTGTTGAGGTCCGACTCCGAGTTGTTGAGCTAGAGGAGAGCGAAAGAAAAGGCCCGTCGGAGAGATGGGCGGTCTCCAGCAAGTCGTCGGACCCGGATGATTGCCACGTTGTGATCGCCGAAAGGCTTGGCACTGGTCCACGACTTTAGCAGTCTTCCTGCTGCTTGTCCTCTGGGTCGGCCCGGCTCTCTCTCTCTTCGCCTTTGCGTCACTGCGCCCCCGACTCTCAGCGCTAGCATGGCAACGGCATGACGCAAGTCTCTGCTGAGGAGAAGCCTCAAAACCCCGCGATGGGAAGAACGCTCGGTTTCCAGAACTCGTGGATGTGTCGGGAACGCATTGCTTTATGAATTCGACCTTTACTGGTGAGTGCTCAGCGCTCATCGTCCTACAAGCTCTACGTGAGGAGACGCCGTCTTTCCATGGACGAATCCGCTGGGACCCATGTCTCAGACGGACGCGTCATCGCACCCTTCCTCCTTATCTTGTACGACTCACACGTCAGCCAGGCTCTCCCTTCTGTCCTCGCTGCCACCCTGCCTCTGCGCAATTGTTGACCCCTACCTGGGCTCCTCACCCAACTCTACACACCGAGTGCCATTTGGAGCGGGACCACTCAAAATCGAACACCAGCGCCAAGTCCTTGCGCACCAAACTGCGTGAAGGAGGAGAGCGCGGGCTGATATGGCCGCGATATTGGGCTGGAGCTTGCTTTAGACGAGGGTGAGAGTGCGGCGGATGGGGCGACCTCGCCGCCAGGAGGAGATGGGCTGATGGACGGGGAGGGGGAGAAGATGGGGCACACGGAGGCTGCGAGTGCGCTGAGTGAGTCGATTGTCTTTTCTCCTCTCTTCTATCCCACTCTTCCTCCATTCTCTTCCCTCTTCCGTATTCGACATCCTCGTACTTCCCCGCTGTCCTCCTTCCTCTCTGTGTCCCTCATCCTCCGTCTCCGCCACCTAACCCTCCGCCTTTGTCCCGCCTTCATCTCACGCTCCCCCATCTCGTCCATCTTTTCATGTGCTGACGTTACTTCTAGACTCCCTTCGCAGCCCCTCCTGGGCGCATACACTACCCTCGAGATTCTACAGCACTGTCCCTGCTGGCGCTTCTCGAAGCGGCCGCTCCCTGATGGAGATGTAGAGGAGGTCCTCGTCAAGGAGGTGCCGCCGCAGAAGACAGGGAAGTCGAAGATCAAGGCCAAGTGGCCCGGTGGGGAGGGTACGATCCGTCGAGGGTGCCTCATATCAAGGCGGTGAGGAGGGCGTATGGGCTTGTCGTGCGCGCGCTGGAGGTGGGGAGGGTCGAGGAGGAGGAGCTTGAGGGGTGAAGATAGAGCGCGTCTCGGGCGGGGTGTACCAGGGAGAGTACACTTGGACGGGTACGTCTTCTCTCCTCCCTCTCTATCGTCAATCAGGCTGATCTTGCTGCACTTCAGCCTTCCGTGCAGTCGCGTTCCCGGCAGAAAACCTCTTCCTACGTTAGGCTGCTCTCCTTCGGCAAGAGGATGACGAGCAGCAGGATGAGGCGAAGCTGCCGGTGCCGACACGGTCGCACTGCGGGTCAACGAAGAAGAGGACGAATCATATCTAGAAGATTTTCGTTCGAAGCTGTCGTCCGCGGTGTATCCTCTTGGCTTTCGAATGCACATCTCCTCTTTCATCCCCTCTTTTGCGGACATCTAGAGATCTGCACTGCCTCTCCCCGAACCACCGCCTCGACTTACTGCCGTACTACACGCACAAGTCATTCTCTCTGTCACTGCTGAACATACCAAACGCTTCGTGCGGCAGCCACATTATTATCATTCATTCGACCTCCACGCTTGGTCCACGCCGTGATTTTTCGCCATCTCTACTCCGCCGAATTGTGTTCAGGAGCATATTCACACCCAGGACACGAGATTGCAGAGCCTTCTCTCGTCGGCGGACGCAGACACGCTGTGTTCTATGTCACACACCACAGCTGCGCGGCGCTTTTCAGTACTTCTGTTCATTTCGATGCTTGTCAGGGGCATGAATACGGGGATGCAATGAACAATTCTTCAATTACTCACGGGCTCATGACATCCGGGCACTCCTTGTCCACCAGCTGTTCCAGTACGGAAAGTGATGCTTCCGAATGCCCATCCGCCGCATCTGCTGCGCCTTCGGGTCGTCGACTGGTTGTTGCTCTTGACGGCACGAGGAATAAATTCGGTTCTTAGGTGGTCCAAGAGTTCTCCTGAATTGACTGAGTGCTGAATTCAACCACAGAGTAGCCATGTGGTCGAGTCCTATTCACAGATCATGAAAACGGAGGATCAGCCCTCGTACTACACCACAACTATGCCGTAGATTGATATCCGGATGTCAGAGCCACAATGAAATCGCGTGGGACAACGTCTGGTAAACTCCATTGTTCCGAGTGGAAACCACAGAGACAATGCCCGGACGTCCATCATCTTTTGTCTCGGCTAGGAACCAGGCGGCACACGCGACCGAATAGACAATGCCACTATCCCATGTCTTGCGAATGAATATACCCTGTCATCTGGGAGTTGCATCGCGTGTTTGCCGAGAGTACAATCAACTGACCCCCGCCAAGCTTCCGTATGGATTCCGTCTGGGATGCCACCACAATTTCCAATTGCACAATTAAAATATACATGACCACTGGCTCATTATTCTGTTCGAGGAATTGGTTGTCCCCGTGCCTCCGCAATATTCTCCCCCTCCTCCTGAGCCCTTGCAGCGGCTTCGGCGGCAGCTTTCTCCAGCTCCTCCGCCTTCTGCCTTGCAGCAGCTGCCTCCTTCGCTTTCTGCTCAGCCTCATTCTCGCGCTCTTTCCGCTTCCTCGAGGTGGTGCCGCGCAATTGGGTAGCATACCGGATATGGGCTGCTGTCCTCTCGTCTTCGTTCGCAAAAGCAGGCATGGGACGAATGAGATCACGAGGGAGAATTCGGCGAAGGAGGTGCGCGTTGTGGAAAGCAGAAGTATTGATTATGTATCGGGCATGCGTGGTGTGCTCGATGGCTGCCTCTGTGATATTTGTTTCTTCGCGCTCTTGCGTCAGTCGGCGCACACCAGTGGCTGAGCATTTCCCCCCTGCGCAGTCGTGTTGAGCGTTAAATAGAAATAATACATCCTATCATCTCTATTTCAGATTTGCATGCGGGTGACCTGGACAGGCTTACCTCTGCCGGTACGATGCGGATGACCCGCTTGTTACCTCGGCGGTAGAGCTGGGGCATTCCATAGACGGGATGCTTGTCTTCCGAGATGTCGAAATGATCTACCACCGCCAGAACGAGATTGGTGTCGTTCATGGAGACCAACAAGTCAAGGATTTGCCCGACTGTGACACAGTCCTTCTTCCCCTGGTCCACGAGCGTGAGCACATATTCTCAGATTCAGGGCACGGAGCACGAACCTGTGAATTGAAGAATATCCAGGAACTTGTTGAGCATGAGTCGCCGCTCCGGGCTATCATAGTGCTGGCTTGATGCCACGATCCTCCCAGACATGCGTAGCCTGCGAAATTGAGAGCGTTTTGTGCCAGCGTCATGTTCAAGCTGAAGACTTGTCGTTCGGGGCGAGGCATTCCAGCTTGTCGTTTCGCCATCGGGGCCAGTTTTGCGTCACCTATATGACTATTTATATCGTCAAATCGAGGAGAGAAACTGCGGACGCACCTGGCCTGGGATCATCACGCACATTCAGACCCATCATTCTCTTCAAGTTCGGTTGGCTGTCCATGAAGCGCTTGACTGATGGACCGGCTGACCGCCATTCTTGGGAATCCGCGTCGAACCACGATGCTCCTAGAGCCACAGCACGCGCTCCTTCTTGATTTGCCAATTGTCTTGCGATGTCTCGACTTGGAGCCCGATGGTTTGAAAGAATTGAGCCTGCACGGAACACTCCGTTGAACGACTCGAATATTTCTGTTGCAACGCCAATGAGCGGTCCGAACGCGCGCGCATCATCAGGTAGGTGCGTGAGGAGGTGCAACTTGATTTTCAGAATCATCTTGGACGGATCGATCTCTGCGAACGCGTCCAACACGTTGCTGACATCGACTCGAAGATCACCCTGAAGTCAATAAGTCAGCTCCAAACTCTGTTTAAAGGGCCTCCACGCACACAGTACTGGGCCATATTGTCAATCTCCGGCACCCAAAGTAAAGCAGCTAGGCCGCCGACTGCTTTCCAAGCCGCATAATGAACGCCGTCAACGAGATCGCGCATGTGGAATACCCCGGTTTGAATGACGGCCTTCAACTGTCGGCCAATGAGCGAGTTCGCATACTGCATGATGTAGTTGGCGCGGATGGGTGGGATGTTGAGACCGTCGATCTCAGTGGCTTGCATGCACTGAGCGTAGGTGGTCTTCTCAGCATCCTTCCAAACATTGTGGGAGTACCACCAAATGTACTTGACAATCCCCAGCAAAATGATATGGAGAATCTCGAGCGACGTGTCTTGGGTGGGGTCATGGCCTGTATTGAAACGATGAGACTCGAACGAGAACGAAAAGTGTACAAGCCCACCGGGCATCAGAAAGAAAGGATTGACCATCTCCTCAAACTTCTCATCAACCCAAGTTCGCCGCTGCTTCGCAAACTCTTCTCGAAGATCACGAACGCGCGTGTTACGGGCACGTCTTGTACGCTCCGACTTGACCCATTCTTCACAGTCCTGCATAATCTTGTTGATCCAATACTGGGCGTACGAGTCTTTGATTCCAGTGTCAGATTGATTGTCGCCGACATGAGTCGCGACTCCGTTACAAGCGAGGTAGAGCTGTTCACGAACAACCTTGAGCACAGTTGCCTTGTTCCGTGGACGTCCAGGCTGCATTTGTTCAGAAAGAGAATCTCGAGAGACAAAAAACGCACCGAAAAGAAATCATGATAAGTCTGGTTTGTCTGCTTCGTCACCTGAGTCCCGCCAACTTCGCATTTCCGACATGGCAAGTTGCCTTTGTCGCCGATGTGGCTGCAAACTTCGCTCTGCATCGGATTATCGGAGGCATCGACATTCACGCCAAGGATGAGCAGTGCTTTGTCCTGGGTAAGAGGGTCTTTGACCACAATCGGATCCTCGTGCGTCCCACTGATGAATCATGTAAGTCGTTGCAGGGCCACCAGAGCAGAGTTGGACTTACACGATCAATTTGCGAATTTCACAGAACTGTTCAGGCACAGTGGCGTGCTGGGAAGTCGACACGAAGTGTACATGCGCTTCTTGCTGATGGAATGCTCGAGGCAGATTCGCGTTGGTGAAATAGCAGTTGAAATGCTTGTTCCAAGACTTGGAGCGATTGCCCGAGACATCGTCAGAGAAAAAGTTGATTAAGTTGGTATAAATGGGGCGGCCCTGTGCGATTTTGCGGAGGGGATGCGGCATCCGGTCGGGGTATCCATCTTCCACGGAGTCGACTATCTGGGCGTCAACAAAGGAATTATATGACAAGAAACACCACTCACTTGACCAGCCTAGCGGCATTTCTTGGCGGTGCTCCAAATCATGGACATTCAATGCAAGGTCCATTGTGGATATTTCGATCAGTGCTACATCGACCACCGTCGCGATGCCCTGGTCAAAGATTGATGAGCCGATTCGACTGGAGGCAATACACATACTGATTCATCGACCAAGACCTCAAAGGCATCTGCCTCAACTCGCCCGTGTCGAGTAATCCACCGAAGAGGAATCACGAATTTGCCCGAGCGCAGTCGAGCCAACTCGTGGATATAATAATGCCGCCGGTTGGGAGCCATCCACATCGGGCTGAGCAGACTGGCGTCCAAGTTTCTCGTCCACTTTTCGCCGTGCCACATCTCGGAAATAATGCCGTCCTCGGGGACTTCGGGGTAGACACGAATGTGCGGACGGACGCTCGGATTGCACCAGTCCTACAGATTGTCAGAACAGAAGGCAAAGAAGTGGTTGAGCTCACATTTGCAGCAATCTTGCGTACGTCGTTGATATAGAAAATCTTGTCTTGAACTGATTCACACCGAATAGTCGGTACCCCCGAGCCGTTTTCACGCAGGGACTTTTGGAACTTGCGCAAAGCTCCGATGCTGGGTACGTTCTTCACGCCGGCCTCTTTCAGGATGTAGAGAAATAATTTCATGAGGGACTCCGAGATGCACAGCCGTCCAAGATTGTCCGCGGAATCGAGTAGAAACAGCTAGACCAGGACATCTCAATTTTACCGAACCGCGGAAGAAAAAATAACACAAACCAATTTAGATGGATATGGGTACCAGTCAGAGTCATTTGCTTGGCAAGGATCCTCAGCGTAATCGCCGGACGCTGTGGACGCATTGGGACCAGATGAGAGATCTCGAAAAGGAAGGGGGCTTACATAACAACGCCGCCAGCGCATCTTCCATCTGCTGCGCCTCTTCGCGCGCCTGATTTTCAGCAAGCAAGTCTTCTTTGTCGCGCTCGACTCCGAGTTCGTAACCGAGTTCCACGTCGTCCAAGTCACCGAACGTGTCAAGAGCTTGGCGTATCTTGTCAGCCTCGCGAGCAGCAACCTCGGCGGGACTTGGGTCGAATTCAAGATGAAAGTCGGCAGCGCTGGCGTCGAAATTGGCCCAGAACTCCTCCGTTACCTGATCAGTTGCCGGTGCCAGCTTGGGCAGGTGTAATTCGATTCTGGGGATATTTGCCGACTGCTCTGGGGCTGCTTGGCGGGCGGCGCGTGCCGATTCTGCTTGTCTCTGGCGACTTCGCTGTTCAATTTGAATTTGGGCTGCCTTTTGGTGATCTCTCGATTTGAGATGCTGAGATGCGCTTGTTCTCTGGATTGGGCGCCCGGGTGGGGCTGCGGCTGCGCAAGCAATGCAAATAATCGTTTTATCCTGCCCTGGCGGGCTCGCCACAAAACCTGGGCTCGGGGCATCAGATTATTTCAGCCAGAGACTGCCTCTGCAATCTTTCTGACCTTCAGGAATTTCAGGATTTTTCTTCGGCGGCATGATGGAGAACGATCAGTCTGTGCGGACAATGGTGATCACGCTCCTCGCTTGTTGGCCCTGGCAGCGGACAATGGAATGAACAATTGGCACGGCTGCGTGATGGTCACACCAACCTCTCTTGTCCTCTTCCAACACCATCCCCCGCTTTCGCAGTTTCATGGCCTCTTCCAGCCCCTCCAGATTCAGCGAGCCCAACGAGGTCGATGATCTCATGAACTCAAGTCCCATGGGACCGAGTCCGCGTGCCACCCAGGGACCTCGCGGTACCATTCGTCGTCGAGACCAGCTCGAGGACGACGAGACAGACCCCAACCCCTTCGCTCGACGCATGCCACCCCTCAATCTCCGGGCAGCTACCCTTAACCAGTCCGACCTGGCTGACCTTCAAAACTTCGCGCGCAGCAAGAAACTGAAACGCGAGCATGTCGAGGATATTGTCAAGTTCATGAATGTGAGTGTCAACATTGGGGTCGAGTGTTGCTGACTCTGCGACCCATAGCTGCCGTCGGGACCTCTCCTTCACGAAAGCTACATGTATGCCACTCAGTTGGCGACCCTCGAAGAGGTCCGACGTATCGCGACAAGTCAGCCACCCTGGGCCCCGTCCAAAGACTTCGTAGTATGTTGGTGCCTCATCATCGTCCCCCTCGCTAACGACTCTTCGAGACCAATGTCCGCGCCTTGTGCTACGGCGCGCTTCTTTCGACGTCCGCTCGAGCATACAAGGGCACCACACTCACCTCAAATGTTTCTGCAAGTCCCAATGTTTATCCTCTTGCAGTCGCGCCCTGATATCAGTGCAGAAAATCGTTTTCGAGCGGCGCTTCGATCTCCCGAGCAACATCCGCACCATCCCCGCCGACGAGGCCAAAGTCACGAAGGTCATTACGGACCAAATGAGCGACGCGCGTTCCGGAATCAAGAAAGATGTACGCACGCATGCCACCACCTTTATCCCTTGGTCTGACACAGTTCCAGATTGCTGCTAGCGTCAATCACAAGCCTCCCAAAGCCAATGCCAAGCCTACCAAGCCTAATCTCGACGACGCCGACCAACACATGGGTCTCAAACAGCTTGCGGAAAACATTGGACGGCACCTCGGGAGTCGGTTTGAGCTCACCGCCGGGTTTTGCGCCCGCGTTGCATTGCTCGTGAGTCGTTTGTCTATTGCATATATATGATATGCTCATGCGACGCACAGCGCTCAGTCTACATGGAATTCCACGAGAAGAATTTCTGGGACAAACTCGAGGACAAGATCGAGGAGTATCACTTCAAGGCACGACGCAAATTGGAGGAGTCCGGTAAAGCACTCACCGCCGACAAGATCGCGGCGAAGGTGAGCAAGTGCGTATCGTTCCTCGAGTTGTTTTTCAGGTCAGCTCATATTCCCCTCAGGGCTTTCAAAGGACTGGTCGTGCAAGATCGCAAAACCCATGGCGACACAGAGTCCAACAAGAATGACGGGATCGACGACCTCGGCGAGGGAGGGGACGAGCTGCAGCAGCTGATTGACCAGTCGTTCGTACCGTCGGGAGCAGGAGCAGGAGCGGGAGCGGGAGCGGGAAGCAATGAGCAGCTGGATGGGCCTGCGGGCGACGAGCAATGAATATATTGTTTTTTGGAATTAATACACGTTTATTCCCCCTCGCAATCGTCCATTAAGCATCCAGAAGGCCGATGAATTACTGAATTAACCTGGGTGGGTACAGTATGGCCCCGACGGACGGATTCCAGGCGAAAGATTTCATGGTGATCAGCCGGGCCTCATGACGGAAATCGAACAACAAGACAATGGATTCACAGGTGGCAACTACACAAAATACTGGTCGAACAATGACACGGCTGCCACTGCCGAGTGGAATCGATCCGGCTCCATTCAATTGATAACATGGGAATCATCCAGATTCTTGATCAGAGTCGAACAATGGAGGATCCGCAGCCACGCGGTAATCTACAGCCGGTGGCCAGACGGCTGCGCAATTGTGGTGTATGCTAGTGAAATCGGCACTTAAACAAAGAAATCCGGTAACATAAAAAATGTATCAGTGTTTCTCAAACATACCTGGGCGTCCGCTACTGCTTGGTAACAGTTTCACTCGAAGTCGTTTCGCTGCATTCATCCTTTACGCAGGAACTTCAAGTCGAACATTCTCGCAGGTTACCAGTGGCTGTCAGAGAACTATGAACTGGGCGATAGAATATTTCTACTGGGTATCCCTTCACGGTGGCGTGCCATCTGCCGTCCTGATGTCTATGTCTCAGGGTACTCTCGCAGAGCATATCAAGTCAGAGTGTTGGCGGCCATGATTACGAAGGCAAGAATTGAACCTTTCCATTTTTTGCGGCTTACCTGAGATAGGTCGGGTTGCTTCGCACGGGAAACAGGAAGCAAATCCCATTGTAAGTCGCCATGTGTATGTCTAGCTCTCAAACCTTCAACTGCCCGCAGTGCATTGGATATTTACCGAGACGAAGAATCGTATGTCGAGCGGCAGACACTTGGGACGGCGCGGGGCCTGGTCCAGTTCCCCGATTCACGCGGTGCGTAGTATTGTTGCTCTGTTCAAAGCTGCAGCTCACTAGTACGCGCCAAGGTCTCCCCATCGTGAACTCCCTCGTAAGATTCACGACCATCAAAAATTACAAGATTTGCTGTTTCTCGAGGGAAGTGACACCATCTGAGAAGATGCGACTACAGCCCGGCGGCCACAGATTGCAAGAAGAACCAGCCGTGAGACCGGTGCGGGGACGCGGGATCGTCATGGCAGGATCGTCATTGATATCTTCTTCCCGTCGGGAGATTGTCGCGGATGTAACAGGTTTGGAAGCTAAAGATAAGGGAGAGAGAGCTGGGCACATGCGGACGCCGACGGGGGTTAAGATGCTCAAAAGGTGCCTAGTTATTTCGGTACTTGGATCATTAAAACGGTTTGTGTCGACGTCGAGAAGGATTGCATCAGAGAGCCGCCAAGTTTGAAGGCGTCCAGTAGATCGGGGTAAATCCAAGGTAAATCGATGATGGGCAGAGCAAGGAGTGGGCACAGCCATTGATCGGCGCTGATTGATTGTTGTGAGTTGGTTGTGATAATCACAGGTAGCCCTCGGCATCACCGGCCCATCCTCCGGTTCCCTCCGACACACCCACGGCGCGTACTCGAACGACAATGTCTTATGCGGTTAGATATGAAAAGTAGGAGACCAGTTTGTCGTTACTGAAGTCTGGGCTTGTGCTTGGTCAGAGTTCGGGGGGGCGACGATATATCGCACAAATATAGCATCCACTTATATGATGGGTAGACTACCGGGCAGTTACACAGTTACAGCAATTTTGGGAATGTAGTAGAAGTGATCCCAAGCCGAAAGAAAATGTTAATTGCCCGTGCGAGGCAAGTCAACATGCATGACCCACTGATCCTGATTCCGGAAAAATTCCCACATGACCGTATGCCCCCTCAACAAATCCGCACCCGTTGGCCCATCAACGAGGTTCCTACCTTTGAGAAAACCCCGCCATACGCGCGCACCTCCATGCCCGCTTCGAAAAACAAAGTACGCGCGCACTGAGCGCTGGGCGTTACGCGTCAATTTGGTCCGAAAGTCCGCCACTGCGAGCGGTGAGTGGACGAATGTCTGCAGCTGGGTGATGATGGAGAACATGTCGTGGGCGCCGGAGCCGGTGTTCATATTGAATAGGGGGGATCCGCGAGTCGTCGGCAGGATGTAGATGGTTGTATCCGGTGGAATAATATGGTTTTGGAGGTTGCGAGCCAAGTGTTCAAAGTCGATAGGGCGCGTCAGAGCGATAGGGAATGCTGGCCGTTCGAGTGACTCGGACATGGCCGCCGTTGGTTGAGTGGGTGCTGGTGAGGAAGCTGTCCGGGTCCTACCTCGGCGCGCAATGGTTGGAATCACGTTGTGCTGGATTGACGGCCACATTGGATCGATTTCTGGCAGTCCGTGCACATTAGGCCAAACCATTGTACCGATGAGAGCAGGCTGACGAAGATCTAAGTAGTTGATTGATGGAATGATGAGAACCAGTGCGCACCGCAAGTTGCGAAGGAGGGTCACACGCAAAGTGGTTGAGCTCCGTTATGAATGGCCTTCCCTCGACGTATTCGGCAACCTGGCCCTCGAGCGTCAGACACGGAAGGCGGCATCAGAGCTACCAGGCCCTTACCTCGAGATCTGCAGGGAACAATTCACTCAGGAATCTGTCCCCAGAATCCATGCTTGTTGAAGTTGAGGATGTCGAAGCCTGTGAAGCCTGCGACGCAAGTCAGAAAATCACGATCGAGGAGGGTATGTGAATACCTGCAGCCTGAGGAGGATACTCAACGTTCCAGGAGTAGTCAGTCTGTCAGAACACTATGAGTCCTGGCACTGATAAAAAGAGGTCACCTACAGAAGTCCAGCTGGGACCACCGTGGTCGTGGTGGGACATGGCCGTAGGAAAGGTGCGGGATGCCAATCGAGCCACGCGCTTCTTATCTAGTCAGCAACAATTGTTCAGGGTTGCAACGGCGAAGATGTGCAACGGTCAACCCATCCGCTCATTACCAGGATCTGCACATACCCACAAGTGGAAATTTTTCTAGTCGGCAATCCTAATCTTCACCAGGGGGCTTTGAATGATTCCTGACTTGAAAGTCAACGCCGCAGCAGGTATTGCTCGTTAAAATTTGTCCCCATAAAGTAAACTTGACTGGCGTAGGAGGCTGCGGAAGGATCGTGACTATCATAATATCCTGTGTAGGCCACGCAACCCGGTAATCGGCTCTGACGTGAAATAGCACTTGGCTGTGCAAGGCTCAGTCAAGCGCCAGTACCCAGTGGGGCCATAGCCGCCCGTCATAACTTTAAATTTAGCGCGCCGAGACGGTGGCGAAGACGAGGCGAACAAACCCTGACAAGTGCTCAATTGTTCCGCATCTCGGAGCGGCCACAATTGGCATTTTATTGTCCGATTCGTAGTGTGTGCGCAGATTTCATTCTCTGGTGGTACCTTGCCATTCACTTGAAGTTGTCATGATAATTACAACCAGCCGAAACTAGACTCGAACCAGCCCTCGTTGGTACTTTTGCGGGGGCGGAATTTGTACCAAGAGGCTAGACTTCATGCCGCAAGAAGGGGCTGGTCCGAGCCTAAGCCAAAATCAGCAAATTGAACGGGTTGCGAGCACCAGTCCAGGACGCACATGGAGATCTGTTCTGTAATGATGGTGATGGTTATCTCATCATGATCGGCCTTGCCGTTTCACACGGTTGCGGCACCCAGCTTGGAACGTGTGTCTAGCATCGGGCAGAAATCGCGGTCGCCCTTAGAGATTGTGTTACACGAGCATCGCATCGAGCCTTCTCGGCGTCAACTCGACTTACTGTTGCTGTCGAACCAATGTCGAACACGGAAGCAGTATGTACGGCCCCAATATCTTTTCTCACCCTCGATCTGTCGGCGGATATGGGGTCCAATGGAGTTCAATGAGAATAAATCTGTAAGAAACTGCATCTTGTATGTGTATGCGCTTGTTCTGCCACCTTGGTATATCCATGGCACCAGCCGGACCTTTGCAGCCGCACCTGTTGGAGGTTCGAGATCCATGTCGTGTATTGCTCCCGCCGTCCGTCGTAGTTACGAGCCCGAGGCTCACGGACCCCCTACCCTTTGCATATATTCCTGTTCCTGTCGTGCTTTAGTATTCGTAGATAGAACACTTACCGTATATAAGCCGTAGACACATTTTGTATTCGGTGCGCGTTTGCAACGGGTTCGCTGCTTATATGGAAGCCTCTGAAGTTCCAACAGCCCCCCCTTGCCCGTGATTATTTGCCCAAATATCGGCACCTTGCTTACTCCCGTGTTTCACAGTTCACAAAATAGGTGAGAGTCAAGTGAGAGGCATTACTAGCTGAACCTTAGCAGGTGTGGAGCTTCTATTAGAAGTACCCTTCCCAGCGCTAAAATGCGCCAAGCGCTGGGTGCCCTTTCTCCCAGAAGCTATAACTATCCCCAGGCCATATGAAGAGAATCCAGCAGGATCGATTATGCTCTCACTGGCACACAGAGACGCAACTTTCGCCAGCCTCGGCGGATATGTGATGTCTACGCCGAATTTCGATGACCCGCCGCTACCCTGGTCTTCAGCCGCGCCCCAGTGGTCCTTGCCTCCGAGCCCTTGGAAGGAACCTCGTTGCTAAACGCCTGGGTACACGAATCCTCCAGTGGTCGCCATCCGCAAGGCTTCATTGCCGAAGCTTCGATGAGCACATCTTCCACGAATGTCGACAACTCGTCGGTACCTGATGCAGAATAACGATGATTCCAACGCTATGCTACTACCTGCAGCCAGACAATAAGAATTATGGAAAAGACGACCAGGGACGCCGCCGCGATTCCCGCCGTAGCATCAAAACTCGTCGCAGTAATCAAGTGGGGTATCCTTTGCAACAATTCAGTTAAAGTCCGCCTCGGAAATTCAACCACGCACCAAAACGGCCCAATGAACCCCCAAATCTGGCGCACGAACGAAATAAACACGCCAACCGAAGCAGCCTCCAGACGATAACAATCCACAGCATAGGTGATCAGCACCGTCGTACTCAGCTGATTGCCCACAGATGCAATCGCCACGCCTACCAGGGGTGTGATGTTCCACTTTCTCCCCGCGCGCTCCACTTGTACGCAAAACACCACAACGCCGATGATGGAGAGCACACAACCGATGTAGCTCAGCCAAAGACGATATTCGGGCGGGGCCGCTGCCTTCCCAGCTAGAGCCCGCTGTCTCCGACGCATCCACCAATCGCTCGTGCGCCCGCCCAACTGTTCGCCAATGACGCTGCCCACTATGGCAGCCAGGAATTGCAATCCGACCTGCTGTGTGTCGAGCCCGAATTTCGCAGGGAAAATTTGCGGCATGAGGATGTTGGGCATGATGCTTGCCCACAGAAAGATCATCGAGTGGGATATAGCTGGTAGGCACACGCGCGGTTTAAGGAAGAAGCGGAATGGATGAACGAAGTCTTCAAGGGTGAGTGGGCGAGGATCAATACGGCGCAAACCGAGGAATCCGGCTTTCGCTTCTTGTGTGTCGTGGATGTAGAGAGTTTCGGCTCCAAAGATGAAGTACAGGATGAATTGAACCCCGTTTACCTATGAGGTCAATACAAAGAGGAGCTTGAAATGAAAAACGATCGACTCACCATGGCCAGAACCACTGTGGGAAGCAAGTTCAATCAGGCTGATTGACGACTCAATCAAGGCTCAATTTTGTCAATCAGCCTGATAGTGCCCAACTTGAGTGCATTTTGTGCTCTCATCCTGACTGCATTTTGAACACTCACCCACAAAACACAAGCAAAACACCAGCTTTTCACAAATGTCTCGTATATTTGTAAGTCCAGTAAATTTATTAGACTTGGTCGTCTTTCTCTAGTAACCAGCCTTATAAACCTTGTGAACTTCATTTTCAAGGTGGTAGGTTGACTTGTCGTTGAGCAAAGGCCGTTTAAAAAAACGAGTGTTTGTTGTTGTGGAATCAGTGGCTGTGGAAAGACAGGAGCAAACAACACGTCGGTGTTGCCACAACGATCTCGTCTAACCTCGCTTGCACACGGTCGGATGGGCCTCGGATGGGCCTCAATCTATGCAGGGACTCCATGGCCTTCCCCTGGGACCGCGTTTGGCCCGCCAATACCCCAATCCACGCTTCCCACGGCTGTTTTGCCCGATCTGCAACATCGACGCGCCGAGTGCGATATACTCTCCCAGGCGCCTCACTTCCGGCCTCAAATCATCTCACATGGCCTGCCATTACCCCTGATACTGTACCTGGGGGCCATTTGTCGCAGCTTTCAAGCGGACGCCACCTACTCGAAGCCATTGAGGCGCTACAAGTCATGCAGGAGACATCGGGGGCGGCGCTGCACGATGGAGAATGCAGGTATTGCTGGTTTATAGTTCCAGGTGCGTCACTGAGCCTGCTCTTCTGTCCCGTTGCTAACCCTCCTCTCATTCCCCGGTCTCGTCGTTCCACGCATTCGCGGGCCGACCACCTCCGCTGGAGCGCCGCATTCATCCTTCCGACAAGCATCGATATCATTGAGTCTCCCTGCTTCGCTAGCCGAATCGTTCCTTTTCCATCGCATCGACCCCGGACACACGCTTCAAGACTCTTCCCAACCGACACTAGGCACAGGGCAAGGCGCCGGCGCCCTTCCCGCTCTCCGTCAACGTCAGTCTTCCAAAAGAATTTACGCTCGAGGGGAGTCTCCCCTTGCTAGTCGACTCTCTTCTTTCCTAGCCCAACCCCGCTTCCACCTCGTGCTCCTCCGTCATCTCGACCACGATCTCGGTCATCCCTGCGCAACGCAGGCACGTACAATCGGAGGATGATCGCCGGACAGAGCGGTTCGAAATATCTCATCTTGGACGGGATAAACGACCAAAATGCTTCTGGTTTTCGTACCACCACCATCTCTGAGCACTGTCCACGCCGTCGTCAACACCATCGCCGCCGTCTTCCCTCATCCGTACCAGCGCTAATTCCTTGTCTCAACTCTCGCATGTAGACACCTCTGTACTTCAAGGGGGACGCTCACCAGATACATGCAAAATCAAGTCGTCAGGATGTCGATGCGACTCCGCGCTGTCTGCACATGCCTGCCCGTAGTACCGACATCCCGTGCGTCGTTCCACTCCTGTTCCCTCGTTTGAAAGTCTGACCACTCAAGAACCCTTTCCGTGGGCCAGGATCGACGATGAAGGATGGATTCGGCAGAAGGTGAATTCATCAAGCACCCGCGACTCTCCACTCTCCCAAACCCTCGAGATGTGGAGCTTCGCTTTTCTCTCTGCTTGAAAACGCTGATTTGATCCCCAGGTTCGTGGGTCAGTCGACTCCCCATCATAGGCATGCTCCACGTGTTTGGTGAGTCGGGATCCTTTCTTAGGTCTCTTATATTCACAGGTGCGTCCCTGAGCCTGTGCTTTTCGATAGTTGCCGACCCTTCACGGCTTTCCCGGCGGCGTCAATCATGTCTTCATTCCCCTCATCCGCGGCTCAACCGATACCAACTCTGCTGTCTTTCCCGTTCGCGCCGGCCCTGCCACGCTCTGTAGTTCCTGGTCCACGGGCATGATTCATGAATCCGAATCCGGGCGGATTCTATCCCTGTTTTTATTCGTCCCGCATACGCATGCTAATCTTCTCGGCATTTGAGTTCCGTAGGCCGCTCCCGCGTTAACAATACCGTCGTCCCCTCTACCTCTGTACACGCGCCTCCGCAACCGGCCCAACGATCAATCTCGCCTTCATCCCACGGCCTGAGCACCCTCCCCCTCGGCATCGATCCACCGTTGCCTCCGCGACCTTCTTCTGGGCGTCTCCTCCCTCGCTAACCGGATTTCTCATTTCATGAACACCATCCTTTCACGACGCCGGGCATGTAAAGACGCCCTTGAATGGGGTTCGTATTTGGAAGGGTGAGATGGTTGGGCTCTGCGGTGCTCCTCCGAGTCAAGACATCGTGAGTGACTCAGGAATTTGGTGTGAAGTCGAGAACTCACAGACGCATGAAGACAATCAGTGGTGAATTGCTTCCTCACTGCAGAGCCGGTGCTGCTGTTGAAACGTTAACGTCGACCGCGTCATCGACTAGTCCGACTTCGAGACCGATGCCACAATATCCAGGTTAATGTGCGTGATCCGTCTTTTTTTCTGACCTTCCCTCACTTACCGTACCGCCAGGTATCTTTCATTCGTCATTATCTCCCTGTTTACTCCGGAGGACCGGCGGAGATGAAGCAAGGATTCGGCGGGTGGAGTCGTCGACCAAGGGTCGTTCTCTTTTTTCTGGAACCCATGTTTCCGCCTCAGCGCTCAGCCAAGCTCGCGTCCCCGTGCGGATGCTCGTTCCCAAATGGTTCGTTGGAGTGTTACTGTTCCCCTTCCCTTATGCATCTGATTTCATCTCCAGATGTGTGAATCGGACTCGCCTTGGTAAATATGGCCCGGTTGAGTCTAGCTCTTTTTCTTGACGTCTTCAATCCTTATTGAATTGGCGGCTTTAGCAGCGTGGTACATCCAGTTGAAACCGGTCTTCCGCAAGTAGCCCTTTGAGACCCTCTCGCATATCCCTGGTCTCGGCGCTCACCAGTCTCATCGGTTAACTTCCTGAGAGAGTCCGAGATATACAGACGCGACCGGAGTGGATGCAAGGTTCGTTACCTTTTCCCAGTAGTCGCAACACTCACCCGATTCACAAGTCGCAGAAATTCTCAAGTTTCGACTGAAATAGCGAGAGCCAGTTCTGATTGCCCGCGCGTTCTCTACTTCATTCGGGCAGTCATTATAACTTACACCTCCTTCGACACCGGTTTCGCTTTGACTCCCCGACTTCGCCCACCGACTCAGACATTCGGTCGCAGAATGGCCATCGGTGAGCCATTCATTGCTTGTTCATTTCTGTGAGATGTCTTTCTGACTCGGGGAGTTAGAATTGGATGTGAATTGTGAGTGGGATGGAAAGCAAGGGGCGGGCCTGTAGTATGTCTGGATACATGTATATTAGGTAGCACGTATATAATTATTGAAGCCAGAACAGCGGTGAATGGAACAATCAACCTGAGTACAAGTTAAATCAACCTGATTGAGCGGAGTATATCAACCTGATTGAGCGACCCGCTCAGGCTGATTGATAAATCTGCCGAATTTTCAATCAGCATGACTGAGTCGCCACAATCAGGCTGATAGTCTGGACACAATCAGGCTGAGTGAGTTCGTCAGTCATCCTGATGCATTCGAATCAATCAGCCTGATTGAATTTCCTTCCCACAGTGCGAACCCAATATATCCAACGATAATTCACCCTCTGTGATAGAAACCCGAAAATGAACGGAGCAACGGGGACCCCGCAAGTCACCATGATCGTCCAAATGCCCATATACGTCGCGCGTTTACGCTTGAAGAACGTCTCGCTCACCACCGCACTCCCAATGGCCGACGCAGGGCTGATGAAAAAGGCGGTGATTGCGCGGCAGAGCGCCATCGTGTTGTAGGTCGGGCTCTTCGCGCAGCCAATGTTGCCAGCGAGACTGCAGAGAAGAGAGAGTAGGAATATCGGCCGTCGACCCCACCGGTTCGCCAAGGGGCGCCAGAAGAGTGGTGCACAGCCGAGAATGGCGATGACAAGCGCGATGAGGTAGGTTGCGCGTTGAACAGATACGTGGAGGTCGTGTCCGATGGGGACAAGGGAGGAGTGAATCGCAGCAGAAGTGAAGGTGGCCATCATGGCGTGGAATGCGACCAGAGCGAGATTGATTTCTTTCTGCTGTGGGATGAGCTTGAATACTGTGAGGTCGTCGGAGCCGCACCTTGCGAGTGGGCCAGTTGTATGGATCCGCCGGACTCATGCACGGCATGGGGTCCAAGGCTACTGTGCCATGTCGAGCAAGAAGGTATTGACGATGCTCATCGCTGAGGGACTCGGACCCATCCTGCGTGCAGTGGTCAACGAATATGAGAGAACAGCAATGTCTGAACGCACGATTGAGCATGTACCCTTCTCCTCGTCCTCTCCTTTCTCCTCAGCAGGTTCCATGTGCTGCATGGTTCTGGCCTTCGAAAATCAACGAGCCCGAACTACTTATAAGTTCTCTGGATTCAAGATGGACGGACCTTGTCTGGTTAAGCCGTCGAGACCCCGCAGGCGCTCAGTCGTCAGCCGTCGGTGGAAGTTATCTTTAAATAAAGGGCCCGGGAGTGGGCGAAGAGCGAAAATCATTCAGATGTGTGCTTCGATGAATTCTTGGAACTGACAGCTCGGAATCGAGGCGGGAGGTCGTCAATTTGAAACCGCGGAAAGCGCCCGAGTAAAGAAGACATTGGTGCCTGAGATGATCCTTTTCCCGTGGCGCAACCTGTAACATACCTGGAGGAACACCAGCGTGCTGATATGCCGTGGTCCAGGAGCGGCGAACTCGGGCGGAGTGCGGCGCGCTCGGGGGAGGCGCGGAGAACTCGGCGTGCATACACGTGAAGGAATCTCATGCCTCGTGCAGCGGTCCATAAAAGTATTCTACGTTCAAGTTCAAGGACGGCGCTGAATCCAGGTGAGGCTCATAAGGGTGGGAAGAAAGAGAGCGACTCGGATCCGGAATGATGCGGATCAGCATTCCGCATCTTGCGTCTGGACCACCACCATGGAAAAACGCGAGCCTCGTCTTCCTCTGGACCTGGAGCGTGCTATATTTGAATTGGTCACAATCTCTTGGCCCGTTTCCATCCCCAACCTGCTACTCGTTGCCTCACGAGTCCGATGCTGGTGAGTCTACTTCTGTCGGCGAGTATGCCTGATTGAAGAGCTCCCAAGGGTGCACCCACTCCTCTATCGCACGCTTATTGTCGAGGCACCGGCTATCGATGGTCTCCGACGCTACAGCGCCAAACAATTCACGCACATGCTCCAGACCGAGTCCGAGCTCTTAAAGAGCGTGCGAAACCTCATGGTCGATGGGTTTTGCACCAGAAGCATCGATTCTATCCTCTCAGCTTGCCCCGACCTCGAAAATCTCTTCTTGCCCTTCCCCCGGCGCCTCCGCGCATCAGCATTCGAAAGCGTGCCTCAGGCTCTGCGTCGCCTCCACTGCAGCGCGGACGAGCTCATATCCGGTCCCCTCGCAGTTGCGTACTCCTCCCCGCTGTTCGGCGGGATAACGAACTTGAAGATGTGTGATATGTTGAACGATGCAGAGCACTGGGCAGTTCTTGCATGCGCCACGCTCCTCCCCAAGCTCACACACCTCGCTTTCTGTGCCTTCTATGTCTTCTGGACCCCTCACCTTGCAAACATCCTGGAGAACAGGAAGGATTTACAGGCGTTGATTATGCCACGCCCCCCGAAATACCACCGCGTCATCGAGGACGCCCGTTTTTTGTTGATGCCAGTGGGAGATTCTGAACTCGATTGGCAGCGCGGTGTTCTGTACGAGGACAATTTTTGGACTCGTGCGGATGTGTTCATTGCTGAGAGGATTGCGGGTGTACACCCTCGTAAGCCGCCAGCTTTGTTTGCTAAGCCCGTTGCTGACCACCATCCAGCCGACGCACAATATCCGTTTCCGACAACTCTCTAGATCCCCTGCTATTTCGTGACCTTGGCTAGAATTGGAAAGAGGTCGTTGTTGACCACCACCCAGCCGACGCGCAGTATCCATTCAAGATGGCTCCGTAGAACACGCGACCCTGATATGAAATTTTGAAACAAGAACGGCGAATAGTTTGTAATAACCAGTTCATTAAATAATCCCTACTTCATCACTAAAATTTTATCGAACCACGAGATAACCATACTCTTTACACGATTCTCTCATACCACGGAGCGAGCGTCGCACCATCACCTGTACCTGGGAAATACCAAATCAACACATCACTCCAAATAGCACGAGAAAAAAGCACACACTCCATCTGACGGTAATCCCTGCATCCACGGCTTCAAAGCACTGGCGTGCATCGTCTTCGCACACCCGTCGTGACGGCTCCGGCAAATGACGAATGTGTACGCGGATGATCCTCAGGTTTGGGAACGCCAGGTGAATTGCAGAGAGCAGTTGCCTTGCCGGACTGATGTCTGCGGGATCCAATTTCCATACGGGCAAACCCAAAGCCTCGATACGGAGTCGATTCTTGGCGGGAAGTTCATGGACGAGCGTCAAATCCAAGAGAATGCCCTCGTTGTGATCTAGCTCACGAGGGTCTCGTCTCAGATCCAGCTGGGTCACTCGACTGAATCGCGAAACGTCTCGTATCCGGGAGGAGGTTGAAGCTGTACGTCTCTGTGGGCATTGAGCTGCATTGAGATGTTTTTACGCAGCAAGATGTTAATCACATGACGCACCACAATCGAGAGAATTTCGGCCGAATCAAACGCCCCTTTCAGAGCTTTGCGGAGGATGGGATCGATGCTGAATTGGAACTGGAACGCCTTGAGCCGCGAAACGTCGAATTCGCAGCTACGGTCCAGCAGCCACAGCCCTGAGCGCGCAGAGGTCTCTCTGGTGCTATATAGCTCTAATTTGAGGGGGCGATTCCCGTTCAAAGGAACAGTTGAGGGTAACTGAGGTAAGGGTCGGAGTCTTGAGTAGACTCTGGACTACGGCGGCTTCCCTTGTGGATAAGGGAAACTCGATCTCCGCGACGAGGATCAGAGTGGTGAGGGGTGAAGTTTATCTTGGACAAGTAAATCGGGGCCCAGTTCTCGATGTGGAACTTGACGATGAATCGGATCAGGTGAGGTGATTGCTGGAGTACCTCTGCCAAACGACGCAAACGAGCACTGTCCGCCTTTTTATCGTGCCATGCGCCCAGAAAATAGATGTTTCGGAATATTCGGGACTGGGCTGGATAGACGCAGAATGTGTAGAGATCCTTTTACGTCGTGACGAAGAGATCCTTTTACGTCGTGACGAAGTCGAGAATCGCGAGAATCGCGTCCACGAGCTCCGGGATTTCGAAAGGGGTCGGTGGAGTATCCGAGTATCCATGACATCTGTGTGAGATTCTAAGTGAGTGAATTGTTGCAGCTGGCGGTCAGGTCATACTCAGGAAGCGGGCGAACAGAATGGCAAAGGACAAGAGAGTGAAAAAATATATCACAACAAAGCTGCATGAATCGCGACCACGTGAGCCACCTCCTAATTCCTCCCAGTCGCGTTGCAAGTCGGGTGTGCTGTCCCCAGTAGATCCATGGTCATGCCGCGTCTCCATGCATTTATCAGGACTCGGGTGCTCGGCGAGAAGACTCAAGACGTCGAAAAAAAATTAAGAGAGAAAAAACAGTTGCAATTATTTTGAATCACGTCACACTGTATCCAGTATAATAAATCGGCGTTTGGCAATAACAAAAGATCCCGAACGCTCGCCCCCTAGGCATGTGCGTGAAACCCATTCCCATTGCTCGCCTTGCCGTTTCCGGTTGCGGTCATGGGCGCAGTCGCCTTGGGAGGCGTGTCCGTCTTGACCGGGGTCGCCGTTCCGGTCTTGATGGCAGTCCCCACCTTGGAGATGACACTATTGTCAAAGTGAACCTCGGGAGCGAAGAAGGGCGCGGGGGTCGTGGGTGTTTCCGGTTTTTTGACCTCAATCGTGGAGGACCTGGACTTGATGGAGAGGGTTTCGCTGACATCCTCGTGGCTGCCCGCTACAAATATCCATCAGTAACACGCCCGCACCGAAAAGGAAACCGATGCTCACTCAAAACGTGCTTGACCTTCTTGAAGAAACTGTCCGTGTGCTTGAGCGAGCCCTGGGAGTGAACACTGAACGCGGCGCTGCGGTACGGTGTGAGCTCCACCACAAGATCGCCGGAGCGCGTGAAGACGGGGTTCGCGAGCGCATACGCCTCGAGGCCGGGGTACGAGTAGTCCCAAGAGCCCTGCAGCAAGCTGGTCAGGTCATTCACCGTGTCCTCGAGGTCAATCTCAGAGGGGAATTGCCGCATGTGCTCTTCCTGGATCTCCATAGGGCAAACACCTTCGCTAGCGACGTTTGAGAAGTTCGGCGGGGTGGAAGCGACGACTTGGATGCGCAGGCCACCGTTGGCGGTGTGCACTTCAATGCCCACGGACCATTTGGCGCTGGTGGTCTTGCTGTAGTCTGGCTCAGCATGACTCTTGACCGGATTATTGAGAGACGTACCTCCAAGAGTTGACGTTCTCGCGCTCAGAAATCTGGAGGGTCGACTCGCCGTGGAGAGTGATTTCAAGGCATCCCTGGCGGTAGTACGTCGGGATCGAGAGTGTGTTTTTCGTGCGGCCTTGAAAAATATCTCAGCCCAACATCGTCAAAAAATGAGGAGAGCACTCACAAGAAAGAGTATACTTCCCATGGGATTCATCACCAGTGAAGCTCTCATGCTTCGAGTCATGGTTCCACTCATCATGGGCCTCCCACACATACTCGCGACTCCTCTCCGTCTTGCTCGCAACCTTCCAACTCGTCCGCTCCTCCTTACGATGAGCGTGCTTCTCCAGCGTCGTGAGCTGGTACTTCCACTGCCCATTCACAATTCCCGCCCATTCGGGCACGAGGGTCGTCTTAGCGTTAACGCGGGCGAGGCGCTGCAGTAACCTGCCCTCGAGGAATGTCTCGCGAGAGAGGCAAATCGTGCCGAGGCTCTGATGGCCAGGGATAACCCACCCTTGGAACCACGGCAGACGGATCGACGGCAGCGGCCTATTGCCGCACATTCCCAAGACCAGGATAACGGGCGCCTGCGAGGCGGGCACAGCATGGCGGCAGTTGTCGATGGTGATCTTGGTTTTGGTGACGACTTGGTAGGTGACGGAGGTGAGGGCGAAAGAGTTGGGTGCGGCGGTGAAGACGGGGACAGAGTGGATGATGTTGTGTCCATGGTGCGCGAGGTGCTCAAGGTAGTCTTGCGTGTAGTGGATCACCGTCTGCAGTTTTTGGGCCGCTTCGTAGTCGGTGCCGTACAAGCCGTCGTTGACCGAAAGTTGAGGGATGTACTTGGCGTCTGAAAAAAGATGAGCAAAATACAAAGAATGCAGACCAGTGACGCACGGGCAAAGTCGAGAATGAGATGCTTGTAAACCCTGGTCCCACTGGCCGAGTGGTGGCACTGATACATCGGGGAGTTCTCGAAGCGCGGGTGCCACGACGAGGCGACAGCAAGCTCGCGGTGTTCAATAACCTTGAGCTGCACCTCAAAGGCCAGCACCACGTCAGAGAATTGGCGCTTGACGGTCTTCTTGGCGGCAGTCGGCTTGCTGAAAAGCTCATACACCCAGAACTTGTGTTGCTCCTGGCTGTCGAGGCGTCAGCATGATCAGTCGCACCTAAAACCGGGCAACATACGTCTCAATAGCCAACTCCCCCTCCTGAATCCCCACCCAAACGATCGCCCTATTGTCCGAGAGCAGCGCAATATCAAGTTTATCAAACTCGGCGCTGAAAAGATCACTCTTCCAGTGGCTGAAGCACTCGTACAGAGCCTTGCCACGGGTAGCCTGGATATAGTATGATCGGAAGAGCTCTTTGATCGAGAGCTCCGATACGGCGAGGACCTGGTCGTATCCGTTGACGGTCAGTTTCTCGACGCGCTCGTTCCAGATGAGGAGCGCGGACGCCTGTCGGCGGTGACGGTACTCGTGGCTGTCGTCATCACCGTCCGTGTCGGTCCACGTCGTCATGTCCCCACCGCTGCCACTGTGCCCGTGGTCGCCTCCATCACCGGAGCCACGGATTGCGCGAAAGGTGGTGTCAAGGTGGTAGACAATGTGCAGCGAGTAGGTGGTGAGGACGTCGACGTACTCGTTCGTCAGGAACTTGACGATGCGCCCAAAGTACGCTTCGACGATGTCGGTGGTCTCGCCCATGGAGGAGAAGTGGCGCGAGAAGCGGAGGGCTGGAAAATGTTAGTTGACTGCGATAAGGTGTTTGCGGGCAACATACAGTCCAAGTCGAGCCGAAGTTGAGTAACCGAATCTTGCGGCTTGTCCTGCACGACGTCGGCGATGACGGCGACCTTCCAACCATGGTACACGTGAAGCGGCTCCTGCGAGAAGTCGCTGCCCTCAAAGAACGCGATGTGGTCGATGTTGAAGTACAGCAGCACCTAAGATCGTGTGAGCATCATCAAGTCCGACGTGGGATGAAACGGAACCGACCTCGTGCGAGCAGAGGGCCTTGATCTGAGGCGCACCGAAGCTAATATGGAACTGGGTGCTGTCGATAGAGCTGCTAGGCAGCCAACTGCTGTTGATCTCCGCGAGGCAGACGGACAGCACGTCTGAAATCCGGTGAGTTCAAATTCGAATGAGCCATCTGAAGACGCACCTTTCGGCCTCCCCAAAGCCGCGCCGGCCAACCACTTGCCGTACAAGTACCGGTTGATCTCCCCGAGACTCGTCCCATGCACGACGTCGCAGCAGAACTCCTCCACCTCAAGGGCTCTGCTGATCAACGAGTAGTTGATCTTGGGAGAGAACATGTCGTCGTCGAAATCGGGCAGGTTGAAGAGCACGTGGTTGCCAGCGCTCCGGAGGAACTGGAGGTATTCGGGCATGTAGAGCGTCAAAGCGTCCTTGACGTTGGCAGGGAGGGAGGGTTTGTATTTGACGAGCTTGGCGCCTGCAGTTGATTAGAAGGAGATTATGAATGCAGCTGAAGGAGGACGCACTGTCAATGTCCAGGATCATAAGTTGGATGAGGTGCTTCGAGCCGGTGTTGCCGATCTTCGAGTCCTTGCCCCCCATGCCCTTGATGCTGCTGCGGGAGAACTTCATCCGGTAGGAGAGCTCGATACCGTTCAGCGCGTGGTTATGTTTGCTAGCAGACTATAAGCCCGACTCCCACATGCAAGAAATTGAGGACGCACGTTTCGAAGCGGTAGCCAGACTTGTTGGCATTAGGCTCCATGTTAACGTGGCCCTCAGCGAGCGTGATGTGCAGCACCAACTCGTGGTTGCAGATGACCTCGAGCGTCGGCTTGGAGAACGACGCATTGAACAAGAGCTCCTTGACGTTGCTGATCTTGCCCGCCGACTTTTTGTTGAAACCAAAGTGCTGGTACTGAGCGAGGGCGCGCGTGTATTTGCCCTGCTGCCATTTCTCCGACTTGAAGTTGGGGTTTTTGCCGGCCTGTTTGGCACAGTCGTCGGCGTTGGCCCAGAGTGCGGCGAGTTGGGCGTTGAGATAACGAATGGACTGAGGGGCGCTGTTGCCGTCGTTACACATGATGTTTGAGAGGTTTTTCGAGGGAGAGTCGATGAAGAAAAAGAATGAGACGACTGCAGCCTTTTGTACGGCTCTGGCGAAGCGAGTAGCTGAAAATACCGCGGAACAGGGCGGCTGTCCAATTTGTGGCGTGTGTCGCCTTGAACGAACGCAACGTTATCCCCGATCAATTCAACATAGTTTCGGGTGGGAAGTGGTGCCGGTAATGCAAAGTTCCGGAAGGTTTTGGTATGAGGGCGAATAAGAAATGAGTCATAGCCTGAGTGGCGAATTGTGGCAAAACGTAGAGGGGTAGTGGGGAGTGGACTGGAGTAGTGAGTGAGCAATTGATTTCACCAGAAAGTTTTCTCCGCATACCTTGGACCGACCCCACACTTGAAGCCAGAATAAGACCATCTGAGCGGCGACCCGCGCTGTCACCGGATTTGCCCTCCATTTCGTTGTACAATTCGAGTACAATGGTCAGGGTCATTCGGGACGTCCAACCTTCCTTGGCGGCGCGCGTCACGCGTAGGCACTGGTTTGTACATCCGCCCATGTGCCTGCCTGCCATTTCCCCTGGTCCGGACGTACGACGGTCGGCTGCGGAAGAGCGCCGAGCCGAGTCGGCACGAGAGATGTCTGGAAGCAGGCTGGAAGTGTTGGTGGTTGGAGCACAGGGACATCAATCCGCCGGACAATGCCTGTGCCACCGCTGTGTGCTGGTGAGAAGAGAGATTGTGATGATCGTGTGATGTGACGGAACTGATGATCACTGTGATTCGTGACACAGCGCTGATCCTCATCCTCCCGGACCCACCACCTCGATGCTCGAAATGCTCTCTCTTGCTGCTGATCGGTACCTAAACGGCCTCGAGATTCGCGATTCTCCTGCGGTGTACATAAACCCTCAGTCCATCTCCAGGTTCGCCGCAATGCCCATCATAGTGCTATCTGCCAACTTTACGTCTCTCGACTGTTTCACCAACGCAAACTGAGCACAAGGAAGAGGAATATTGCGACCTCGCCCCGGAGCATCAAAACACCGACCACCGCTGTATCAGCCCCAAAGGAACTTGCCGGATGGAACCGCCAGAAGAGCGCCGCATGTCCACGAACTTTATCTGTGCTGCTGCTTACATTGGGACCAACCGTTCAAAGAATGGACCCGGACCCATACATTGCCTCGCCGGATTGTCGACCATCTGCTGGCTCACTCTGACTGGCGGTTTCTTGGTCTGCTGTCGCCGCGATGGCTCCGCTCTCCTGGATTATCGCCACATAAACCTCGCTCACGAAACTGGCTTTTTACATCTTCGATGCAACAGCGGGGGTAACCATCAAGTGAAGGAATCCCAATCCATGGTACCCAGCTCGAGCGTCCCATCCTTGCGCTACTTCCTCAGCCCATTTCCTACTGCTGCATTCATCCCTGGTCCCGCGTACAACCCAGGCAGCTTCTAGATCAACACAAAAAAAAATTGACTATCTGTTGATCCGAGTATGACACTGGGAGACTAAGGGCAGCTCCGTAGGGAGGCAAGGAACGTCGCCATAACCCCGGAGATCTCGAAAAGAACCATCAAGTATAAGTAACTGAGTAAGTAATGACTGAGCGTTTTTATCTTCGCTTCCCGCTTCCCGCTTCCGTCCTCCCCCGGCAACGCAGCATGTCTCCCCTCCTCTCTCCCAGTGGTCTCTTCTGCACCGCATCCGGATGTGCAGTTACAACGGGGGGTAAGTACTGTGGCTGGCTTCTGGCAACTCAAAGTGCGGTCTCGGACTAGCTACGGAGCGATTCTCGTCGGGGTGAATCCATCGACATACGTCTGCGCAGCGCTGACTCTTCGAGAGGTGTTCATGAATATGCTATTCTATGGCGTGCGTACCCCTTGAACGACTTGTCCTCCGGGCATTCAAGGGCGGCGATACGTAGATGTGAGCATAACAGGTGCGTCTGCTTCATCGTCAGTAGCCGAAAGCTCATCTTCTTGTAGACTTTGACGTATTTTCAGGCCTAAAACAAAAGGTACCCTCTTCCGTCTCATCGGATCGCTGGAATTTGGATTCAGGGATGCCCTCCGGCTTCGACTCTTCTTACCTCCTCCTCTTCCCCCTCTTCCCCCTCTTCCCCCTCTTCCCCCTCTGCTCACCGACGACCAACTGCTCATCTTGGAATACGGTGACTCTTCCGGCTCTGCGCCCTCCGCGCTCTTCTCGAGGATTTACTGGATTGCTGGCCGAAAACCCGTCTTGATTCCGAGTTCCAGCTGACATCGCAGCGCTTGTGGTTTCATGACCGTAAGCCCTACATAGTGTCTCTCGTTCGGATAGAATCATAACTTATAAGCTCACCTCACTCAGAACCATTTTGCGTCATGCGTCCACTCCCCTCCTCCTTCTATTCCATTGCATAAAATTCTCCAGCCAATCGGTTTAGGTCACGCATGACATTCCATGCCCTCATCTTCACGCCCATTCAGATATTCTTCGCATGGCGCATCTACAAGCTCAGCAGCCGGCCTTGGATCCCGCTCGTCATATGTGTGTTTGCTGTGCAAGAGGCTCCAAATCAGTTGATCCGCGACACTGATTGATCTACCCCCCCCTTCACCTCCGTGAAAGCCGCTAAACTCCGTCTCTTGCCGACGGTCGTCGTCAGTCTTCCATTGTCGCCTTTGCCTGCTTTATGCTCCCAACCGGTCTGAGCTCACTCTCTTGACTGAAACTAGACCTCACTGGCCTTGCCCCGCGTTTCGACACCTTTGGTGGTTATTTCCTTCAAATCACAAGCAACCGGAGCTATCAACACTGTGTCACGGATCAAGTGATCTGCTGCCTCTTGTTGCTGTGACCAGTTTCGGTGCGTCCGAGGGGGCCCCTCTCTTGTGTTCTCTTCGGGATTGTATTGACGTCTACCTTTGAGCGATTTCAGCGGGTGGATTATGGACTTCAGCAATGATCCAAATACTCCAACAATTTGGTAAAAAGCCGCTCCTGCATAACTCGGCTCTGCTGTGATGTCTCGCGGGCTGTGTGGCGGATGCGGTTTCGTTGCTCTTTACGTTGGTAAGAACCAACACCGTCCTTCCCTCTCTGAGGAATGCAGATGAGGAGGAGAACGGGGTTCTCTGCAACGGATACGATACTTGACGAGATCATTCGGAGTGAGTCCATCTTCTTCTCAACTTCTTTTTCAAGATGAATTTCGATTGCGAGACTCAAGTTAACTTCACCCTGTAGCGACCATTCAAACCGGCATGATGACGTATGATTTCCACTCCCCTCACCGATCTCCCCGGAGATTGATAGTTGCGCTCATTTCGGCGGGTGGATATTCAACATCCTCGACGTCGTCTGCTCCATGACCCTACCCATACGTCCTCTCCCGTCCCTCCGCTCCCATCTCTTCCGATCATTTCGCATTCCACAGCACTACGCAATCAACTTCGTCTGGCACCTCGCCCTCTCCCATCTCTACTCGAACTGTCTCTTCTCCCCACTCAACGTCCGACGTACGTTGGGGAGGACGGCACAGACAACGCATCTGAGGAAGGGCCGCTCGTGTTCGCCGAAGGGCGCGCAGGGTCGGGGAAGGACGTACGTGCATTCGAGCTGTCTGCCACTGCGGAAATTTTGAACTAAAACGGGATCTTGATGTAGCATACGATCTTCGGTACAGCGCCGGGGGGTGCGTCTTGACAGAAGGTATGTCTGTCCCATGGAACCAGTCACCATTAAACCGAGTTGCAGATGGTCGAAGATACGATGGGAGGGTCGATTTCCGAAGGTAGTGCCGTCCATTCCTTGTGCAATCCAAATGTTGTACATTTCGTGGTTAACTCCACATTAACGTTATACGACGCTCACGCTGGGTCGGAGCTCGGCTAGATAGAACGGAAACTGCGTATAGACTGGATGGTATAGTCAGTCTTGTGTCTTGTTGCCGACAGAATACAAGGCGCGGACTCACTCGGTGGTACACCCGCCATCCTCCCCGTGATAAACCGATCCGCGCACGCCCAGAAATCCTCCTCATGCACAATTCCGCACTGCCAGTCGCCCGTGGGATCCTCGAGCGGCATCATCATCACAAAACGCTGGTCCTCCACTATGCTTCCCGGGTACTGATCCATCCATGAAGGCGGGCGCAGAACAATCAACGCACGCAAATCCTTCCTCCTTGCCAAGACCGATTCGAGACGAGGTAGAAGAGCGACAGCGAATATAGTGAAGGCGAGGTGTGTCAGCCTAGGCAGAGCGGCCAGGCCTTTCCAACGGCAGTCGTCCTCATCCTCGTCGTCGTCGATGTCGATACTCATATCGTTCAGCTGCAAGTGTGTTATATTGGCAAAGAGCGCCGAGGAGAAGACATCGGAAGGGATGCCGAGGTCTTCCAGATCGCAGTATAGACGCCGAAGGGGCATGACATCTAGCGCCGCGCGCCGCTCCACCGCCGCAGGTCGGCCATAGAGGATGTCGAGCGCTGTGCTCCAGTACCCACGGACAGCCTGTGCTGGCTCACCCGGATGAAACAGGTACAGGTTCTGGACGTTGGGGCATGCTGAGAGGATCGCGTCGGTTTCCCGCCCGTCGAGACGGACGAGCATGAGGTTTTTCACACGCGAGGGGACTGAGGGCTGGGTTCGCTGGATGTGCTGGAATTTGGCGACACTGGTATTGGAAGAGGGGAGGCCGGCGATTGTGGGTGCGTTGATGACCAGTGTGCGATAGAGGATAGGGTAGATCCTTTGGATGGCTCAGCTTTTCGAGAAGGTGTCAGAATCCGAATCACCATTCTCTGACTCGGGAAGCGACGAGGAGCAGGTTGGTGATGTATGCGGGCCAGGATATTGCGACCGATTCAAAGATCAAACGCTCCAGCTCTGGAGGAAGACGAGGCTCGTCTTGCATGGCGGTGGTGGTGGTGCGGAGTGACTAGTCAAGTCGGGACCGGGAGAGAGAGAGTCTGACGTTGGTCTGACGCTGGGAGACGGCGGCGGGAGTGCGAAGGAGATGCCTATCCGGATCATTCCGATTGCGTGGTACTTGTTTGCCGACCAATTGCCGACTGCCTCTTGCTCTGTACCACCAATCAAATCTCTGCCTTCAAGTCGGACAGCTGTGAAGGTCGCCTCAGCTCGGTCGTCGTATCCCACCATGAGAATGCTCTCTATCTTGTCGTATCGCTTCTGGCCTAGGCCGGCTGGTGCTTCACGTGCGCCGCTCTGAGCTCTCCGAGTCATGACTTGCGCACTCGCCGCCATCTATAATGCCCGGACAGACCCATGGTCGGACGCCAGGGGAATTCCGTTCTATGTATATCTTCGATGGCGCTGATACGAGGCTGTGACAGCAACGCTTCTTTGCTCATCCCACCATCTCGCATGGCCTCCGACGCTTTCAAGAGCGCAAACCTCAATGAAGAGACGTCCGCAGAACTTGAGCTGGGAACATCCGCCCAGTGAGTCTCCAGTGTCGGATGTATCCAGTCCATAATCTGGCCATGGCGCATATTCCAGATATGCTGGCGCCTTCTTCCCCGGGGCAAGTGGGCTTTCAGTTACCGGCGGTACTTTTACGAGCCATGTCCATATACACCATGCCGCTGAGGCTGTTTCCGATGGTGTGTACGCAAATGCCACTGGTCCCTCCGAATGACACGGGTGACCCAGGTTTACGAATAATTCCTCGCGGTGACATCGCCTTGCAACGAGAGATTCGTCTTCACGGAGACGTTGTATCCAGATCCAGAGCGCAAACGACTCCCCTACGCAGGATGTTCACGGCAAAAGTCCACGGCTTGGCTTCTAATTCATCTGTCATGTTGTATCAGGGCGAGCGTGCCAGAGAGGTAGGCAGGCGTTCATCGTGATCCGTGCCCAGTGTCGGATGTTGATTTCTAGGCATCCCGAGAATATATCGCGCGTTTCTCGGGCTTGTGGTATGCCTCGGAATGGATTACCAACTTTCTGAACGCGAATCCATCTAGGCATCCAAACATTGTGCAGCTCTTCGCGGTGTCGCGTTCACCGGATGCGCTTGCCGTGGTCGCACATGATGGTTTGAGTTAACGTTGTTCCCTCTTGGTAGTGTGTAACTCAACCCGGTGATCTATAGATCTCGTGCCTTACCTGGACTTTCTTGCACTCTATCGAGCATGGCCAATGATGCAGGTATACTTCCCTGCCTGTTGGGTACGTACTCGACCTAGTTGTTCCGGAGTCTCCCGTACTATCGAGTTGCTTAGGTCGAAGATTTCCGTGTAATCTTTTCCAAGTACTTGGAGCTTTATCTAACACGCACACAGGATGTAACTCAAGCGGGTGTAATTGGTGTAGTTCCTGTGAGTGACCCCGTTGTCTTGTACTTTAACTTGCCACACGGCTTGATCAGACTACCAATTGGATTCGGCGGTCAACAGGTCGACTGTGTATCGATTTGGAGAAGGCTGAGATTAAAGGACCCAGAATGTTTTTGCCAGAGGCTACACCCATTCCTGCCATCCAACTCATCGACTTGACCAATCCCGAGAATCTGATGGCCCAGCTCACGGCATTCACTTTTGAAGCGTTTCATAGCATGCTTTACCTTACCCTGGGTCAATCACCGGGGATAGACGAGTGGCAGCTGGGCTCGGTGTGTCGTCGTAGAAGGGATGATAATGGAGACGAGCTTTGCACTGAAATTGCTCACTTGGCTGAAGAGTATCCGAGGGGGAACATTGAGTGGGATATTCAGACAACTGGAAAGACTGTGGGGTCTGGCTGGATCAGGCGAATATTTCATATTTTCTTAGGCCCGCATTTTGCTCACTGTTATGCTGGACATTTTAGATTTGAGGTGGATCAGTCCATCGGAGCAATGTTTTTGTCGTCCCACCGGTTCTCTTGGATGTCCCAGGCCAACTACGTCTTCAAGCGACTAGACATCACCTCATCGCACGACGAATACAGTCGAGTTCTATCAGTTCATTCTTCCTACCCAGTCGCTGATCGAAAGGAGCAGTGTGTTGCGAAGGTCTTGTCATCTCATTGAGAAAGACGCTCAAGATCCCAGAAGACCCATCCGCATGCCCATACCTATTTATCTGCCCTCCGGCGGATCCATCAACGCGACAGCTCTCGTGGTACTGGTCATTCGATCTTCAAGGTTCCACTCGGTTGACGGTCGAGGATGCCGCGAGTCACGGTCTACCCGTGCTCGAGATGGATGTCAACTGGTATGGACACTCTTGGGATGCAAGTGCGTACGAGGGGCTCCGGAGCTTCCATTCCGCCAAGGGGTTCGACCCCGAGAGCCAGGACCTGGCGATTCATCTGGGACATCCGTTGTATCAGATCGTCGGAGATATGGCTCCCGGTGGGTGAGGATAAATGCAACTTCAAATACTTGTTGATCTCCCACAGAGACTAGCAGGATCGAAGAGGTGTTCGATTCCCAGGCGGACGACAACACGGAGGATATTGTTTACGGTCAGTTGTCGATATCCATTTCAGACGGAGGCGCCGAGCTAATCGATTTGGGACAGTCCCAACCACGGAGAAATCCTCCAATCCACTTGTTGACCCCGAGATTGAACCAGTCGTGGCTACATCGTGGACCTGGGGGATAATCGAATTCTCGAAGCTCATGTTGATTCTCATGTTGGCGGCTATTTCGTGTTACGAATATCTTAGATACCCCGCAGCGTTGTCGACGCGAAGGTGCAGGATGTGAGGAGTCATTGATGCGTCTTGCCAACATGGCTCAGCAGTTGGCATCTATGCCATCCAGGCCCGGGTTGCAACACAAATCTACATGCACATGTCCCTGGAATCTGAAGTTTTCATCCTCGACGTTCAATGACTGTTCTGAATTCATGGTGCCTGCGATGGGAAGATATGGGTACCTACGGCGAGAAAACCCGGAGCAGGCGGCAAATCGGCATACAAAATTCAAAGCTCTCCCATTGGATTATCACAATGCATCTGCTCAATCTTTGGAGTGCAGACAGCTTCGACGGATGTCAGGCACAACGTCACTGCCTAATTTTTGAGTTCCCAACAGTGAGGTTTCCCCGGCTTTCTCGGTACTGCAGTATAAAACGGTCAGCAACCGACGGCGCACAGTAGTTCAAAACTCACAATGATCCTCAAAACCTTGATTTCCGTGCGCCATCTCTTACTCTACAGTGACCAGTGACTCCTTCTAACATCTCAGCAGCTCGCCGCAGTGGCCTTGAGCCTTGCAACGACTCTCCCCACCCCAGACCTCTTCCCGATCTCCACAGTCCCCGGCGGCAACATCGCAGTGGCAATCGCCCCGGCACTCGGGGGCGAAACGCGATTCTTCTACCAACGCGAGGACGGTGGGATCCAGATGCTCGGCCTCAACGGCAGCTTCGCCACGGGTTCCGTCTATCTCAACGAGCCGCTCGTGCCGCCCGAAGAAGTTCAATTCCGCACTCCGCTGATCACGATGGTGGTCGATGACATGTTTACCGAGGTGTGTGAGGCTTCCTTTTCCATCCTTGAGTTTTTCGAATATTGAGTCTTTGTTCAGATCCGGCTATTCTTCCTCTCCCCGCAAAACGTCGTCTCCGAATACCTGTATCAACCAAACCACGGCGGCTGGCGTGGCGGAGCAACCTGCCTCGACATCGAACCTGCCGACTGTTTGACGAACCTGAATTTCGTGGCCGCACCAGGGAGCAGCGTGCTCTATGCCGCGTACAACCCCTCTCAGGCACGACCGGGGGCACCACCGACCGCGTGGATACGTGTTGGATTTGTCAGTGCTGGGAATCCGCTTGGACTCACAGAGGCCGTGTTTGATATCAATGGGTGGAGGCTGGAGACGATGAATTGAACTCTGAGCAAAGATAGAAAAATCCAACTTGATGCGACATTCGAACTGTTTGGAACTTCATAGGGATTGGGCAGTCAATTATAATATACATGAGTACATCTACACCCGGATACTGAGCACGTATTGATACAAGATTACTGCTCCCGCGGAGCATTGTTCCTCCCCCGGCTGAATGATCTATAACGCCGACGAAGATCTCAGCATGACTTGGCACGGACCAAAAACATTGACCCACCTGATACCAGTGACTTTGCCTCCTTTCAGTGGCGCATCCTCTGGAGTCTCGAGCTAACTCGCAGGCTCGCATGCCGATCCACTGTCCCTGGAGTGGCCTCCCCGACAAGTCTGTTGGAGTGCTTTGACTGCGCCTTTTCCAATGTTCGCCGCCACGGAATCGAGTTCAACGTAGGCCGTTGGCAAAACGCGACCACCCAGTCGACAAGAGAGACGAGTAAGGAGAGGAGTCCACCTACGACCGTACTGGAGTCGAGGACGGTGAAGGTGACTGCATGCATGCCGGTCGCTGATTGGGCTCGGATTCAGAGCACAAGTGAGTGGATTTCTGCCTGGGTACTCCGTCAGTCTTATTTACTTTGTCGTCCGTACGTACGCGGATCCACAAGCCCGAAATTTGAATGGGCCCCACCGGCGGCTTATGAATACCAATGACACAGGTATTCGCGGGGAACTGGTTGGAATTCAGTTATCCTGATTGGCCGTGTTCCGCCGAGCGGAGACCCGCAACGGCTGAGTGGCTCCCGAGCGTTCGAGCCCGCTCGAGCCGGATTTGCACGGAATCCGCAGGAAACGGACTCGGCAAACTGCCACTTGTTGTCAGACACCGTCTGTCAGCTCGGAGTGGAACCAATATCTCGGTCGTCGAGTCGGACTCGAGACCGTCGGCTCCGGGCGTCGCAGTCGGAGTAGGAATGCTGCAGGCTCCTACGAGTTGCAAGTCGCAGCTCATGTTTTCGTGTCATAATGGCTAGTGAATGGAATCCAGAGGTTTTTTCCGCGGATAAATGGCTGAGTCTGGAGAAGCGCGCCATTCTGCTTGAGACATGCGACTCGCCTGGAATCTTATACAGATTGCCATGGATACTTACTCCACCGACCCCTTTCGAAATCCCAGAGCTCGTGGACTTGTCGTGGACACGATTCTCGACTTCGTTATGACGTACAAGGATCTCCGTCTCCGCTCTGGCGCCGTGGTCAACACATTCATGCACTCCTCCGAGGCGCAGTAATGGAAGAAAGAGAAAGGAAATTGCTACAACCGGCCAACAAATATACCCTACGACGGGTAAGACCAGGGGCTACTCTCAAGTTCGACCTCCGCAGCTGGTGATACAACGATACATTTCAGTGCCACAAGAAAGTCCAAGATATCGTACAAGATAGGCGAAGCTATGGTAGGTATGCTACCAGTGGCCACCAGTAGCCCAGTACCAACCTCAACGGGTTCGGAAGAAAGACAGACACATCGGTGAGCACAGCTCCCGAGAGCGACCGCCATTGAGCGAAGGAAAGTCCGATGAGGACCAGACGCGCAACAACATACGTCAAAACCGACGGCCAAAGGATCAAAGTGGGGATGGCTCCGGCGCGTCGTACGAAGAGGAACATGGACCATACGATGAGGGGCACCAAAACGAGGGTTAACGAGGACGCCTTCCACAACCAAATTTCTGCGGAAGTGGGAAAGTCGACGGCGGTCCATGCAGCGCAGTGAATCGCGCCGAATACGATACTGGGCAAGACCACGAGGAAGAAATCGAACGACTTGAAGGCGTCGAGGGGGAAGATGCCGGTAGACCAGAACTCAGGGACGGAGGCAAGTTCCAACGGACTGAAGTGATCGTCACCCGTACGATTTCCCACAAGGGCGGTAAGAACATGAATCCGCGAAGGTAGCTGTGCCGAAGGGGGAAACTTTTGTGGAAACCACAAAGGTTTGACGCCGATTCGCCATGGCACATAGGCACGCAGCGGCTTGTACTTCCAATACCGCCAAGTGATGAGATTCATGATGGCGAACGCAAGGGTGGCATACTCCAGTCCGGTGGCCGGCAGATTTCGGCTCCTCCGAATGGCGAGGTAAACGCAGAGCCAAACTACCGCCCAGAGTGTGACGACCACTGCCTCGGGTTTGCTCTTGTCCTTCATCTCCTGCGCATCGACACTCCGGATAGCTTCCAAAATTTCCGGGTCGTCCAGTTGCTCCTTTGCGGCAATGATGTATCCTGACCAGTCAACGAATCCACCACTCGCGAAAAAGTAGGCGTGCGTGAGGGAGAGACCGTATTCTAATGAGACAAACTGAGAAATCGGTAAATGAGGCAAGCTCTTAGGACACGCAACTTTTGACAACTCTCGCGCATCTTTAAACTGTCTGACCGCGAACCCCGCCACGAGCTCCGGAGCCACCATCGCAATCACCATCATCTTGAGCCCTCGGCAGAACATCGCCATCCTCATTGTGGTGAATGAGATCGCTGCCGGGACGTTCGGGTGAAAAGCGTTCCAAGTGACTAAAAGGACCGTCATGACGCAAATCCACATGATGTAGGCGGGCCTCCGACAATTCTCTGCGTCATTGCAAGAGTCGTTATAGGAAAAGATGTATTTGAGGATGGGGAACAACATGATGGAATCTTGCAGCGCGGGATGGGCCGCACTGGGTTGGTCTTCCATGACGCGAGGTGACGCTCCGAAAGATGAAGATGAAGGCAGAGGAAAAGATGGCTTTTGTTTGGTGCGACCAAAGTTGATAGATTTGTCATGTGATGCAGACGCGGCTTGCTTCTGACCACCACAACACGTTCGACCACTTGGGCTCTGTCGTTTTTTGACTGTATATGATGCATCCACTGCCAGTGCAGGATCCTGCATCCGCCCCAACCGATTTAAGCTGCATGCGCTCCGATCAGTGCTGTGCTGACGATCGTGACTCGGTCGGCAGCCCCTCTCCCGAACCACCATGTCTATGATACCCACCAACTATCCTGAAGCTGACCCTCTACCATTCAGCGCTGTCGGCTCTTTCGACGTTTACAACAGCGGACGCCCATTCCCTCCCCGAGACTTTCACATCTGTTGGTGGCACGGATACTTCGCTCTTTCACGCTGACCTGTGCACAGTAAATTATACGACACTCGAAACATGGAAATCGCTGCGCCTTCCCAAGACCAGAGAATGCCAGGATCTCAGCATGTTCCCCGGCATGCATCTAGACATCCTTCTCCAGGTACGGCAACCTCACTTTCTCTGCTGTCTCGGACGAATAATTGTTCTCAGGTCCTCAGTCATCTTCATCCACTCGACCTCCTCCACCTCTCGCACACGACCCACGATTTCCACGATTTTTTACAATCGCCCCCCGGCGAGCTTATCTGGCGGAAGGCTTTTGGAGGCGACCCTGGACTCCCCGCTCCCCCTGAATCCACAGCAGTCGTTCGAGCGAATCCAACCTCTGAGAACATCCGGAAGAAGGCTTTTGAGGGCGACCCTGGACTCCCCGCTCCGCCCAAGTCCATATCGGCGCGGGTATGGACAATCCTCATATACGGACCCAACATCTGCGACGTGCGTGCCTAGTAAGTAGTTCTTTTCTACCCACGCTCACGTCGAACCTCCATAAATGTAACGCACCCCGCTCTTTTCCGGATTTCCACCTGAGGCGTAGACTTTGTATCAAATGTCTGGGCAGGCGAGTAATCCAACACAAAGAAACCCCTTTTACAAACTTATTCCAGCACCGCAAATTGGCCAGGGCGTTCCCCCGATATCCTCTAGAACACGAGATCTACACCCTCATCCCCAGGACACGTCGAACCTGTACGTTCTACGGCGCACGATGTTTTCTAGAGTCTCCGCTGATCAAGACGTTCCTTGTAGCCGGCGATACAGTACTCGGGACGTCGAGCACCTCGAAATTTCATCCTGATGAGGGTAAGGCCATCCTCAAGATGTACGAGGACCAGCAGGCGCAGAATGACCCGGTAGCATTGTCCGAGTTTGTGCAATCTCAGCGCCCGGTCGTCGCGGACATAGAATTGGTGTGTGCTTACTGCAACGAACTTGAAACGTATTCAACTGCGTAGGCCGCGTCTAATTGCGCGTTTTGGGTGAGGCACCGCGTCCTGGATGTGGTCGAAACCCGGAATAAAGACTGCCGTCCGAAGATTTTGAAGAGGTACGCTTTTCCAAAGACCTAACAGAGGACCAACATCTTTCAAGCGTGAAATCGCGGCTTTTGAAAGAAGGTTGGGAGTCGGTTGATATCCTAGCCGCCGCACAGAAATACGAAAGAATACGACATTTGCGCACGATAACCACCCTAACACACCGACGTGCGTGGTACTCGAGTGACTCTGGGCGGGATCACTGACAGTCTCCCACCTAGTTTGGAAGCGCATACGTCCATATATCGTATGGTACGTCGCTCGTGAACGGGCCTCGCGTCTCGACAGGGAGGACGGGGAGCGATTCCATCTTCGTATTCGCCGGAGGGAGTGCATCCAGCACGCGGCGCTCAACACCTCAGTGAGCCTATTCCCGGCCACGAGAACCTCTTCTATCCTCCACCACACGAGCTCACAGAGCTTCCTCCACTGGTTGATTTGGTGGAGGATTCGTCTTGGGACGAGCTTTCCTCTGACGATCCACGGGTGATGGCCTTCCTCACTAGTTCCGAGGCCCGGGAATTCATAGATGGCTGGGTGGTTCGTACACAAGCTCACCTCGTATCCCTCCTACCCACCTCGGAGAATCATGATCAGAGTGGCGACCACCTGGAGCGACTCGAGCGCGCGACGAGCGTCTTCAGGTTTCCTGGCATGTCTGACATGTCTTATGGCGGATTCGGAATCGGGTGGGAGCTTGCGCGGGGAAATATGCATATCTTCCGTGATGAACCGTGGCTATACCGCAAGCCCGTACAGTTCTCCGAGCTGGGGAGTGCGACTGTGCATATGCTCCTTGATCTTCTCGGTCTCCCCGACTCGATGAGTGCTGCGACGATGGATGGCACGGGAGCAAGGTTCGTTTGCGGGGGGTGTCGCATGGCGAGGTATGGGCGGCGTGCGTTGCCGTGGCGCGAGTGTGTGAGTTGTTTCCATGCCGACTTCGTTTTCCTCTGTTTCATCGCTATTCAGATTCAACACGATCTCGAAGAGCACCAGACTCCCTCGTGGTTTCTTGTCTCCCCACTTGCGACGGCGGACCTACTGAGACGCGAGGAAGAGGAGACTCCTGCGAGGTGGTGCACGCGTACAACATGGCAATGTGCCGTGCCACGCGAGCTCCGGGGATCCTCATCTACTAAATTCAAGTGCGTGCTCAAACTATTTTATTTGTTTGAATTTCTTTCTAACCATCATTTCGTGCGTATGCAGATTCAGGTGGGATCTCAAACTCGCCCGGGTTGCTTGGGGACCCCCGATTCCGGAGCGTGCTCGTCTATTGGAAGCCGGCAAACGTCCTGCGATATATCGCTGTACTCACTGTGCCGTCGAGGAACCCAATATCGTCAAGCTTTTCAACGAGCGCTCCATCTGGGTGGATGTGGCCGACAAGTACGTGCCACCGCCGCTTACCTTGAGAATACATCTGACTTCGTGACTTCAAAGACATGGTTGGCATTTGAACCGGCGGCCGGATGGGCGAGATTGGATCAAGGTGGAATTGCTCATGCCGCGACTGGCATGACTAGTTCACGTTGGGGCGCTGCACAGTTGTTAATGGTCCAGTATCGTCCTTGCAGCAGACTTCAAAAAGAAATTTCAAGCGGCTTGTGCGCCAGTCGAACGTCTATAATTTCTTATCTTACAACTCGCTCATTTTGATATTTGTTTCAGTTCCAAAATTGATTCTTCCTGAATGTAGTCCTCCAGGCGAACACTGTGGGATGCTTTCAGCCTGAGGCTGAGATACCGCTCTGCGTATGGCACTATTGATATTTTTGGCTTGCCGAAGTGGCCGAGCATCGAGCGTGCTGAATTCGAGGCTGCGATGTTGGATCAATTCAGACAGAGTAGAATGATACACTGGGTTCATTGGGCCATTTTGGTGCGTCCTTGAATTTCTGAGGCTGACTTGAACTGAATTGTTGAAAAGGATACCCCACTTGATTACTGCCCAATGCTGTGGCGAGTTTCGATGCTACGGCGGGAATCGCGGCGGCGTCGATGGTCGTCTTTTCCATAATTCCTATTGTCTGGTTGCGGGTAGTAGCATAGTGTTGGAATCATTGTTATTCTGCAGCAGAGTACTGCCATTCCATTCGTTGGACATGCCGAGGTTCGATCAATCATGAGATCAAGCTGTGACAGTGCGTGACACCCAGCTCTTGCTCCAGACCACCGGTACCATCATCGTCCGTGAGTACCCGGTAGTCGCCCCGCGGATAACACCGAACCACAACTCAGGTCCATGACATCCAAGCCCTTGGACGTCCCCGAGCTGTTGGACCTCACATTGGGATTCGTCGATTGCGACCAAGATCTTCGGGCATCCGCTCTAGTCCGCCGCTCTTGGGTCCAGCCCTCCCAAAACCACCTCTTCTCTGTGGTCAAGATTCCTTGCCACAACTACAGTGCATCCGATACCCTTGCCCGCTTGGTGCCGGTCCTGGAGTCCTCCCCACACCTCGTCGCTTTCATGAGGGAGCTTTCCGTGTTTTTCTTTCTCACGAGCATGTCCCAGCCACAAGACCTGGATCTCCTTCAGAGACTCCTCACTCTTCCGTTTGGCAGCCGTTTGCACACTGTTTTATTCTCCGGAGTCTTACATCCACAATTCTCCGAGTTCGTGTCATCTGCGATGCAACGAGTGCCCGCAGTCCCTTCTCTCAAGGCTGCCACCGTCTTCGCCGGCTTCGCATGCTGGGAGGACTTCATACAGATTTGGAAAGGATGCTCTCCGAACATGAGACGAGTTGCCGGCCATCCGAATATGGTCCATGTGGATCAGAACGCTCCGGCAGAGGCTCCTGCCATTGGAAGGGGTGCGATGGTTAGCGGGGCACCTGAAAAACAACGCATCCAGCTGGAATCATTCAGCAGTAGCTCCTCGGAGGCTACCTGTCGGTGGCCTCGAGATGATCGGTGTCCCTTCGATGTCTCCCATATCCAGGCCTTGCAACTTGATCATCCGATTGACCGGCGCTTTTCTGAGTGCTTGGGCGGACTCAGGACCATTGAAGTATTATCGACCGACGCAACCGTGCGTACCTATTTCGGTGCTCAAGGAAGAATACTTACTGATCCCAGGACATTGCCGATATTTCGGGCTTTCGGCAACTGGCACAACTGGAAGTCAGGTTTATGAGTTTCCTACCCGCGAAATGGGGACTATTTCGGACTATCCTCCCCCAGAACAGGCGGCAGTTCAAGGCCATTCGGTTTGTCAGGCGCCTGGCGTCATTAGCGGAGGAGGCGCAAGTATTCGAAGAACTCGAAGGACTGGTCTTCGAAATGCAGGATATCTTTCCACAGCTGACGATTGTGGAGATTGTGGCCAAAATTCAACCCCAAGAGCTTGCTGCGATCCAGAGGGACCTTTTTCAGCGCCTGAATCCACGGATTACGTTGCGATGGAGTGCGTATCAGTCATTTCCCCTAGTTTTTGCGAAGTTGACTGAACTGTATTGTCCAGCTATCGGCGGCGTTGATGAGTGCGCTCCATGGTATACAAAAATTGTCTGAGGTAGATTGTAGTCCGAATGACACCCTTGTGAATTCAAAAGACGTCGGATATTGGCATACTGCGCGATCGCCTCATGCTCCGCAGTCGAAACGTCTAGGCGGACTAGCCCAGGCTGCGCAATCGCGTAACGCGTTTTCTTTCTACATATACGACTGACCGAGCGGGATTTGATCGACATTGCAACGTGCCGACACGCTCCGGATCAGACGTCCAGCTGCGCCAAATAACCACATGGTCCGTGCGCCCAGCTCGGGTATAAATCTCCGCTCTCAACATCGTTGCAACTCATACTTACCTTGATGGCATACGCCCCTTCACATCCCTGGGTGTATGGGCCGTAGGAACACTCCATAGCACGGCGACCCTGTCCATACAGAGTGGGCTTGCGGTTTGTATGGGCTTCGGCTCATGCACCGTCCCAATATTTTCCTGCCCACCACGGCCACTCGGCTGGGTGGGCCTTTTTTTATGCCGGTCCATCGGCCTAACCCTAACCCTAGTCACATCAATATATATTTTGAATTTCCGACTGCAGCGGCAATCACGGCTTCCTCCCATGGCAAATCACGAGCTCACATCAGGAAAACACTAGCCGAGCCATAGCTCGGCGCTAGTGCCATAGCGCCCATAGTACTGCAAAGTGCTTTGCAGTACTATGGGCGCTATGGATTGCTTTGGCATCTCCGTCGCTTACCCTACTTATCCGTTTCCAAGGAGCCCGTTTGACACGGCTGCCATGAGGCTGGCGTCCATTTAAACGGCGTGTCCGTGTCATGGGCTAGCTCTCCCCTCCACCCTCTCCCCCACCCTCTTCCGCACCACAATCCTCATTCAACCCAGTCCGACGCAGCCTCTTACAGCAAATTCCCGCGGGTAATGTCCATCCGTCGTCAGCGAGCATCCGCCGACTCGGACTTACGCGTTCTTTTATGGCGAGCAGTTGTCGTCGTTGTGTTGTCGTCGTTTGGCGCGTCCGAGGGATGGTAACACGCGTGGAAATAACGCCGACGGCTCGCCTATCAAGATGACTTGGACCCAAGTCTTTGAGTCGGCGGCGGCGCTGACCGCGCTATGTAGCTGGTAGCTTCCCGTGGATGTATTAGATAGCAAATTGTCAATTTTTTGTTGTACCTCTACAGTCTACTGTCGCGCGGAAATCCAGATTCAAAGGTCCATGATGTATTCAATTTTGGAACTGCCCAAGAACTGCCCAAGTTATTTTAGCGTCGACGTCGGCAAGCGGGCTCTGCATAGTGCTGCATAGTGCTGCATAGTGCTGCATAGTGCTGCATAGTGCTGCATAGTGCTGCATAGTGCTGCATAGTGCTGCATAGTGCTGCATAGTGCTGCATAGTGCTGCATAGCAGGGATGTAGCTATGGGCACTATGGTGCTATGCAGTACTCTCCAGCGCTATGCAGCATCCCCCAGTTTTCCTGATGCAGTATAAAATTATCCGTCATTCAACTGCCTTTCTGTGTACCTAATTAGAACCTGGGAGCTCGGAACTTACTGCTCTCTTCTCCCGTCCACTGTGCGTTTATACAGTCTCCGCACTGTCCTACCCGCCCAGTTCCCGATTGTCTCCTCCTGCACAGGAACAAAGCCCAGACGTTCATAAAGCCTCTGAGCTGTTTTTTGTAGATCAGTTGTCCGCACATAGACGCATTGCACATTGTGGATAGCATCGGAGTGCGCACGGGCTGCGTCCATGAGGGCACGAGCGATACCACGGTGACGGAACGCCTCTGTAACGACCATGCGCCGGATCTCAGTGGTGCCTTCCGACGGCCAGTGAGCTGTGCGGCAGTGAGACAGGTGAGCTGACAGAAACGGAGCAATACTGTTGACGCACCGAGACCGACGTAGCCCAGGACTCGTTCCTCGCGCACTGCAACCCAAAATCCACCACCTGGGTTGATACAGTGGGCATTGATATCGTGCAGGTCATTCTCGAGCGCCTCATCGCAGAACCGTGTCGCGTAGCGCCGGATCGCCGCCTGAGCGGCCAAGAGAAGTGAGGTGCTGAGGACCATCAGGCTTGTGCCGACCGCTTTCAGGGTGGAGCTGGACGGAGAGCGTAGGAGGAGAAAGGCTCCGCCGAGGAATATGCAGTAGGCGATGATACAAGGCACGCCCGTTAGTGCGCGTCGTGTAGCCACGTCGACGACGCTTCCCTCTGGTGGCCGTTAGCAATAGATTGTGTGGTCGTGGAAAGAGCACACGGACTGCTTGTGACGAAACCTTCATAGAGCAGCGCTCGAATTTGAGGCATGTCGCCATTGCGATACTGCCGAATCCGATACTCCGGCGGGGTTTGTTGGAGAGACATGTTGTGGGGGTGGACTCTGGAGAGGTGACCGTGGAGGCAGTGAGGCGCGGCGTTTCGAAAGACTATAATAATTACGATCAGCGGTGCGGGCATGTCTCCTCCCATGTCAACCTCGGACTGCCGGTACCGTGGATGCCCATTGCCCAGGCAGCTATTTACCTGGAGATAGTATGGGACTGAGTGCAGGGCTGAATTGTTCATCCATCGGACTGGTGTATTCATCTTGGACATCCGTTGTATCAAATCGTGAAAGATATGGCTCCCAGGAGTCCACTGGCACTGCCCTCTCCGCCTCAGCTCCAGGTGTTCAGTATTGTGATTATTTTGAATGTGGTATACAAACTCTATATGAAACGCAAGTTGGACCTATCGAAGGTCGGAGATGGAAGAGGATCTGCGGACCCGTCCTCGGACAGGTAAAACGGATATTGTGCGTCGGCTAGAAATCGAATCGCCTTCAGCCACGTCTATGGGCGACAGAGGGAGGAGACTTACGAGGTGGTAAACCTGCTATCCTCCCCGCAATGAACTTATCCGCACGAGCCCAGAAATCGTCCCCGTAAAGAACCCCGCATTGCCAATCACGCGTGTAATTCTCGAGCGGCATCATGACGAATCGTTTATCCTCCACCGTGATTTGCGCGTGTCTGGCCGAAGGCCGGCGCAGCACGATTAAGGCTTTCAAATCCTTCTTCCGTTCCAAAACCTCCTTGTACCGAGCCGCGAGGTAAGTAGCGAAGGTGTCGAAAGCGAGGTGTGTGAGCCTGGGGAGAGCTGCGAGGCCCGTCCAGTACTCTTCCTCGTCCTCGATGTCGTACAGCTCCAAATGCGTGAGGCCACCGAAGAGGGTGGAGGAAAAGATGTCCTTATTTGAAACGATACCGATGTCGTCCAACTCGCAGTAGAGATGCCGGAGTGGCATGGCATCTAGCGCCGTGCGGCGTTGAACTGCGGGACGTCCGGGAAGGAGGATGTACAGATTTTGAACGTTGGGGCAGGCTGAGAGGATGGTGTCGGTTTCTATGGTGTCGAGGTGCAGGATCATGAGGTTTTTCACGCCCCTTAAGAGTTCGGGGTGAGTTTGTTGGATGTGCGTGAATGTTGCAACGCTGGAGGGAGGGAGGCCGGGTATTGTGGGTGCGTTGATGGTTAGCGTGCGATGGAGCAGCGGGTGGACCCTGAAAGATGGTTCAGGCGGATACTTACTGGCACGAAGGCGTGGAGTCACCAGTATCGGACCCGTGAGGCCACGAGGAGAAGGTTGGGGATAAACACAGGCCAAGAGATTGCGACCAATTCAAAGATGGCACGCTCCAGCTCCGGAGGAAGACGTGGCTCGTCTTCCATGATGGTGGTACGGAGTCAAGAGTCTGATTCGTATCAGTGGCAGTGTCGCGCCTCTTTCTTCCTGCCACCATGTCGCCCACGGTAAGTAAGCCTCACTGGAACGAACGCTGTGCTCACATTCGTGAATAGACCATGTACCACTCTCCGCTGTCAATCCCCGAACTCTTGGACCAGATACTGGGATTCCTCGACGCCGAGGAAGATCTTCGCGCCTCCGCCCTAGTTCGCCGCGCTTGGATCCAGCCTGCTCAATCTCGCATATTTGCCTCCATCCATTTCGGTTACAACTGGTGGGGGCGCAAGGAGCTTGCTTCCGCCCGTCGTTTACTCGCGATATTGGACGGATCCCAGCATCTCGCTACGTTCATCACCGCGCTCGATCTCGTCAAATTGAACGCCGCGCACCTGGAAACCTTGCATAAACTGGTCAATCTTCCATTCCCCCACCTTACCACTCTCAGGATTGTGGACGACGGTCGCACCACTTTCGCCGAGGCCGAGTCCGTGGCGATCCAGCGACTGTTGAGGATCCCCTCGCTCTCCTCGGTAACCATTCAATGCGAGTTTCAACTTTGGACGCAGTTCCTACAAATATGGCAAGAGTGCAGCCCCAACATCCGACACCTGTCGTATTACACGACCCTCTATGGGACATCTCTACCCAAGGACATCACCGGCCCATCTATGGGCATCCACACTCGTCGCATCCAGCTCAAATCTTTCTCCAGCTGGGACTCCGCCCTTCGCACTCGGCTTTGGCTTCAGGATGAGCGGTGTCCGTTCGATCTTTCGAATCTCGAGGCATTCGAGTTTTACCAGTCGTCTGATGAACTCCTTTGCGATGTCCTCGCGGGTGCTCTCGACACCGTCGAGACCCTATCCATTGGCGTTCGTCTTCTCAACTCCCAGTCCCAACCCATGGCGCTGACCTCTTTACCCAACAGCCACTCGCGGACATCTCTCGATTCCACCGAGTCACCCAATTCGCGGTAGTGCCTCATAACGGGCTTTACCAAGACTTGAAGCAGATCTTCGCTTTACCTGCGGATTATCGGGCTCGACTCAAGGCCCTCGTAGTGTGTGTGTGGCCTCTCCCTCTACCGGAGATCGACCCACTGCTCCAGCTGCTTTCCGACATCCACAACGTGTTTCCCAGCCTCGAGATTATCGAGATCAAGTTTTGGGCAACGACGGAGGAAGCTCGCAGTAAGGTGGAGTCGGAGACAGAGGACTGGTTCAAGACGGTGCATTCGAGAATCAAACTGTCCTGGGGTACCGGCCAACGTATGCTTCCTGTTCCCATATGCACATTTTTACTTTCTAACCGACGTTTCTTCAGGCTTTGCGGTAGATTACGGCGGCCAGACATGGCATCAAAGAATTGTGTAGTGTTGCAGCGTTGGCAATAATACAAGTGGCATGTCCATATCGTCCATTGTGAATCTACAAAGATACGATCCGTGCCTCAAAATCAGCTACGGGGTACGGAAACTCTGCTCCAGGGCATCCCATAAACATCAGCGCGGTGGGTATATTCAATCGGTTCGCCAACGCTGCGACGTTCGGAGGCGAGAAGGGGGTGTCTTGCACGATGATCTAATTAGAACTTAGTATGGAGGTTGGACGAAGGACAGGAACCTACGAGGTCAATAGTAATTTCCGGGAATGCCTCGCCCAGAACTCAAGTGCAATTCAATGAGTCAACGGTGCATGAACCCGAACGAAACACTCACTTTTCGCATTTGCCTCAAGCTCCGACGGAATCTCCGCATTTTCTTCATCTCCGCTGTAATTAAAGTGCACCAACTTGACGCACGACGTCTCTTCGTTCTCTCGCACATATAGTAGCATGCGTAGCAAGTAGCTTATCTGTCGCGCACAACCCAAACCAAGTCGAAGTCAGTGGGATATAGGAAAGGGACTCCATGCGCACCTCGTCCGTCTTGGCCAAAATGCAAACAGGCTGGCGCTTCACTTTCTTGATACCCTCAACGAGAGCCTTGACCCTCCATCGCTGGAAGCCCGGGTGATACTGATCGTGTGCCCAATAGAGCGTGCGTAGGAAACGGACTTGATTGCGCGGTGTGGCGCCGAGAAAGAGGAGGAGCACGCTGAGTAGGTATGCTGCAAAATATCTATGCAGCAATGAGTAACACGACACCGAGGGATGGCGGATGGAATCAGACTCACCCAGCGGTAGATGGGTCGATGGCGACGTTACCCGCAAAAACGATTGGGGTCACTGCCAGTGCGATGAGCACCATACCAAGACCTGTGCTGCGTTCGCGCGGCAAGCGGGGACGGTTGAATCGGAGGAGTAACAGTGCCAGTGGGAAGAGACCCATTACTGTTAGCCAGACGAGAGAGAACCTGGCCGCATAATATAAATTCAACGTGTAAGCACAGTTCGACGAGAAATACTTACATCTTGGACAAAACCGCCAGATTCGCGCCAGCGCTGGTGTAAACCGCTGCGCAGAACAAGGTGAACGCCAGGATGGATAGGTAAGGTGCGCCGCTGAGTGGCATCACGAAGAGGAAGATCCTCGGAAGGACGCGATCATGTGCGAGCTGCTCGATGAGCTCACAGGCGCTCAGAATACCTGTCAACACTCCGCCGCATAGGACAACGGCCGCATCGACGACAATCCACGTTCGCAGCCATCGGCCAGCGGACTAAATAGAATTGATTTATCGTCGAATTTCGAGGATTATGAGCTACTTACTGAGTACATTGGCACAGTGGCACGAGCGCTAACACCAGGGTTATCATCAAAGTGTTGAGTACGATCGCTGGTAGATGTAAATTCCGTAGGACGAGCGGAAAGCGTCCGGGCTGGATGCGGGCGGTGTACGATGGCGCGCCTGAGATCCGGTGAGTGAGAACCTTCACGCTGTGAAAGAAGTACTGACATTCGATTCCGGTGAGTCCGAGCATGCCGAGACAGATTCCGTCAAAGAGATGCTTCGCAATGCGTTGGGAGCCCTGGAAAACGAACGTGAAATGACAAGACTCCCAAAGCAATACGGGCACTTTCCCGGAGCCCAGTGAGGCTTACGAGTGCGAAAAGCAGCAGTATAAGAGCTGCGCTGACGAACAGCGGGAAGGGTAGCCGCTCACAAAGCTCGCCGGGGATGTACGCCGAAGCCGTGGACGCAGATACTACCGAGGTGGCAGCGAAATCAAGCAGAAGGAGCGCTGCTCCGAATAGAGCAAGTGGCTTGCGCGATACGTTGAGTCTAGTGTAACGTTAGTGTATGAAGTACGTATTCCAATGGCTTCTTACATGTAAGAGTACGGGGCGCCTCGGATGGGCAACGCGGAAACCAGCTCTTCCATGATGGGCCGCCAGATGAAGGGTATCAGCGTGGCCACGAAGAGAGCGATGGGCGAGCTGCGTGGAGAATCAGAGGGATAGTGTGCGGGAGAATAGATAAACACACTAGACGCCGCAGACCGAGACCACTGCAGGAAGAGCGTAGAACACGCTCCCGAGGACCGCATTCCCCGGCAACGCCGTCCCAGTCCATTGTCCAAGGACTCGGGCGTCCCTGATGCAACGCACTTGAGCGTCTCCGGTGGAGAGCTCACCGGGTGTCAGCGTGAGCTGGGAGAACGAACCCCACCCAGCAAACTCAAAGGCACTGGATCCGAGATTCCGGAACCTAGACGGTGGTGCGAGGGGCTGCTTCAGCTCACCGATCGAGCGCGGGGGCTGGCGGCGGAGTATGATGTCGAATCGCGTCTCGAAGAGCTCCACTGTGGATTCCCTCGCGTCAGCAGTGAGCTGACTTGAAATTGTGAAGGACAGGCCTACCAGCGTCGGTACCAGACATTGGAACGAGTGCGCCGGATAGCAGGATGCTAAAACACGTAAGTGGCCCGACTTCTCTTTATCGCCTGGATCATTGCCTTCCGGAGTCTGCCTTGCTTCCCAAGTTCTTTTGGACGGCGCCAACCCGCACTGGCCGGATATGGATGATGGACGAGCAGCTCTTGCAACGCGGTCTGGCCGTCTGCGACCACTCGGTTTCTGGGCATTGCATGGAGAGCGCAGACACTACTGTAGCATTACGACCACATGTTCAGGTGACGGGTGACGGACGCCCGTGAACTGAACTTATTTGACCTCGGTGACGGTGACGGTTGAGATTTGGTCCAAAAGCTGCGCTCCGGCCGCAATGCCGGTTGACGCGAGTGATTGCCGATCTGCCGGATTTCCTAATATGGAATTTTGATCCCAGTGCCGAGTGATATTTGATCCGTGAACTTGTTATCCAGTGAACATGTCGAGTGACGGGTGACACCCCGTGAACATATGGTCGTACTGGTACAGTACTTGCAGTGGACAGAGATGATGAGCAATGAGTGCTCGGCAATCACCCCCATCAAATCCTCTTGACTTTGTACTACCACCACCACGGCAAACATGGCTGCTCTACTTTTGGTCTCGTGGACGATCCTCGTTCTCTTTCGAATAGCTAGGTGACTGGGACACTTCTGCCACCGCAACAACTTCTCCTCGCCGCTCGCAACGGCTTGCCTGGCTGCTTTTCTCTGCAAGTTGCTGCTTGCGCCCCAAGTTTGTTTCCAGTCATCAAGTACGATCAGAGATTTTTCATGACTCTCGACTTCATCTTAACTGCCTCTTAATCACCGGATCTTGTTTTTTTTTGGCTCACCCGGACCAAGTTCCCGTACTCCTTCCCTCACTTGCTTCGATTAGACGCTCAAGTCTTGCTTCCTCCCACCATCCAGACGCTCCCCGCAGACAATCGATATGGAGTTTGACCTCGACGCCGCTGGCTGCAAGCTCGATGCCTTCCGATCGGGGAGTAGGTTTGTCGACGTGATAGTGCGGGCATCGAGCTGTTCAGATCTCTCTCAATACTGAAGAGTCCTGTAGGTGGAGGGAAATCCATACAAGATCGATCGTTTCTTCCTCGAGCGCGACTCTCATGTGCTGAAAGAAATGTTTTCGTCGGAGACAACGGCACATACACTCTCTGGTGTCACGAAGGCGGAGTTGGAGCATTTGCTCTGGATTTACTATAATCCGTGAGCATGTCTGCTTGCACCGACTGAAATTTCTTCTGAATATCCATCCACCTTAGCCGGCTCGACGATTATTGGGCACCGATCTCAGTCTGGCGCGATGCTCTCAAGCTCGCGGACATGTGGGAAATGACTCAGATCCGATACCTCGCTCTGAGCCATTTGAAACGCGCCAAAATGGATATCATCGACAGGATCAAACTCTGCGAGCGCGAGGATGTTGTCACCTGCGAAGCTCGGGATGCCTACCTCGCGATCTGCACACGCGAACAGCCGTTGACACCTACCGAGTTTCAAGCGTTGGGCATGGATTCAGTGTTGCGTATCATGCAAATTCGGGAACGCATCATGGCTAGCCGTGGTTCACAGTCCGGGAACCAGCCGGCGGCGGAAAGTATCATAGATGATGTGATTGGAGTGTTTCCACATACCACAGCTGGGGTGACACGGGAAGATCATGGTGGAATTTACTGTTAGTCAGTTTACATAATTGCCGGTTTATGAAGTCTTTTCGGCCACAGAGATGAAGCAGAAGTTGTACGAAAGCGGAACGGCGATCATGATCGCCGGCGTCAAATTCGCAGAATCAGCACAGCCACATCAATAGTCCCTCTTCCACGTGCATCACCACCTGGCTTTGAGCATGGCAGAGACGATTCCGCCCCTGTTGTTTTCACCTCTAGATAACATACGGAGCTCGCGCAGCCGCGGAACTGCAAGGAATCGGGTCCGCATGCCAAACGCCGGTAGCCACGCCGTACGCGGCCTCACTTCCTCCCTTCGGCAGGCAAAGTCTTGCTCACAGGTTTCAGATGCACGGAATCAAAGATCTACTGTACTATTACGACCATTTGTTCAGGTGACGGGTGACGGCCGCCTGTGAAATGAATGAATTTGAACCGGTGACGGGCGACAATGAAAATTTTCAACTCAACAGCTCGGAAAACTGTGATTTACCATCAACTATTGACGGTATGCGTGATCCGAGTGATGCCATCAGACACTATATGGCAGTTTGATGTGATGGCCGCTCGGTGAACTTCTTATCCAGTGAACTTTTGCGGTGACGCGTGACACCCAGTGAATGAACGGTCGTAATAGTACAGTATCCCGTTTCCGGCGTATCGCACGCTGACCGTCGTCATTCGCATTGGACTTGACATCAGGGCAACATCAGGCGGCCAGGCCATTCGATTCCACGTGGTTTGTCCAAGGTTTATCCATCCACGTGCATAACGGCTACTTTCTGAGCTCCAGAAGGACTTTTCCCAATTTGACAGTCTTACCGCCGCGGGACTGGCCTCGAGGAGCTGCAGCCAAAGTCCGGCAAAGAATCCGTAGCAGTCATGCTGTTTGTCATGCGAACCAAGCGAAAACCACCTCACAGCCTGCCTTCAACAGTTAGCATCGCTGGTGAGTATCGAGTTGCTCAACGGATACAAATCCGGTTCGGGTTCATCTTATTATTCTAGACACATTCCCTTGGACACCTCGGAGCTCTTGGATCTCATTCGCACGCCCGCTCTAGTTCGCCGCTCTTGGGCCCAGCAAAGTTCCTACGCCCGTATATTCTCTGAGGTGCGGATTTTCGCGTGCTCTGCAATATCGAATAGTCTCCCCGGGCCCGCACCCCGTGCCTCCTCACCTGAGAATCGGCCACGTTTCAGCCGTTGAATCCCGCCCGCAAAAGACGGGCAGATGTCTTGATTCGGACATCCAGACGAGACCTGGCCTTTTCCTCATCTCTTCTGACCCCATTCACTTTGCCAAAGGCCGACCTTCGCTTGGAGTACTTCACTCGTGAGAGGCTCGGAACTCCACTGTGTTTGTGTCGTCAGTCCTTCCCCGAGGTAGCGCCCGGAAATGAACTAATTCTCAGTGTACATTCTCCAGATGAATCACTCTACCCCGGTCCTCGTACACATGTTTGGTGAGTGAATCACCGTGGATATCGAAACTCCGGAGGTGTCGGCCTGAGTCGACTATGGACTTTTGTTCTGGCTCCCTCCCAGCCACCATTCTAACTCTGGGCTTATTCATTTGCGCGGCTCTGATCGACACTATTGAGTCAATGGGTATAGGAGGGTCGAGGTCGAGGGTCGGATATTTGCTGCAGTCATGCTGGTTGTTATGTGTACCAAGCGAAAACCACCTCACAGCCCGCCTTCAACAGTTAGCATCGCTGGTGAGTATCGAGTTGCTCAACGGATACAAATCCGGTTCGGGTCCATCTTATTATTCTAGACACATTCCCTTGGCCACCTCGGAGCTCTTGGATCTCATTCGCATGCCCGCTCTAGTTCGCCGCTCTTGGGCCCAGCAAAGTTCCTACGCCCGTATATTCTCTGAGGTGCGGATTTTAGCGTGCTCTGCAATATCGAATACTCTCCCCGGGCCCGCACCCCGTGCCTCCTCACCTGAGAATCGGCCACGTTTCAGCCGTTGAATCCCGCCCGCAAAAGACGGGCAGATGTCTTGATTCGGACATCCAGACGAGACCTGGCCTTTTCCTCATCTCTTCTGACCCCATTCACTTTGCCAAAGGCCGACCTTCGCTTGGAGTACTTCACTCGTGAGAGGCTCGGAACTCCACTGTGTTTGTGTCGTCAGTCCTTCCCCGAGGTAGCGCCCGGAAATGAGCTAATTCTCACACAGTGTACACTCTCCAGATGAATCACTCTACCCCGGTCCTCGTACACATGTTTGGTGAGTGAATCACCGTGGATATCGAAACTCCGGAGGTGTCGGCCTGAGTCGACTAAGCATGGACCTTTGTTCTGGCTTCCGACCAAATAACCGAGTGGCCGAAATTCTTTATTATAAGGGCGGTTTCCTGCTCCCTTCCCAGCCACCATTCTGGACCATATGCATCCCCAAGGCCTCAGCAGCCCTACGTTCAAAGCCGGACCCGTCGACGGGACCCTGACAATACCTCAGCTCATCGAACTCCAACTCGAGCAGAGCCCCCATCATACAGCATTCATCTACGACCTCCCAGGCGGAGACATCATCTCGATCACATTCTCGCAGTATATCCGTACCGTGCACGCCGCCGCCAGACGGTTCTTGCGCGACAGTGCGCCGAACGGAGGAGATGGAAAGCCTACCGTCGTTGCACTGTTCGCCAATACAGGTACGGCGTTTTCTCTGCTACCAGATGAGCTTGCTCATATTGTCGTTTGGCAGACTGTCTCTCCTTTTGTGCGTTGTTTCCCGTCCTCCCACCGCGCGCACGTACCAATGAGTGCTTTAGTTTCCATGTGCACCGGTGCCATGCGGGCTGGGATGCACCCATTCAACATCTCACCTCGGAATTCGCCCACCAGCCTCGCGCATCTCCTCAAGGAGACTAATACCGCAGTTGTATACGTCTCCAGTGATCTCCGTGCGGTCCTCGAAGAGGCGCTTCAGATTTGCGGACGACAACTGCCTGTTTTTGACTCTCTGACGTTTGAAAACCTGCAAACTGGGCTGGAGGGAGCGGCAGCAGAGTCCCTGCCGCCGGTCACGGCCACGATGGATAGTACCGCCATCGTCATTCACTCATCTGGTCAGATTCACTCTACTATACCGCCTTCATACTGATATGTAATTGATTGCTCCAGGTTCAACGTCGACGCTCTCGAGACCTATTTGTGAGTGTGTATGTACATATTGCGTTTCTCGGATGCCTCACGGGAAATCTAGATCTTTCCCACAAACTGCTATTGCAGTATGCGACTAATCCGTGGTACAGCAACGAGGATCACTGCGGTCAAGTTTTGAGCTGCCATACTCTGCCCAACTTGTACGTCCTTCCTTGCAGCTTCAATATGATCTCACCTCGGAGCAGCCACGGAATCGGCGTGCTTATGCAAACGTTCCCATTTACCTCGGGTTTGGTCGTCGCCGTACCCCGCCCGGCAGCCCCGTATATCCAGTGAGTGCCGCGTCTGGTTGAACTTGTGAAAATAGACTAAACCTTCCAGACCAACTGCAAAGGACGCAATGTAAATTCCTTTTGAACTCTCAAGAAATCTGATGGATCTCTGAATGCCTCTCCTAGCAAAGCGATGCTTGCTACAAAGCCGGACCTCGTGCTGAGTACCCCGGCCTGTATCGAGGTTTGATTCTGCACACATCCCGGTATCGTATCTCACAACAGGACAGAGCTGGAGCGAGGATCCCACGGCGATTCAAGTGTTGCAGTCCCTGAAGGGCCTCAAATATATCGGAGCAATGTTGAACAAACGCGTCGGAGATTCGCTGGTCGCACAGGGAGTCGTCCTGTGCTCTGCATATGGGGCGTGAGTAGAATTATTCAACACTAGCCGTCTCCGAGTCTCTGACCCCCGCCCCGGATAGGATGGAAATCGCTGTGGTCACACCGTTCTTCACGTCCCATGGGAAAGACTGGGACTACATCTCTCTCCGAGAAGGCGTTGACGCCGTCGTGCTGCCAGAGAATGACGGGTCCGGGATGTACACCCACGCGTACCTCGTCGGGCCTCATTTCGCCGCCGCGTTCACCAATACTGAGATTGAAGGACATCTGGGGTGCGCCCTCAGCGATCTCCTGGAGCAGCATCCGGATCCTGCAAAGTCGCATCTGCATCGGGTTTATGGAAGGAAGGATGATTTGATACCCTTTTCGTCGGCGGCCAAGGTTGGTGGGTATTTAGCGTTCGATGGCAAGTCGCTAAATTGTTTCTCGCTCTCAGATGAATCCTGTTCCCATCGGTTTGTGCCTGGCTCGCTTCTTAGTAGAGTTTGGGTTGATTTTCGCAGAGGCTCAAATCAACAGGAACCCGTTCGTGGAAAACAGCGTGGTGTTTGGACAAGGGAGGTGTTGGGAAATGAGCATTCGGCACATAGCCGCCTCGGCGATGCCTCGGGTAATTAGTAACCTTCGACTCACCTCGACTCAGAATTATGGAACACTTAGTAAGAATATTTCTCATATGACTCACGACTTGACTCACAGGATAGTATATATACGGTAGTTACAGAGGGAGTTCCTCACGAGCTTGTACCACCCGGCCTCACGGCCACCGTGTAAATCTTATTCTCATTAATTGGATATCAGTGTGAACGCACAAACTTCAACAGGAGGTCGCATCCGGGAATCATCGTTCAGATTAGACCGGAAGTTGGATCTGGAAAGACGACCGAAATATTGGCGTCTATATGGTGAGCATCACTCCGGTGGATTTCCGACAGTCTGAAGACGACGGTGGATGTAGGGCTTCGGTTGAGGCTGTGAACAAGGAGTCTCCGACTCATTTCCGCATTCGCAAAGAGGTGAGCTGAATTTCCCTCGGCCATCGCATCTGCCCAGACATTTTGAACAGTGCATCATTCTCGCGGACCCAGCGAAACCATTTTCGGTTACGAGCAAGTTCCAGCCGAGACGCCGGGTTGTTGTGGAGGAGTATCGGGACGAAATTGATTCAGTGTATGATTCCAAGTTGTAGATGCAGTGAAATTGCCTTTTCTGTCTTTCTAAAACGACTGACTGGACTGACTGAACCCGGCCGGATTTGATCGAACTTCCAACCTGCCGACATGCTTCGGATCAGACGTCCAGCTGCACCAAATAACCACATGGTCCGTGCGCGCAGCTCGGGTATAAAGCGCCGCTCTCGACGTTGTTGCAACTCATACTTACCTTGATGGCATACGCCCCTTCACATCCCTGGGTGTATGGGCCGTAGGAGCACTCCATAGCACGGCGACCCTGTCCATACAGAGTGGGCTTGCGGTTTGTATGGGCTTCGGCTCATGCACCGTCTCAATATTTTCCTGCCCACCACGGCCACTCGGCTGGGTGGGCCTTTTTTTATGCCGGTCTGTCGGCCTAACCCTAACCCTAATGTATTCCCTTTCTGGAACTTCCGGCTGAAGACGGCAATCACCGCTTGCTGTTCTTATTGTCTTTTCCCTCTGTCCGCCATGTCCGCCCGCCACCTGATGTATACTTTGCAAGATGAGTTTAGCTTCGGAGGTCCAAGATTGATACTGCCAGGTTGTTATTGTCGCGTCCGGATCTTGGCCTTCCCGCCGTCACCCCGAAGCTTATAGCGAATGGGGCTTCCACATCGATCTCTGCCGCCGACTTCACGGCCGCCAGCATCACAATAAGATGTCGACTCACGGACCACCCTCAATCCAATGCTTCTATTGTTTCCCACAGGTGCATCACAAAGCGTTGCCCCTGGTTTATTGTGTTCGGTAAGCACGCTGGGACCGTCCTCCCAATTGTGAAGTAACAATTGACCTTGAGGTGTTGGCGTATAAAAGAGTCGCAGCAGACGCGCACTTCTCCCAACCAGCTTCCCCCCACCCAAGAGCTGCTTCCTCTTTGTTCCCATCCTTCTGGGCCAACCACGCATTCGCCCTCACCCGCGCACAAATCCCACATCCACCAATGGACTCCTTCACAACCATCGCATCATACTTTGTCGGCGGCACAGAGCACGTCGTCGAGGACCAACCACAGCTCCCTGGCCCTCTCGTCGACGAGGACAGTAGTAAAGGGACGGGCGGCATGTGCGTTGTCGCATAGCCGTGCGACGCAATCATCCTGTTATCTCACTCCGGTATAATCGTGCGTCTATCCCTGTTTACGCGTTGACGAAAGCGAGGCTAACGATGTTTCCAGTTGTAACTCGTCTCCATCACCCCACACCAATGTATCCAGCACCCTGCCTCCTCGCGAGGCTACTTGTCATTCGGCGAATTCCACCATCCTTTTACCTCCCCGCCGCTTCATGCAGATTACCTACACTTGCGCTTAGCATTCGCATCATATTTTTTTCAATACCTCACTCTTTGTATCCCTTTGATTTTGAGATCATGTACTTACAGCTGCTTCTGTACACCATAAATTATAATGTGTCTCAGATCTCATTCGTCGTATGAAGCCGTTGAAAGTTGGATCCCATCTATTCGATACACACGCCAACCGAATTCGAGTAATACTGCTACGCCCGACCGCTAGCATACGAGATGAAACGGATGGTCCGGATCCGCTGCAAGGATGTTATTAGAAGCTGCACGTTCAGATAAACTCGACTTACGAGCTGGGTGTCCCGCCCTCCTCTTAGCCATAAAATCCTCCGCCCGTGCCCAATAGTCATGACCGTGCAAAGCACCCCGTTGCCAGTCGTCTATGAAGTACGACAGCTGCATCATGACAAACCGCCAGTCTTTGGCGACAGTCGAGTAGTCCCTCTCTGGATTCGGAGCGGATGACGTGATGACTAACACGCGCAAAGTCTTGCACTTTTCGAGGGCAAATGCACAGAATCGGATGGCGTGTGCCCCAGTGCCCAGATGCGTGAGTTGTGGAAGCTGGGCAAGTTTCGGCCAGTCTTCCTCCTGGGGAGCGTCGAACAGTTCCAGATGCGAGATATTTGTGAGAAAGGGTTGAGAGAAGGGTTTTGCATGTATCACGTAGCGAGAGTGGCAATAAAAGTGGAGCAGAGGAAGAGCGCTGAGGGCGGCGTAGCTGGCATCGCTGGGTGAATCGTCCCCGGGCCAAATGAAGTACAAATTCTGGACGTGGGGGCATGCTGAGAGGATGCTGGCTAGTTCGTCGTCGATCTCCACCAACATTAGATTCCGCACAGAATCTAAAGAAGGTCGCTGTAGCTCGGCGATCTGGAAGAAGACTTCTGGTCTATAAGAGCGCAGGCCGTCTACCGGCGAAACTCTCCGATCGCGAGTGACGACCACAGTGCGATGAACTAGCGGCTGTACCCTAGGTTTTAACTTTGAGACGACACGTTCCATTTGCTAGAGAATAGGCGAAATACCAGGCTCTAACCCGCGAAGCGACAAGAAGAAGATTGGGAATAGAAACCGGATGGGAGAGGGCTACGAGCTCGAGGATGAGTCGTTCTAGCTCAGGCGGAAGGCGAGGATCCATACGTCAGTCCTTGACCCTTTGAGCCGGTCGCTGTCGTGGTAGAAGATCAAGGGTGACGGTGCGTGTGGCAGTGTTTGGCAAATGACTCGAAAAGGCAGGTGGTCCGTGCGCTCATGCCAGCGCAATCTCTATCGTCTTCTCCATGGCTGCTGTCCCCACGCTGCTGGACGTTCTCGAGAGCGTTTAGTACCTCTACTCGTGCGTATCTGTGCCCTTCTCCCGGGTCGTTCTGACGAAGCTTACTGAGGGCTGCGCACAGGCCGCGGCAAAGAATTGTCTCTGCTCTGAATCCCGAGTCGCTCATACCAACGGACTACCTTGACTGCGTCGGTGCAATTTCGGTCACTCTCACCTTTCCGGGTCTCGAGAAAGGCCAAATCGGGCCAACGGTGGAGTACGTCCGCCCGCAGGGTGGGCGGCCTCACGTGCCATTTCCTGACCATACGCGTGGTTTCTTCTACTATGCAACTCAGCCTGGCTTGCCCCCCGACTCTGCAAGTCTACGGTTCCGCTGTACAGCATCGCATCTCCCTTCGTCGTTTGCTTCCGGCTTTGACCTCCTCACGCCCGAGGGCGTCCCGTGGCAAACGCTAGGCCTTCAAGCCACGGTTGGGTACCCTCGTCTGCGCAGGCAACTCCTCCAAGAGAAACTCATCACCCCGGAGTTTGTCGCAAAGTGGGAGAAACTCGTAAGCCGACGCATGTTCCCGGCACGCATGCTCTTCGGCGTGCACCAAGTCTTCCCCGTCAACTTTGCCAAAGAGTTGCATGTCCACCTTGTGTGCCCTCACGTGTGCCCTCACGAAGCGATTCCACTGCATCTGCAATCCATCTTTGATGCCAAAATACCTCGTACCAATAATCTAGCATGCCATCCATTCACCGGTACGTTTGGTCTACTTGCTGCATGATCTTGTGATACCGAGACGTCTTGAAGGATCTGGCCTCGCGCACTTCGAACCCTCTCCGACGGACCCACAGTTGATGCACCTCCGCATCGACAGGATCATCGAGCCTGTTCGTGTATCGGTCCCTTGGATCGCAGAGAACGCGGTCCCTCGCGAGGGAGAGCTACTCCCACAGTTTGTGCGAGACGGCCGATCGACATCACCGTGGTCGCTCGATTTATTGACCGGTAGCAGGAATGCAATGGCGATGCGCAAGTGGACGGAGGGCTCTTGGTCTTATTTCTAGATATGTCGTACGTCGAGCAATACAACATGCCGTCATCTATACCTGCATTGTCCACTGGAACACGCCACACGGTTCATACTATTCAAGGTGTGCCGTGAGATCGAGGACTTGTTCATCCGGGTGGAATTGTGGTCCGATGAGCATTCGTACGTCCCCGCTGTGAAAACCCTGGCTGCCCTACCTCTGCGCCGTCTCCCCTGTGACCTCGGAGGTCTTTTCAGCGGCTGCGAGCGTCGCATCGATTTCACCCACTCCTTATTCTCCAATCTCACGCATCTCGACCTTTTCTACGCCGAGAATCGCGAACCCGCCACTTGGGCTGGTTTGGCTTCCATTCCACACCTCACGCACCTCGCTTTCTTGGAGGAGAAATTCCTCCCCCTCGTCCCTGGCCTCCTCAGCACCTGTGTCAGCATCCAGGCTATAATTCACCGCGTCGACGAGGAGGAACATGACCTAGTTCCCGTCGCCAAGTTTGCGCGCCGAGCCCGCACGACCGACGTCCGTTTTGTTCAGATGGGTTGGGGGGACTTTAGGCAGGATTGGAAGAGGGGTGCGCTGACGGGAGATGATTTTTGGGCGAGGGCTGATGCTTTGATTGCGAAGCGTAGGTCCGGAGATGTCGATGGTGCGTTCGTCGTTTTACTTGTCAAATCCGACGCTGAACCTTGCTCCAGCTGGGCACTACTACATTGCAGGCGAGTGCTTGCGCCGTTATTGAGAGTCGGAGATGCCTCGTGTGTGCCTCATTTATCTCGGTCGCTTTCTTGATATCTTGCTGATGTGCTCTTGTTCTTGCATTACTACTGTACGCTCGTAGCTATGTATCTTGGCTCTGTGGGCAGAAATGAAGTCAGTTCTCCAATTCTCACGGGGCATCCCGTTTGAACCTGACCCGTCCCCAGTTGAGTTCACGACTTAATGGGTGCGCGATCCAAGCGAGATCCCGTTCCGTCGCTCAGGTGATGCTTGCGTTCCCAGAAAGAACTGGAAATATGTTATTTGAGCGTCCGACCTCGAGTGAATCCCGGTTATCTTATGAAACCGCTTGTGGAATTGGATCGCAGCTCGAATCCGGAAAGTTCACGTGATGGATGCCACATGATTTCCAAATCGAGTGGCGCTTATCAATGCATCTCGCTGGCTCGCTCTCTCTGCTGCCTCTGGTCCTCGCCGCCCAGGTCCCTTTCCAACAGCCGCGGAAGAATGCCTACATAACCCCTGCCATTGACGAATTCGTCACCTCGGAGCTCACGCGGTGGAACTCGTCGGGACTGTCTGTCGCCGTCATCCGCCAAGATAGCAGCACTCCAGGTAAGTGGGACATCGAATTCGGGTCGTACGGGACTGCCAAAGCCGACGGGTCACCCGTGACTCCGGACACACTGTTTGCCATCGCGTCGAACAGCAAGCTCTTCCTAGCCGCGTCGGTGGGATTGCTCATCAAGAACACGTCGCTCGCGGATGACAGGGGAGCTGCACTGCGCTGGGACACCAAGATTTCGGAGGTGCTACCGGAATGGGGTCTCATGGACGAGGGAATGCAGAATGGGGTGATGATTCAGGATATGTTGTCTCACCGGACTGGGCTGCCGAGGCACGATATGTCGGCGTCAGTGAGGCAAGGCGGGGTCAAAGAGATGGTGCGTTGTGCAAACTCCTATCTCGATCCAGTTCACTCTAAGAGCATGCAGATTTCCACCATGAGGTACTTGCGTCCCTCTGCGGCACTTCGGGAACAGTACCAGGTGCGTGCACTCTTTCTGTCCTCCATAAAACGGTCCACCCACACACGGGTAGTACAACAGTCTCATGTATGAAGCTCTTTCCTACCTCCCTCCGACGTTCTTGAACCAGACCTTCGAATCGTACATCTCACAACACATCTTTGACCCGCTCGGGATGTCCTCTTCGACGTTCTCCCTCGCAGAGGCAGAGGCAAGCGGGAACCTCGCACATGGCTTCTACTGGAGCATGCAAGACTGGCTTCATGGGATTAACGGCACGAGGACGGCGATCGACCCGTTCTTCCAGCGGCCTGGGGAAGAGAAAATCCGGGCTGGGGCGGGAGGTATTTTGACTTCCGTAAGAGATTTAGTGCGTTTTGTGCTTCATCGCTCGGTGTGTGTCTGAGCGTCCAATGTCAAGTCTACGTGGGTTGCTATGCTCCTCAACCAGGGGCGTCATCCGAAGACGAACGAGACTGTCATTTCCGAGGACGTCGTGGATCATCTTGCAACAGGCGTCAGCGTTGCAAGCGGTAAGCCCAAGTATCCGGAATTAGTGAGCATGTTGTCTTCTTTCTCCCTGTATTGATTTTCCTTGACAGAGCGTGAAGGTGTACGGCTGCGGTCAAGCCCGCTACAGCTATCGAGGCTTCGAGATTCTCGAGCACGGGGGTGGTAATCCCGGGTTCATTTCGCAAGTCGCGCGATTCCCCAACGACAACCTCGGTGTTGTCGTGCTCTCCAACGACGAGAAGGGCCGACACATTCTCGAGTCGGTCAAGTGGAGGATCGTGGATGAGGTCTTTGGATTGGAGCCTATTGATTGGGCGCAGCGGTGCGTCATATCGTATATCCTTACCCTGATCGACTAAGAAAGCGAGTAGGTACGCAGACGAGCTCGCAAAGAGCATCAGCGACAATCAATCTGTGACCCCGCGCCCTACAAACCCCGCTTCGCCTTCGGTACCATTCACAGCTATGGAAGGCACGTATTCGCATGGGGCGTACGGTCCCATCTCCCCGTGTTTCGTCCAGTCAACCCCTTCACCCGCTTGTGTAGACGTATTCGCCTCGTATGTCGTCCAGCGCATCCTGGGTGCCCCCAACTCGAATTCAAGCACCCCAACACTCATCATGAATTTCAAACGCAGCTTCTCCACACATCTCCGATTCACGCATTTCGACGCCAACCTGTTTAATGTATCGGTTCTGTGGTCGAATGCGGATGTAAGGAAAGAGGAGGGATATCCGCGCGGCGAAGACGGGGAGGTGTTGATTGGACTCGATGATCGGTATGTTGCGGAGTGGGTTGATGGTGATGGGCAAGGGAATGACGGGCAAGGAGATGGGTGGGCGTTTACTGGGAATTTCTGGGGGAGTGCTGGGGAAGTGAGAGACCTGGTCGGAGTTGGGAAGGAGAAGGCGGAAGTTTGGTTTGAGCGGGTTTGAGTTGGAATGTAAGTTAGTCAAGGTTACTCGGGGCTTCTCAATGTTTGTCAATATTCTCTTCACTGTTAACCTGTTGTAACGAAGTAGAAATGTACTCCCAATTTCGGCGGATGCCTGGGTTGGCCTAGATTCAATCATTTCACACGATTCCGTGTTAGACTCGTACGCGCTAGACTCGCTACGTCACTGGGCCAAGCCGGAGCAAGAAACATATGTATTAGCTGTGTACTAGTCACTTAACGGGCTCAGGCCACAGTTTGGGCCCCACTCCATCCAGAGTGGACTCAGTGAAGAAGTATGGTTCAATTTTGACTTGGAGGGTCAATGGAGGGTGGTCACCTTCGACCTGAAGAAATACCTTGTCGAGGGTGTTGCGTGTGGCCGGTAGCATCTGTAAATCTGGCTGTCATAGCCTCGAGCTGGTCGCGCAAACGCGACGACAGCAGGTGTCGCTGTATGTGTCGTGCGTGACCAGCGTTGTGTGTTGTTTTGTGTCTGCGTCTGCGTTGTCGTGAACGCGTCAAAGTCGTCCCGGAGTGGAGGGGACGTTAGTGTGCTACGCGGGGTTTCGTGTGTGGTCGTGTGCGTGTATCCGTAAAGTGGGCGTTGTGCTATACGTACAGAGATGAGATGAGTTCTCCTTGCGGCAAAGGGGTGGGGGTGGAGAAGAGCGCGACTTGCCTCCGTTGGCAGGCTTTGTTCCGTATAAAGGCATGCTCGTAAAGATTTTGTCTTGGTCTTGCTAGGCGTCGTGTTCTTGATCGCATGGGGAGGAAAGCTATTGAGGGGCATTGACATGGTGTAGGTACACGAGGCGGAGGCATGTTTTGATGCAAGTCAGGACTCACCGTCATCGGCCACACGGGTGGGTATACAGGTACGGGCGCTTGTTTTAACACTGACGGCTAGCCGCCATCCTCGCGGCACTTTGTTTTTGTTCTCCGCGTTGGAGCGGGTTGGGGGGGGAGGGAACTAGGGAAGTGCCAGCGAACGAACGCCGGCACTATTCGTTTTTGTAGGCGGCCCAATCATTCCGTTCGTCCGAATAAATGGCAGTTGTTCACAGCCTGGACGCCCAAATTCGGCCACATTAATCTGTTGTCCTCCACGAAGGCGACAATTAATCTCGAATACAAGGCGACCTGGCACGGGGATCAGCGTCCGGGCGCACTACAGACTTTTCTCCCACAGATGCGAGTAGCCCGCGCTCAACCTCCGATGCGCGACTTGAATGAACTAAATATTGCAGGCCCGAAACTCAGGCGGGCCCGCCGGTGAGCGCGCATCAAGCGTGGTTTGTCTGGACCTGATCCAGATGATGCGCCCTCTGTCACGTGACTTGCCATTTCACTGCTTGTCCTGCGCCACCTTAGCGCCACCATCATCTTTCTGACTCTGTGGAAATTATTATACGCTCATGTACCTCCACAAACAGCAAACGCATCGAGTCGCGCTGAGCATTCGCCGCTCAAGCTTGGCTCAAGGCGCTCACCCCCGGACGGACTCTTCTTTGACTCTTTCGGCGCTTGCAAATTTTTCTCGCCCCCGACAGACTCTGTGAACCTTCTCAAGCCAACATGCGCTGTATTGGCGAGAATCGTGCCGATTCGATGCTGTCAACCTCCTCCCTCCACCATAAGTAGACTTGAGATCTCTCCCTCCCCTGCCCACGCGCTTGGATCCATCTATGAATTCGGCTTGGCCAATCTCAACGTCCAGAAGAACTCGGGAAACGGTCCCGGAAGTGATTCTCTTCTTGCTGCGGATGCTCTTGAGTGTGCCTTTAACTCGTCGACGCTCATGGATATCGAGACAACATCTGGACGGACATCCAGGCCAACAAGACCTCCAAATAAGTACATATCATCAGAGCGCCTAATCCAAATCCCCACAACCAGCAGGAAGCGTATAGGCCACAATCCTCCCCGGCCCATCACCAGTATTCTCCGCGTTGGCCGCCGTGGAAGCAAGATTCAGCCCCAGCACGATCTCCCCATTCGCAGCGCCACTCAAAACGACACCAGTCCGAGGTGCTGGGGAAAAGATTTTACGTGAGTTCGAAACAGTGGGATGGGGGAGTTCTCTTCTGAGTACCACTTTTATATGTTGTATGCATTTCATCGAGCGCCTCGTAAGTCGGCGCTGGATAAATAGGATCAGCCTATCATGCATTCTTTCAACGCCTTGTAAGCCTCCGAGATTGGGACTTTGTATGCCATGCCATGGCAACCGAGGGGTGTACGCTGACGGTGGCCGTTGTGAAAGCAAAGCCACATGATTCGTTGAGTGGACTTTAAATTTCTCCACTCTTTAGCGGAAACCAAACTCACGTAGGCGAATCAAGCTAGATTGAAGCGGCAAATTTGTAGTTAGGACCAGTTTACTAGGACATGGATGACTCGATTTCTATGCGATGAACTCCCGAACGACTGAGAGTGTGCTCCTCCAGAGATGACCGAAACTTGGAAATGTATGACGGGTCCCAGTCCGAGACTACCGAACATGTAGGTAATGCCTCAATCGGACGCTCACGGAGAATCTGTACAATTCCCGCGGCGGAAGGGCGCTTGTCTGGCTCCTGTGCCCAACATATTTCCATCAGATTCCAGATGCCATCTTTGATGCAATTGATAGGCCGCTCCGCTCGTTTTCCTTGCAAAACCTGCAGCATGACGGCTGTGTCGTACTTGAGATCATAAAACGGGACCGTATCTGTGAATATCTGGATGAAATATCAATGAAGAATCCGGTCACCCGAGCAGAGCGGGAACTACCTCGTAGCAGACGCACGAAAACGCGTATACGTCTGATGCGCGACTGTTCCTGGAGCCGGGCACACTGAAGAGCTCAGGTGCTTGCCACCTGACACTACCCCCATTCTTGACACTCGAAGTGGACTGGAGTAACATCTTGGAGTCGGCCACAGAAGACAGTCCAAAGTCGGCCAGCAAAGCTCTTCCGGAGGAAGCCACAAGGACGTTTATCTGAAAGGCGTAAGGGCGTCAACCTGGTCCACATCTGAGACTCACTCCTTTCAGATCGCCATGAACAACCTTCTGGGCTTGAAGATACTCGAGACCCATTGCAATATCCATGACCTGCCAAGTAGCCGTTGAGGAGAAATACCCATAGTTTGTGTTCTCGCTCACCAGCGCCAACCTGTCGACAAAGGGATTGTACTGAATGTAACGAACAACATTGCCATTTTCCATCCAGGGTGATAGGAGACATAGCCGGGATTTCGTAGCTTCCAGGTAATAGACACCGAAGAAGGGGAGAAGGTTCGGATGTGAGAGATGGCGCCAAATGACAGCTTCACGATAAAACTCCTGTTCAGAAGCACGAGTTAGTTACGGCTTGGCATAACTGGGCTTGACCAACGTTCAGCAGCGCTTGTACATCGGCTTCTTGATAGACTCGCATCACCTTGACGGACACGATTTCTCCGAGAACTTCCCCCTTGTACACGTCGCCGAAGCCACCTGCGGCCATTTGATGTCCCATGGTTTGTATATCGGAAAGCACAAAACATCTCGGATGCAGCCCAGATTTCGTAGAGAGTCTGAGGAGTCCCTTCAAAATTAAATGCCTGACGGCTGCATCCGCAAGAGGTGGGTAATCTAGAAGCTGTTGGGTATTAATCCTAGCCGCTGTTGCGGGCGGAATATACGCACATCTTGAAGGAGATCGAGAAGGCGTTGAGCATCTGTCTTGTTAACTTTGAAAAGCGCCTTGTAAGCTTCATGACTCCCAAGGATGTCCACAATTTGGGCGCAAACGCAACGGAGATCTGTGTCTATTGAGTCATCTGCAGAGGATCGAGGCAGATCGAACACGCGTTCGAAATCCTGTCTGAATCAGCACTCGTAGATGTCAGAACCGAATAACTTGCTTCGATGGATGGTCGAAACTCGAATGCTGTGATCAACACTGAGCTAAGGTTTACCAGGCTTCTTGTGACGTCCCAGGTTCTCAAGGTGTCGATCCACACCCGAAACTCGTTCAACCGACTGCTTGAGAGTGAGCATTACAACTTGCGGATAATCAGGGCTCACGCGTTGTTTCCAATCCTCGAAAGACATGTGTGTATGGCGACCAGAAAACACTATTCAATTGTTCAACCAACTGCGACTTGAATTAAATCAAGTGATACACTGACCTGAGGAAGGACTGGATGTGTGCAATGGGTTACGTAGACACTCTCAACCACATCCAAAAGCGGGCGGGAATCCGAGTTGCGGAGGATGTCCGCCTGCAGCTGCGCTCTCTCCATATGGAGCCAGATTCGGGGATGCTCCCAATTCACATTCCTGCGAGCCTGGAACTCCTGCGAGGCTCGCATAGGCACTCCGCGCTCTAGCAGAAATCGGACCAGACTCCCGTGAAGTGGCTGAGTCAGGAACCTCCCCAAACTGGACATACAGCTGGCCCATGGTGAGCCCGCCGGAGACTGAGATGACACCCAGAGCGCAACTGCACTGATGCGAATGGCTGTATCATACTCCGGGTTCAACAATCGCGGGCGGTTGACCTGGTGGGTAGCGACTTCAATTTGCCTCCAGTGTTTGTCGCCAAGCAATAGTAGATGCTCGCGCCACGATGACGGGTAGGCGTCGATCCACGACAGACCAGGTTGGGACGGATTGCTGTCGCCGTTCAGCCCACGCTCAAGCATCGCATCGTCAAGCGAGTCCCATGCCCAGAGACCGGCGTGTTTGTTGGAATCGGATTCAAGTATCTCCATGAAGTCGTTCACATCTTTGAATCCACTTTCTGCGTGTTGTTGAGCCTGAAAGGCGACCCACAGAATGACGGGCCATATTTTGGGCCTTTCAGAGCAGGTAGGCTCCTCCAGGGATAGTCTCTTCGCCGCCGAGGTTGCCCTATGAGAAAGATCAGAAAGTCGCTTCTCCGCACTCTAGGACTGACCGAGAAGCGCAACTCCAACAACAACCAACCATGTCCACCAGGACTTTGTCACTTTCATAGTCGTGACAAGCAGTTTTGAACCAGTCCCAGACGCTCGGTCTACAGGACGCAAAAATACAGTCGGGGAGATCATGGATTCTGAGCCTGAGTCGCATTTCCCGGTCATCGTCACGGTCGGGAAACAAAGGCTCAGCAAAATAACCCCAGGCTTCAATGACCCGGAGCTTCACCAGATATTCGTAGCAGCCGCCAGTAGGGAAGCCGTCGGTCACAGTTAACCACGCAATTCGGAGAATGCGGTTGATCGCAGTCCACGTCTCGAGATTGCCGGCCAAGGGTCCCCGTTTCGGTGTAGCAACGCTCCTCTCCAACGCTGCCCGAATTTCCTCCCAATCCGCCGGCTCCAGTACCGCTGCAGCGACTTTGAACCGAGTCGTCATCCGCCGCTGGATTATCGTCCGCCGAAACCAAAGCTCGTCACCGTCCTCCCACATCCCCCAGTTCACCCTCCCCCGTTTCCCTTCGATGATGGCCAACAGCAGTTGAAGCGCCGGTTTCCGGCGCCGCACACGCGCCTCATACGCCAGACACCACAACAGAGTAAGTCGCATATCGATTCTCCAATAATCTGTAGGGCTATGGGTGGACTGAGCGAGATTGCCGTATGAGGAGAAGCGCTCCAGGCAGTTTGCGTCGTCCACGTTTAGAGCATGTGCATCTGGGCGTCGGTAGCTGCGCTCTGCCTTCGGTCCTGAGCTACTTGAGTCTGTGGGAGCAGTGGCGAGTTTGACGCGTGCTTGAGATTTGTTGACACTGGCCATGGTGAGGGTAGGAAGCAGAGAGATGTAGAGTACATTGGCGTGGCTTCAGAGGCGCTCCACGACGGCGGAGTCCACATGTTGATACAACAGCTTTGAGTGTACCATGCGTGTGAGTATGTATACAAAAATTAGCCCGGTAGGCGCCGGTGGTGGTGTACAGGCGAGTTCATGACATCGTGATTCGGTCGCCTCGGCAGCCTTTTATTGGCACGGGTTCTCGAGGAATTTGACATACAATAGGATTGTGAGTCGTGATAGCGGGTGTGGGTGGATGTTTCTAGCCAGGCGCTTGAAGTCGAAAACAGTTTCTGGCCCAGAATAGAAGGATGCATAGCCTGTCGCCGTGCATGAATGATGAGAGCGAGTCTCGGCAAAATCTCAGAGATCTTTTGGATTATCCGTTCTTTAACGAAATGGCTCTCGATTCTTGGGTCTTTGTTTGGTCAATCCCCATTTGTGCTTGCTCCTTCCAGTCACCTCTCTCTTTCTGTTCGGGCTCTGGCCTTCTTCAGCTCTCCATTCTCCATCATTTGTTCAACCATCGCATATTTACAGCTTTCTCGACAGACCGCAGTAATATCTACAGCTTCCTGGGAACCCACTGCCATTGCCGAGAGCTGACGTGTTTCCGCGGCAGCGGCATACCTCTCTCATATAACCACGCCGTGGCCGATGGGTAGGCGACCGTGCCCTCGCGTCCTCAATCCTGCAGTCTGCTCATCATTCACCCCCGCCATCCTTCCACTTAGATTCGCCCCGCCGCCGGAACGAAGTGACGCGTCTTTCATATCGAACAGTCGGCACTTCTACAGCTCCAATAATCCAATACAGCTTTCACGACGCGATGACGCGTCCCCGACAGCAGCCGGAGATATAATACTTAAGCCCGTCCTGGACCAACCATCGCCCTCAGAAGGCTCCGGTTTATTTCCTCCTCTCTACCTGTGATACCTTTTCCTCTGCATATTTTCCTCGCTCGTTGACAATCCTCAACATTCTCCTGATCAAACGGCGATCTCTACTAGCTCCGCCTCATATCCATCTCGGTTTCCACTTGCTTCATCTGTCGGCTGCTGCCCCTGCGACCAAAATGGTTGTTTTCTACGGCGGAATGAATCTACGCTGGCACTCGCGGATCATCAATGTGAGCCTGCTGCACGTAGCTACCCTCTACAAGAACTTCCGGCCATGTTACAGAAGTCTCAATCTCAGCCCATGTGCTCGTCGTGGATGGAGCGTTCCTCATGGTGCGCACATCGCTTACCTGCTTCGAATGCAAAACACACTGACCTGCGGGGAGCACGGGAAAGCTTGCTGATTTCAAGCTGATTTCTCTGCCTCATAGCAGTGGCTTGCAATCGGTAGCATGTCCAGACCGTGTCTAAATTACATGTGTTGTTCTCCCAAGATTCTCCTGGAAATGTTTCAAGGAATCAGTACGAATCGGGCATACATACTGCCAGAGCGAAGCGTAGGCATGTCTTGTCATCTAAGATCTTGAAAATTTTCCGATTCAGGTGAGGTTCTGGATGTCCGAGTCGTGTCTGTGAGCCTGAGGTCCTGGCTGAGCAAGATGGACAGGAGCTTGCTTTGAAGTGGGTCGAGAACGCCAAGACTCCAAGAGCGGCTTACCTTGTCCACTTCAACCATCTGCCATTCCGATCCGCCGGGAGCGAACTTCCGAACAGAGTAGGGGAACTGTGCTTGCACCGCTATGGATCACTGTTGCATCACTGGCAACATAAACATTCTCACGAGAATCATACTGCTACTTACCTCCTCCCTTTGTTCCAGCGAGGAGAGCGAGTGGTGGACAACGCAGTGGGCGGAGGGCGGAAAGGCAGATGCAAATTCGATCCCGTGGACGGCGTCTGCAACGAGTCGGAGTATGCGCCGTCGGAAGAGGATTTGGAACATCGTTGGTGAGAAGGAGGCAAATGCCAGGCGGGATTTTAGGCTGTGTGAGCAGAGGGTTGCAGCCATTCTAATTCAACGCAACGCTGAATGACCGCACTTTTAAACCTCCTGGGAGATCAGAAGATGGGTAAGTACTAAGGCCTAGGGCGCATGGCGTTGAGACTTTCGTCGGTTCCGAAGATTTGTTGCAATTGGGAAGCTAGGCAATATTCTACCAGACTCAGACGACAACCGAGAGTGCGAACTTCGAAGCGCGCTGCACGCAAGGGATCCCGGATGAGTACTGAGTGCTGAGCGACAAAGCTTGGACAAAGCCTTTCAAGCGGCCATGCAAGGAATCGGTGGACCGGAGAGGTGTTGTAGCTGTGGAAGAGAGGGACCTTGTCCCTGGTCCTCGTGTGCAGCGAACTGCGAGGTGCAAGCGCTTAGCGAGCGCCGGGGTGAGGGGAAGAGGCAAGATCATGTAGCCATGGCGACGGCAGGCAGAAGCCGTTTCGGAGTTGTCGGCCGCGCAGATGACTCGGACCATCAATTGATGTCGGCTCGGCTCTCCTTTCGCCATGCCATCCCCCATCCCCACAGGCTAGTCGCCAGCATCGTCGACGAGCTTCGATACGAACTCCTTTAAATCATGCTCCACCGTCTCCTCTTCCTGCTGCCCACCCAGCCAACGCCACCTCTTTCGCTCCCTTTGGCTACACCGGGAGAATTGATTATTGGAAACACTACACGCCGACGCAACGAGCTCTACAAGTCGGGACTTCGGTCCCATCGGGAACGATCAAGGGCGCGTTCAACCTCCTCTCCAATTCGCCGCACCTCGCTCCCTACGTGCGTGACCTCATCGTCTTTGCCGACGCGCCATTGGAACATATCCTCCCACCACGGTGAATCTGGAAAGATTTGTCGTCTTTGGTCTGGCTGCGCGCTGGATCGAGATACCTACCGTCTTGGAATCCGCACTCCTAGATGTGTTGCACGTCCGACTTTGAACGGACTACACTTCCTGCATCCGCATGGCATACCGACTGTGGTGATACATCGCGCCCTGACGTCGCTGAAAGTTCTTTCTTTCCACAATACTAGTGCTGGACCTGACGACGACGACGTGGCTGCGAGTCCAGGGCCTTTTGCGAGCGTAGAGGAACTCATCCTATGCAGGAACATGTCGACGACTCACATGCGGATCGTCTCTGGCAACGCTCCTCCGTTGGCCAAACTCTGCAGACTATTCCTCTGGTCAGGCGTCGACACCCTTGCGAATTGCCTCTTGACGCTCTCGGCCGAAACGCTCGAACACATCGAGATTGATCATTGCGGAGGTGCGAAATACACTCTCGACGATTCTTCATACCGATTCGATGATGTAGCCCTGGAGAGTCCGTTGAACATCCTTGCTTTGACCTCCGTCAAATCACTTTAATCGCTGAAACTCCACATATCACTTCGCACGCACCATCGCTGATTTGGGGTCCCAACCTCCAACCATTCACCTGGTGTTCTCTATCCAGGACGGCATATCCTCGGACGAGGGGATTTTAGAGGGTCCCATTATCCACGAAGAAGAAGGGGAGAGCTTAAAGACAACGACAATTCATTAATTTTCCTCGACCCACCGCATAAGGTGTCTGGTCGCAAAGGTTTATTTGAATCTTTTTGTGCAGGGATGAGGGCGGCGCTTCCTGGCTTGGAGCTGGAATTTGAGAGGATGCCAAGGCGGATTTCGTATGTCGGATGTCTTCCGTTGTGAGGCAGAGAGATCCATGATGTTTGACTTGAAGTACCCACCCTGTTCACACAATATGAAGAGTCCGCACGATGGATTTCGATCATGGCAAAAAATGGAATGGCAGAATCTTAATAATGGCCCACCCCCGACTCGAACGGGGTTGCTCGTGTGCGTTGCCTCAGAGAGTTACTACTACAAAGTCCAGATGCATCTGCCCAGCGTGGATGAACCAGACCCTGCGGAGTCTCTTCAAGGGTTCAATTTTCTGTAGATGCGTAGCTGAAAATATAAATGTTTGAATTCCGTGTTCGTTCTGTTCGTTTGGGCCTAGACCAATCACGCGTCCAGAGTCCAGAACCGGCGAATGAAGGTGTCACAGTACTTGTGTTGGTGACTCGCTTCCACTAGTTCTTCTTGGATCTCCAACGCGTAGAATATCGAAATGCGAGTCTTCAAAGGGGAAATCGAATTTCAAAGTGCACGTTTCGGAGTTTGCCCTAATGCACTACTTACTTACTTTTTGTTTTATAGACACTCCCAGTTCTGTATTCTATTACAGGCGATCCTGTAAAGCACGAATCAGAATACTGGGTCAGTGTTTCAAGTATTTGAAAACGACTCACTCGGTATTAGCGTCGTCTATACCGTTCTCCGTTGGGAAGCACGAAAGGCCCACCGAGCTGTGGCCAACGTTTTAGGTCCGGTCCTTCGTCCGTCCCTCCAATCATAACTGTCGCAGAAGGTGATTTCCGGGATCTCGGGGAAGCTGCCACGAAACTCCCAGTCCTTCATATCCGGACTTTGACATGAACGATTTGAATGCGTCCACCGGGTACTGGCCTAGCCACGGCGCAGGCAGTTGAATGGTGCGAAGGGAATGGAGTTCGAATATGTGGAGGGATCGTTTGAAGTGGAGGGACCAGGTGGAGCTGGCCTTCCCGGTGGAATCTACAAGGGTGAGGATTTCGAGGCGCGGGAGCTGGACCTTTGAAAGACCACTGTGCCCGTGAATATCCCGGCAGTCAATAATCTTGAGATGGACAAGGTTGATTGCAGTCTGCAGGTGGGAGAGGTATTCGAACGGCTCCACTCTTTGGAGCGTCAAACGCGTCAACTGGGACCAAGGTAACCAGTCCCCGACGTGAATCAAGCGGTCGACTGCCAATGTATCAAGCCGAGGAAAGTCGACGACGTTGGACATGGGGCGTTCAGTATGCGTGGATTTGTACATCCTGAGAGAGAGAGAGCGGAGGAGCGGCATTGGGCACTCGATGCCGCCCAGCGCAGAGTCCGCGAGGGCCAATTTGACGTGCTCCCAGCGGCTCTGGCACTGGAAGAGGGCTCCCAGCGTTAGGTCCGACAGCCATGTGCCCTCGAAGTCGGCGGATTGCATTTGAATGGAGAGTGGTTGCATCCCAGACCTCTGGAGCCAGAGAGGTACGATTCTTTCCTCGCGCCGGATAGGGCGGAGGGGAATTGCTCGCCAGAGCTCAGGAGTGGCGAGGGCTGTCTCCCGCCACCGTCGACAAATCTGCGTGAGGCACGTCGGGGAGGAAGGGCCTTTCAGTGGTGGGCAGGCGGGGTATAGGGGGAGGCATTGTATGAAGATCTCCGACAAAATTTCGGTGGGAATACTGAGCACGGGGTACTTGTACTCGTCGAGTCGTTTTGGTGCGAATAGAGCTCCGTCTGCAGACGATGGATCTCGGCAGCCAGTCGTTCGACGCGGGCACGGTCTGCGACTGGGATGGTTTTGGAGTCCATGTGGTGGTTGAGGTCAAGAGGCGTGTGATGCGATCATCTCAGTGAGACAAATTACAAAAAAAAAAAGGTCGATCGGAATCGTAGTTTGTCCTACGACGTTACCGCAATGTGAACTCGAACTTTCTGTATCACATACACCACTCGCGAACTGAGTACTCGGCCTCAAGGCCACTCCGACGGTCACCGACACGTTCTTCACCCTGCGCACGTTGCCCGCCAGTATGGTGGTCACTCAGTGCGGCATCGTGGCGGTCGATAGCACTATGACGCTCACACGAAATCGACGGGCTGCCAAGGAGAAAGATTGGATTTTTTGCACGCCGAGCGGAAGAAATTCAGGCCACATTGTATTTGACATGGAATGTATAGTGTAGAGCTGCTGGAATGAATTCATCAGCGACAAAACGGTGCTTGCGGGTCTCCCAGTAACTGCCTGTGTTGTATCTTTTAGAACACGACAAGTGACCTCGTATAGCGATGCGGGTCACATGAGATGAAATGGATACTGTGGGTCCGCTGTGGATTTCATCGTGAGTACAATGATTTTTCAAGAACCCGGAATCGACTCACGAGGCGGCTGACCCGCTCTTCTCTTAGCGATGAAATCCTCCGCGCGTTCCCAATAATCGTCACCGTACAAAGCAGACCGCTGCCAGTCGGCCGTGGAGCGCGGCGAGAGCTTCATCATGACGAAGCGTGGGTCCGACGCGAGAGGGGAGTAGTCCCGGTCTGGTTTTGGTGCTTTCAAAATGACCAACAAACGCAGGGATTTGGATTTTTTGAGGAGGAGCTGAGATAGCGTGACGTCGTCATCGTTCAACGCGAGATGAGTGAGCCACTGAAGTCGAACGAGGCCAGACCAGTACGTCCGGCTGGGATTGCGGAATAATTCCAGGCGCGAGAGATTCGCGAAGGCGGGGCAGGAAAAGTCTCTTGACGGAAGACAGTCCATGTTACAATATAGTTCACGGAGAGGAAGTTTATCGAGCGTGGTCTTGGTGGGAGGAGCGAACTCGGACGGTTTGATGACATACAAATTCTGAACACGTGGACACGCGGAAAGAACCCTTTCCATGGTTCCCTTCACAACACCCAGAAAGATCGCGGTGCGAACGGATTCCACCATTATGGGCTGCTTATTGAGGAGCAGGTGAAAGCTCCATGGATCGTAAGACCGCAGTCCATCTATTGGTGCCTCCTGTCCGTGATTGTCGATGAACACCGTATGATGCAGAAGAGGTTGGGTCCTGCGGGCGCAAGGGTTAAACAGAAAGATTCACAACGGAGATATACCATTTACCACTCTTTCACCCGCAAAGCGACGAGGAGAAGGTCGGGGATGCAAATGGGATAGGAGAGTGCTGCGAGCTCGAAGATGGCCCTTTCCAGCTCACGAGGAAGACGCGGGTCCCCTGTGATATTCGTCGCTCGTCTTGTGTGCTTCCGAGCATTTGACACGATGTTGCCCATGATGGTACTAAATCAGGAGTGCGGTATTTGCTGGTGCGTGGCAAATGACTCGAAAAGGCAGGTGGTCCGTGCGCTCATTGTTCTTTCTGCCCATGGCTCAACCATGCCTGTCCTCACGTAGCTGGACATCCTCGAGGGTTTGATCACTTCTGGGCGTGCGTCTTGACTCTTCGCTCCTGATTGTTTTGACGAAGCTCATTCAGAGCCTTGGCCCCGGAAAAGAAACATCTCGGCCTTGAATCCCGTGTCGCTGACACCAGCGGACTACATTGGGTGCTTTGGTGCAAATTCACTCAGTCTCTTCTTTCCTAGTCTCAAGCCAGGCTAATTCGGGCCAACGGTGGAGTACAACCGCCAGCAGGGTGGGGACCTGTAGCAGGAATGCAACGGCGATGCGCAAGTGGATGGACGGCTCTCGATCTTACTTCTAGATATACCGCATGTCGAGCAATACAACATGTTGTCTCTGGGCTTCCCACTGCGAAGGTACCTATGATATAATAATCAACGGAAGCCGCCATTCGCGAACTCCCCCAGGCCCACTCCTACTGTCACCGACGTGGTCACTGAGGGCGGCATCGTGGCGGTTAATAGCCCTATTAAGTACGCTCATACCAAATCGGCGCGCCGTCAACGAGAAAAATATTCAGGCCACATTGTCTATGAGATAAAATGGATACTGTGCATCTGCTAGAATGATTTCAGCTACAAAATGAGCAAAATACAGAGAACTCACGCGACGACCCTCCCGTAATCCGCCTGGCAATAAACTCCTCCGCACGAGCCCAATAGTCGTTTCCGTCCAAAACACCCCGCTGCCAATCGCCTATGAAGTCCGGTACCTCCATCATCACGAATCGTTTTTCAGTGGCCAATTGTGAGTAGTCTGACCGCACGTCGGGTACGCCCAGCACAACCAGTGCCCGCAACAGCTTGCATTCGTCGAGAAGGCGCCGGAAGAGTATTGGAATCTCGTAGATGAATGCAATGTGGGTAAGCTGTGGGAGGTGTACGAGATCCGTCCAATCTTCTTCGGCCGGTGGATCGCCTAGCTCGAGGTGCGAGATATTCCGATAGAAAGGGCGGGAGAAGGGGTTTCTCTCGACAAGGTCGTGGACCTCGCTGTAGAGGTGGCGTAACGGCAGAATATCGACCGTTTCGGTGCGGGGAAGCGCAAGGCTGGCCCTGGCCGCCCAACACATGCACACATTCTGCACGTTTGGACAGGAAGAGAAGATCATGTCCAGGGTGGCCGAGTCGTGGCGCAAGGGGGTGTCCAGCATGAGATTTCTAACGGATTTGAGCAAGGAGGGACGGAGCTCGTGGATGCGTCGCCATTGCGCTACAGTGTAGGTGCGCAGGTGGTCAGTGCGTGACTTGTCCTGCGCAATGATAAGGGTACGATACAGAAAGGGCTCGGCCCTGCATGGTAGTCAAGATACGAAGCCGAGGCGGAGGTAGTGAGCATACCACTGCTTCACCCGTGAAGCCACAAGCAGGAGATTCGGGATGAAAACCGGGCGGGAGAGCGCTACCAGCTCAAAGATGGCTTGTTCCAGCTCCAGAGGAAGACGGGGCTCCGCAGAGCTTGGGATTTCCGATCCAGCGTGCGTATGGGTGGGCTCCATTGGGGAGAAGATGAAAGTAGCGGACAAGGTGCGTTTGATGGATCACGAGACTGATGCGCCTTCCCTGGCAAATACTTATTCACACGCGTTGGGGAGAAGCGCAGTTTCGGAAACGAGAGACATTGCAGAGACGAAAGATTGATGACAAGCTACTCGCGTGAATCGACTCACTTCTGAACAGAATCCCCACGAGACCCATTCAGACGCTCTTCAACCCACGACATACAATCCCGCTGATACTGCTCCTTCACATCGGGCTCCGTCATGAGATCGTGGAACGCGCCCTGGGTCGGAGTCATTCAGTCCTTCTCCCCGGCGCACAGAGATTCGGACTCACGGGATAGAGAACCAAGCGTGCGTCGTCGACTTGAAGGCCCTTGAAGAATGTTTCCGTCCCAGCGCAAGAGTTCATCTGGTTGAAGTGAGGTTGGGAATTGGAACAATCAGAGGGCGTACGTCGTCGTCTGTCCCGTGGAGTAAGAGGAGCTGCGAATAATTCATCCTTCTTCAGCTGGCTCAAGACGGGATGGTGTGAAACGTACGGGTAATGTCTTGGGCCAATGCTTGTATCCTTCCTTTAGGAGATGTTTTCCCTGGCAAGAAGAACGATCTACCACCGGTTGAGCTCCAAGGACGAAAAGACGCACCACAGCCAGACGTTCAAGAATACTACCGAAAGTCCCGTACTGCCGAACCCAAGGATCGGCGATGAGCGCCTCCCCAATCGAGAGGTCATGCGAAATTGCCTGTACGGATTCGATCAAATTGGTTTCCTCCCATAGTCCATGCGCACCTTCGGCCGAGTTGGAGTCGAAAAATGCATGTGGGGAAAGAATTTGCCGATCAGTCCCAATATCCACAGAGCCGGAGTTGGGGGCGAATTGGTGAGGGTGATCCACGGGCTGGAGGATATGACACCGGAAATCCTGTGCCCGACCTCCGCCTTGGACAAGATGTACTCCAATACAATGCCGCCGCCCTGCAAGTTACGTCGTGTAACCAAGCAAGTAGAGCAGTAATAGGGAAAGCTTACCATCGAATGCCCCATGAGGAACAACGGCGTCGGCCGAGGAAACAGTGAGCGCGTATGCTGGAGAGCCCATTCAAGGTCACCGAGGACCTCCTCCATCTGCCCATACGAACTACCCGGAGACTTGGCAGCATCCAGAGCAGTGCGCCCGAACCCTCGCAAATCCCAAGCAAAGAGCGCGAACCCACGGGCGGCCCAGGCTGCGTGCATGCGCTCGTAGTCCGGGCGACTGATATGCTCGTCGTAGCCGTGGACGAAGACCAGGACACCGCTGAGCGCAGACTCGGGAGGAGGGCGGTATAGACGGGTGTAGAACGACGTCTGGTGTGGGCCTGTCAGCCATTCTTCCTTGTACGAGTCGGACATGGAGGAGAAGGTGAGGGTGGGGCGGACCCCGGGCGGTAAAATTTAAGGCTGTGAGGTCGCATCAGAGTTTTGCAGTCGAGAAGGCCGTGATTGCTTCGGACCTCCGCAAAATTGCTGTGCTCACCGCTTGAGAGTGAAGGTTTGAGAGGCCTAGTCGTAGATCGGGATGATTCGGGTCTAATTTTGCGGACAGAATCGGAAGGTGCAAGGCCAATGCAAGGCCAAGTAGGAATCTTCCACCTGTGTACGGGTGATGAGGGTAGGAATCAAGAGGCGGATCAATCCCGTCAATCATTTCAGCCTCTCCCTCTTCCACCATGGCCCAACGCCGCGCCCAGCCTCAAGCCGCCAAACTCCGCAAAAACGCCTCCATATCCGTCCCAGCCACCGACGACTTCGACTTTCTCGCATCTCAACAATCCACAGGGAGCGATGACCAGGCGTGAGTGTCGGCCATGCCTACACACTCGGCGTTTCGCTGAACACGCGCAGATTCCAGCTTGCCGTCGCGCAGCAGCTAATGGGTACGTGGGATGCTTGATCCCTCCTGGTACGAAGACATCCGACGCGACTTTCAGCGTCCAAGGAGAAGAAACGCCAGGAGAAGGAGAAGAAGTTCTTGGTCGTCGCCCGGAACAAGCTCACGGATGAGGTTCCTTCGACGCATCTTTCTTACACACGTCGCCCACACAATTCGCAGATATCCACTGCATCGGAAGACTTGCACAAGACGGTTACTGGAGCGTGAGTCCCATCGCAGATTCTTTTTCTCGGACTGAGATGGGACAGTGAGGAGGTGTATGCCAAGTTTATTCTCGACTATGCGGCAGCAGAGGACTCGATCCGTGCCCTTTGGACGGAAATCAGGACGGAGGGGAAGAAGCTTTCCGTTCGTCATTCTACTCCTCCACTTCCTCGTGCGACCAATTATTTTCATGCCCTCCACCAGGGAATTGTGAAAAGCCAACGCGCTGAGCGGCTCAAGATGCGCAAAGAGAACGAGACAGCGATGTATACCGGGATGGGGCGTATGAACGAGGCGCGTCGTGGTGCGTGTCATGTTCCTCTCTACTCCATGTTTGACGTTCTTTATAGAGATGCAAGAAATCGTTATGGGCTTGTCGGATGGATGATATCCTCGCTGAGAATTGCTCTTTTTTCGCTGTATCTTTGTGCTCATGCTGTCATGTCTCTGTGGCTTTTAATTTTCATCGAGTCTAGACTAAGCACCGAGTATCGTGCCATCCTGTCTGAATCTGTGCCAGGTGGCCCACGGAGACTCTGATCATTGTCGATTCGATTCCGATGCGGATGCCTTCTCAACTTTGGATGCTTATACTATATACTCCGTCGCAGTACGAACTCTGCTGCCGCCCACCGATCGATGACATTCTCGGTAGTGCGCCCTCCACGCCCTACGATTCTGCAACCGGCGCGGAGATCGCTTCTGGCATACGCATCTCCTCCTGATTGCTTTCTTCCCCCCTCTCTTGCGGATCTCTACGAGGCATCTGTATTCCGAATCCGCCGCTATCGGAATGTGTCTGCTGTGGGGAACTCGCTAGATCAGACTCCTCGGTCATCTCAGCTACGGTCATTCCCACTGTCCCAGGAAACGACACTCCGTGCTGCAGAGATTACCTGTTCGAACGAAGATAGCATATGGTGCCTTCGAGCTTGTTTTCATCACGTCCCGCGGTTAATCATGCAGATCGTTTCATCTCCGTCAGAATGGAGGGTACGTCCACTTCCGCAGAGTTGTGTATCAACTCATCACCCTTCCAGCGCGGCATTCGAATGGGAGAAATAATATTCCAATTCCTCCTACCTTGCGATGACAATGCCATCCCCTCCATTCAGATCCCCTTGCGCTCGGCAACCCAGATACTGGCCTTATTCAGGTGAGGATTAATTATCCCAGCCGACCCAGCTTACATGCACTGTCACTCTACCGCTGTTCCCTCGGTGCCTAACTGTTGTTTTCTGTCCCTTAACTGGCTCACCTTCCGCGACAGGTCAATGACGCTAATTGATGGCAGTTACTCTCCTCAAAGAATTGTTCAACGCTCCACCTGTGTTTGGTCCATATGGTTGAAGGAATTTTGGATTAATTAATTGATCATTCTGGATGTCCAGCTCGAGTGCCCGCTATCGCGATGCCAGAAGTCTATTCAGGATGCATTACTCACGGTCGATAATCTCTCGTCAGTGGTCACCGATCGGTGTTCCGTTTCTGATACTTAAGGTCCCCGAAGCAGAGCCACTCCTCCGAGGCCCGGGAGGTTACGTCGATCTTGATATAAAGATGGGTGAGTCACGGCCCATGCGGAGACATTATTCACCTACTTGCACAGCTAGGCATCTCGAAGGCGTCTCTTGGGATGTTGGGCGTCACCACAAACGGCCTATCTTCCCTCTTGAAGGGCGCTAGTGTCATTCTGGCCTTCACCGTCAAAATAACCGAACCCTCAGTTCCAGACGCTAGACGCCGGAATGAGCGCTAAACTCCGCGCGCCAATTCCTTGAACAGAGAACCGCCTCCTTCTCCGGCTCTACAGAAGCACCGGACCCACGCAGATTGATCTGACCCGAGATTTTCGTTATGTGGTAAGTTTGGCACTCGAGCGTCATGATATCATAGCCAGCCGCAGATCGCCTTTGGATCCTCCCGTTTGCACATCAATGCCAGAGTCTCTCACAAACGCGTGGTCCCCGCAGAGCAGAGAAGAATCCTCCCGGGACTTGCTCGCAAGACGCGCGTTCATTGATTGGCGCCTATTTGACAGCTTTCATTCTGCCCCAGAAGATTTTCAATTGCACATGAACCATCCGGGTTTGCAGTGGGCAATAGACGCCCGTTCAAAAAGTTGTTTTCCCAACACCGTTAGCAGCACCGCGATTCTCGGTGGGCATTGCCGACGTATGTATCTATTTTTTGCTCACACACACGTCTCGCGTTCACAGGTTTTCTTCCATTCACCATTTTCTCTCCACCTGTGCTGTGTACTTGGCAGCATGCCGCTTTCATCGCCGGTTTAAAGGACGATTTATGCCGCAGGTATCCCTCACTATCTTCTGCGCTCCACTTGCCAACTGCTCGAGCTTCATCATCACTCTTGTACCTCGATATTTTTTTGCGGTTCCATTCCAGCAGTTCCCACAAGCGCCCATCATAAGCGCCCGTCAGTGGAGACTTTGACTTTTGCGCAGAAGATCGCAGCGTATATAAACGGGGTAACTTCTAAGCGCTTTGCTTTACAGCCAACCCCCCACTTTTCTGCTGGTATGCCTCCGTTCTCTTTTCGAAGCTATAAATTTATTCCTTTTTGTGGTCAACAGCATCGAAATAATGGCTCGAGGACCACATTCAGACTGCCAAAAAGACTCCCCGAGACTGCTAAATTCCGTTCTTGGTTCCCGCCGATGCAGAAAAACTGGAATTTCCGGCGAAGATGTGTGGCCCGTGCATCTCGAAGCCGCCTTGTTAGAAGGCGAGTCTGCTTACCATCCTCCCTTTAACGATGTACATATACTTACGAAAGGCAGGCCTGGAAAGTTACGTCCCAGACGAGTCCAGGGAGACTCAAGTCCTCGGTCGATTTCGTGGGCGGAATCGATTCATATCCAACTACATCCTCGCCAAGACTGGGGAGCACAGATCGAACAAGCAGGTGGGCAGTCGACTACAACAGCTACGGCATTGCTCGACCGATCCAAAACGTCAGTCCTCCTTCAAGTCCCGGGTCGTAGCTGGATGCTAACGTATGATAGTTCGCCAGCTCCTACTCCCACCTAGCCACGTTGAACCATTCCGCGACGATACTCCGTCTGAATATTCGGAGTCAGCTACAGAGTTCAGCGCCTTGACCGCCCCAAATGTAGTCCCCATCTCAATCCCCATCCTCCCTCCAAACTCGGGCTCCGACGCGCACTCCTACCATCCTTGCATGCAAATGTCGTCAAACCAGCCCCGACCTCTCTCATCTATCGTCCCCACCGTGACCTTGGTGTCCCCTCACCCAATGATCGCTCAATCGTTCTTCTCCGTGTGGTACGACGACGCATGTGTGCACACCGAGACGGCGCCGCTCATCGTGTTGATGGATCGACCCGCGTATGGGATGGCCGGATATCTGCACTCGTCGGTGCTCGTGCCAGCGTTTTGGAAGACGATCGTCGGGAGTCCTGGTTAGTCTCTTCTCTATTTCTCGATTCGAGGAATGCTCAACTGCGTATGTAGACCCCAGTAAATTCAAGATCGCGCAGGACGTGGTGAGGGACAAGGAGATGACTATTGCGTTCTCGGCGGAGTACCGATTTGTGTATTGACTGGATGTTTCTTGTGTAGTTTAGTTCTTGTTTAGATTTTGCAGAGCAACTCAAACCGTCGGCCGATGCGAGCGCGCCAGTATTTGATCAACTGAACTTGAACTGAGCTACATGCGGCCCGAATTGATGCTCTCGAGCATGATGTAATGATTTTCACGATGTATTTATTTATTTGGTCCACGCTGGCTTGCTCCCGACTTCCATCATGCTTCCAGACGAGATCATCTCCGAAGTCCTTTCGCCAGCACTCCAAGTGCCGGACGAGCTTTTCTGCGATACTTCTCACGTTTCTCCATTCTCCACTTATGCCCCATCCACGTCGACCTATTTGGTGGTCTGCAAAGACTGGCTTCGTGTCGCCACCCCTCTTCTCTACAATGTCGTGGTCCTCCGATCCAAATCCCAGGCAACTGCTCTCGAAGCAGCTTTGAAATCGAATCCAGAGCTCGGCCGATTCATCAAGAAGCTGAGGCTCGAGGGAGGGTACGGAGCGGCGATACACGGCATCCTCAAGTGCGCGCCCAATATCACGGACCTATTCCTCACGTTGTCAATTTGGAGTCCTGATAACACGACCGGCTTGTGCAAAGGTCTCGCTCTCATCGAACCACACCGCGTCATCCTGGTCGATCCGTGCGAACCTGCCCCACCGAAGAATAAGCAAGAGGAGGCATTGCGAAGGACTTTTTTGGCTTGCCTTTGTTCTTGGAAGAATTTGGTATTCTTCCAGTTTGTTTCTTTGTGAAACCATACTCAGTTTCCTTCAGAGGATATTCGGCTATCCGTATGGGTCCGAAAACGTATGGGAACCAACTATCGCACGGAATGCGAGGGAACTCAGTCAAACGCTCGTCGACTCTCAAGTGCATACAGTGCTTCTCAGCGCATCTTTCTCACACATTCCGTCATTCATTACCAAACTCTGCACCAGTCCCTCGCTCAAAGTTCTGCAATTCAAACACCCTCTTCTATTTGATGTGGAAATGAACAATGAGGATGCGAAGTTCAAAAAATTGGCTAAGTATAGTCGACTCTCAAGAAAGTGCGTTGTCTTCATCCGTCTGCCTAACTCACAGTATCGATCCAGCAGAGATCATCATCATCCTGTCGACCCCGATATTACACCCTCATTGAACCCCCGCTTCGTCCCCATGGAATCTGCGTCGCCGGAGACACGGGACATCGTAGGGAAGCGTATACTCTTCTTTGCGATGTACGTGGAAGAGCTCCGATCACCGGCGTTTTCTCGCCGTCCCACCGACACGCATCCGTCCCGCCTGCCGATCCTGAGTGTGTCGAAATATTTCAATGTGAGGCCAAGTTCGTTCTCGTTGAGTCACCGCTGACCTTCACAAGCGCATCGGGCTTCCCTGTCTCTGGGAATCTGTGCAGCTGACATATTGCAGTGCACCCGGAATCCGAGCGCGTCTGGAGCAACGCCCAGATCTCGCCTCCTTTATCCTTCGCGTGTATACTTCCGTGCAGTATATTGACTACAATCGCGATCAACACGAAGCAATACTCAGCATCTGCCGTCACGCAACGGGCCTAGAAATCTTTGCTCCATTCAAACATCGTTTTCTGGAGGCGCCCATCGAGTTTTTCTCTCTTTTGGGACAAACTGCTGGCCACTCTTTGCGAGAATTGTTGATCGGAGTACAGTGTCCGTCATCATTTTCGACGGCTCTACTGCAGCCTTTCACTGCGCTCCGTGTTTTGAATTTGCAAATTTATGGCTATCGTGATGAACCCGTGCAGAAGCCATATACGCATTCAGAGGTGCTGGACCAGGTGCACACACTTCACATCCAGGATCCTCTCCTCGACTTGTTTGTCAACACCAAGTATGTGTTTCATTTGGCCTTGATATTATTCTTGACCTCATTCGGTTAAATATCAGTTTCGGATCCCTTCACACTGTTAAATTACCCTCCTATGTTCAAGACACGACCTTGGTCACCGAGTTTATGGCTACACATGGAGAGAAATTGCGACACCTCACCTTGGATACGACAGTGTGCAACCCAGACCGCTTCAACCTCAGCTCCTGTCCCAATCTCGTTGAACTAGAAATTGTTGACTTTGTGCGTCGGATTCATCATTCTTCGGTCCATGGCGCTAATGTTTCCAATACCGAATAGGCATGGGATCTGACTCAACTCTTTTCGGGCACTCCCCATCAGTCGTTGACCAAGGTAATCACCAAAGCCGCTCCAAAGTATGTCCTTCAACCTGACACCGCCGGTCGCTCAATTAAACCGCAACAGCCAAACCTCCGTAATTAACGATCGCAAACTTAGAAGCAAGACCAAAGCACCTGGCTTCGACCCTGCTATGTTCCCAGCTCTTCGTGAGATTCAAGTTCGTCGATTGATTTGGCCCGTCTCAGAGTAGGCCGCTTTCATTTCACGAGAACATACTTACTTACCTTGGAATGCATCCAGACGTGAGATTTCCAAGAGTACCGATGTCACAGTGGCCGAGGCTTTGCTGCGGAAGAATATCAAACTGACGAATTTCGAGGGGAAGGCATGGGTTCCGCGTTTGAAGCGCTGAAGGCGGAGGGATGTTTCAAGATGGGAGTAAGTGGGGACAGTCGAATTTTCTTGGACCCGCAGGCTCGATCCGTTGCTTACATCGTATGTCCAATTCTCATCGAATATTGCCGGCAGACTTGGCGGTGTCAAGCGTAGTGCGCCCAAACCCGCGCGAATCTCAGAACGCGAACCCACAGTGGTCATACTGGCCACGAGCGGCGCAGGTACATGCGCCTGTGAGTAGTACTTGGTCCGGGCGACTGACAGTGCTAGTCTAGTGTGCCCGCCATGGGCCGTGGGCGAAGAACAGCACCCCGCTGAGCGTGTAGAGGGACGTTTGGTGTGGGCCAAGATCACTAGTCGGGCATGGAGCTCGGTGAGTGGCTGTGGGTGTATCTGGAAAGGCCGTGATTGCTTCGGATGCGCGCGAAATGGCAGCGCTTTGGGGATTAGCGAAGTATTCGAGATCGAGTGGCAAAGATCGGGAGGAAATTCAGACTTGAGGATTCCGAGTTGATTCCGAGTCAGAAAATGCATGGCTCCACGGAATCATCCGCCTGGGTGACGAGCTTGATTCGGCACAGGTCATTGGCAGGGCGAAGACTTACGGGGAAGTTCTGACAAGCCCGCCAAGCCCGCCAAAGCCCGCCCCCGGCGGTGATGGAGATAGGAATCAAGATGCCGATCAATCACGTGAGTCGTCCTCCACTCCGCAGTAATACACGCGGAGCTGTCAAACGGCTGATCGGCACTGGTCGGCAGCGGGTGATGGTGGAGATCAGTGTCATCCGCTAACCGAGCCGTCAAGTTTCACCGGAAGCCACTGGAGTACGGTGGGTGTCCCGCGCTCACGTATAATCCGCTGGATGCCAGTGGACGCATCACACAATCAATCCCGCTGGAATCCGGTGGAATTCGCTGTAACTGAACAACAGTGTGCACCTGCGCGCCCAAGCACTCCAGTCTCCGACTGCACTCACAGTCCATTGGATTCCGCCGGTTTCCAACGGGACAGCAACTCTTCCTCTTGCCACCGTGTTCCAGCGGTCTCCACAGATCCTCAGCGGGGTATATCAGCCACATTCAACCAGCGGAAACCACTGGAGGCCAGTGAATCCAACCTGGTAAGTGTTGTTTTATAACTAAGATATCTAGAGTCTTCTCGTGTTCCAACTCTTGCATACACCGGAACCCACCGCAGTCCAGTGGGGTACGCTGGGCAGAACAGCCCACAACGATGGGAGCCAGCGGAATCCGGTGGCCCACATCGGAAATTGGCACTTTTTGATGAACACTGACAAGTGTACACCGTTGCACTTCCGACAGAAATTGCAGACACTGCGCTCACACATGACCCCGTACCCTCTTAAGGAACAGAAAGATGTTGATGCCATGCGCACACTGAGCTGAAGGACAAATGTGATTCTAGCTCAATCAAGTCCAACGCACTACATGAACTATTAACTCCCAATGGCCTCGTCCCAAAACTCCTCGGTGAGCCCTAATTTCTTCTTTTGCACCCTATTAACCACTCGTTCAGCATACATCATCATGAGGACGTGAATCACAAAGTCATAATTGACGTCCGACATTTGCCGTAGCTGCGCCTCGAAGCCGCTGAGCCACGAGTTGAGTTGTTCTGCTGTTTCCGTATTGAACGCGCGGGTTTGATGAGTTGTACCATTCGCGTCCGTCTCCACCAGAATGAGATCCGGCTGGGAACCGTTCGCAGGAGCAGGGTTACACCACAAACGACAAAGGATGTCCGTCGCACGGTGACCAATGTAGTGCCACGCATCCACGATGAATTTTGTCGTGGAAAGCCACGGACTGTGAGGATCTCGAGAGACAATGTGGCGGAGAAGGCTGCATGCATCATCGTAGGCGATGAAACTCGGCTTTGACGAGGGAAGTGAGCGAGCCTTTCTAATGTGTGTTTCCTCTTACCTTTGATCGGGGAATCTTGGAGGATGGCGGCTGGAAGGAGCTCTGTCAGCTGTGCCGCGTATCGGTCACCTTCCGGCCCCTTGGAACGAACGACGGGGAAGTCGTCGAGAACCACTGAGCGCGGAACGATCCTCGGATCGTTCGGATGGTAGAAGCTAAGATGAACGTCGACTTGAAACGCAAGTTATATGAGGACTTGTGGAGGTAAATAGTTGTCCGCGCACTCACGCGATTTGATCACCGTCTCAACACCATCCTGGAACGGCACCTTGCGCTCGGACTCCGGCGAGCTAGGCGCGGTGGCGGTGGGGACGGGCTCCAGGTCGCCATCGACAGCTGCATCGGACTCTGAGGTGCCTGAATTAGTACTACGCGGATGAACAGTGAGAAATAGGTGCGCACCCTCATTCTCCGACGTCAACTCACCGTCCGTAGCTTGCGTGCCACCCGCCGCGTTCTCGAGGCGCGCAAACTGCGCCGGTGGGTCCGTCTTCACCTTGTTTTCGAGGAGGGTTTTGTTGGCGCTTCGCGAGGATGAGGTATGAGCAATGAAACAAAGAGGAGAACAACCACGCACCCGCTTGCCGCCTGAGCCACGTTCAATGACTCAGTGTCGTCCTCTTCGGCCTTGTCAGCGCTGTTCTTGCCGTTGGATTTCGCCGAGGTCCGGTGAGCAAAGAGGGGAAGAAGGAGAGGGTTCTCCGCGAGCTGGGGCTTCTCGCGCATGCGCTCCTGGATTTCCCGGAGGAGCTCTGGCTTTTTGAGGCCCGTAGGCTCAATCTCCATGAGGGGAGCGATCGCCTTGAGCTCATCGATTAGCTTTTGGTGAAGAGGACGAGCCGAGAGAGCGGTCAAGGGTTGAGGCTGGGACGCCATTGTGACGGCGGGAGTCAAGGGATTCCAGAGGAATCCAGCGGCTTAAATGGCCCGAGGCCTATCTCTTATCATCCGCAACCATGCGGACATGAAACACGACAGCGCCGCCCAAGCCCGACGTAGTACGAAGGCCAGCGGCTTTCGCTGGAATCCAGTGGATGTCGACGGCGAGAGAGAGGAAGCGAATCCGATAAATCCGATGGAAATCGCCGGTGGATCGCCGGGAGGATCATCGGACCGGTGGCATCTCTTGTGGATCACCGTTGATCACCGTTGATCGCTGTCCACCAGCGGCCGCCGATGTCCGTCGGGGGCCACCGGTGGCCGCCAGTGACTTTGCTAGCGGCGGGTATATTACTCCCACTCCGACTCACCTCAAGTGTCAAGCAACCGCCGACGCCGTCCCGGCGCTCGCGTACTTACTCATGAAAATCGGTACCCCGCCGAATTATTGCATACTCCGGCAAGATCCCGGCGCATCGCACGCAACTCGGGACACCAAAATTGAGCGGCGGTACGACACATCGAAAGAATCTAACGTAGATTGAACATTTAGCATGTCCTCCGTCTGCTCCCGCCGACCAGCAAGAATAGGCAAGCGGCGGACCTGAACGGTGTTCGGATTCCCTGAAGTGTCCTTGTTTGCTCGCTGTTAACCGGCGCCGCTTACTCCCACTCGGTTGCCTCGCAACAGACTACAGTTCGCACAGCAAGTTCGCAGCTGAACAAGGGCGCCGCAGCGAATGATGACCGCCCGAACAAAAAGACTACAAGGTACAGAACACTGGCGCCACAGCCCATCATAACCCTCCATGCCCGTCAACATCCTAATACCTATTACACCCGCTGCCCTTGTACAATTTTTTTCGACCCATTGTCGACCCACGCTGCCCACTTGTCGGTTATTTCATGTAACACGTGGGATTTCAGCTGTTGACCGCTACCGCGCTATTGGGCCAACAAGTCGCCAGTCTGTCGGGTCCTGGGAGCCAATGGCGCCGCAAGATCGAAACGTGTACCGTTTCCAAGGAAGTGGAAACAAGATGGAAGATCAGACATTCTGTGATCGAGGAGCATTGGTTCAGCCTCTGTTCCAAGGGGAAGAATGGGGGGTATATGCGCGAGAATGACTCGCCCTGTAGATCCTCAAGTATACTCGCCCTTTCACGCATTTTGCGGGCCTCCGGGGCCTCGAACGGGGTTTTCTCGCCAATACTTGTTAAATGGAGTTACCCGTAACGATGGAGCGCATCTACTACCTGATCTCCGGATCTTGACATCGCAAACTCTCCTGATTGATGCTAAGAAAGGTACAAAAAGGGCACGCGGACACATGGAGCCGGTCAGGTCTCCCTCCCCCCGTTCTTTCTCCCACTCGTCTGCACACACTTCACCAGGACCGGTTCCTCCATCCTATCCTTTCATTTCCGCCCACCTTTTCGACCTTTGCCTGTCCTTTTGAAATCGAATTACTCCTGTCAAGATGTTCACCAGTGGAAAATCAGCTATCGCTTTTGCCCTCCTTGCGCTAGTCGCTCAGACTGCGGCTCACGCTATGCCCAAGTACGCCTCTCGATCCTACAATTATTTTATTTTATTTATTTTTCGTCTTCAGCCCCGCTCTCGGTGTGAAGGGAACGCCCGTCCGTAATGATGTCCAGGTACGCAGCGCTGGTGCGCTAGGCCGACGTAGACACTGATCGTCATCCACAGAGACCCAGCACGGCTCAGCCTTGCGGCACGATCGACCCCGCGACGACCATCGACACCTCGACTGCTATTGCCGCCGCCGCCGACGGCACCGTCTCCATGTCTGTCCTGAACTTCAACGCCGGTGCCGACGGGTCCACCGACGTCACCGTCCAGGTTGACCCCACCGGCCTCGGCAAGTCGTTCGTCGCGGCGACTGTCACCAAGAACGGGAACCCCGTGCGTCACTTCCTCAGCCTTCCACCTTCTCGTACTCACGCTATGCATCCCGCAGAACCCCACCAAGGTCGAGTCCGACGCCGTCACGTTCCAGCTGCCCGCCGGGACTACCTGCGCTGGTGGCAAAGCCAAGAACCTCTGCCTCGTCGTGCGTTCCTCTCATTTCTATGTCGTGAGATTCATTGTTGACGATATGTACAGTCCGTGAAGACCACCGCTGGGTTCGGCGCTTGCACTGTCGTTTCTCAGGGTGCTGCTGCGGCTGCCGGAACTGCTGCCACCGGAGTTGCCGGTGCCGCGGCTGGATCTGCTGCTACGAACGCCACGACCGCCGCGACTGGCGCGACTGCTAGCAACGCCACGACTGCCGCCACCGGTGCGACTGGTGCTACCAATGCTACTACGGCCGCAACTGGTGCCACTGGTGCTACCGCCGCGACCGGTGCCCACCACAAGGGCAAGAAGGGCAAGGGTGGCGTTGGTGCTGCCGTCGCCAAGGCCAAGGCCGCGAAGGCTGCCCAGGCTGCCGGTGCTAACGCTGGTGCTGCTAACGCTGGTGCCGCCGGTGCCGTCGCTGCTGCCCCTGCCGTTGCTGCCGCCCCTGCCGTCGCTGCCGCCCCCGCCGCCGTCAACAAGGTCAAGGTCAACAAGAAGGTTGGCACCCGCGCCGCCCGTGCCCTCCGTCGCGAGCTCGAGGCCCGCGCCCCCGTTCCCGCCGCTCTCGACTAAACGTCCCAAGCTAGCGCAGCTGGGCCGTGCCATGTCTTATTTTATTCCACCCCGGGAATTGGAGTATCTTGTTTCGTACCCCTTTTATAGTGAAGCTGTATCCTTTCGTGTTGCAGCGTACGTATGTAGGAGAAAATGCAAAACGATTGACCTCGACTATTCCCATTCACCCTTGAGATCTTATCTTTCTTTTGCATGAGTGAAGATCCAAGATAAAGTGTCAATCAATACAAATATCGAAACCCTCTCCGCCTTTCCAACGCCCGCTTAACCGTAATCCCCTCCAAATGCGCCGCCTTCTTGACTCGATCTTCGTTCGCACCCAACGCGATCGCAGCGTCGCCTGTGTCCAATTGGCGGTTCATGCGGATTAGATGTTGGCGAATGACTTCGCACAAAATGGCGTATTTAATTAATCCGTCATGAACTTGAATTGAAAGGACGTACCGAGAGCAAAGGCAGTGCTGACGACCAGAGCGGCCAGAGAGATGAGGCACGATTGGTGATATTTCGGGGCCCATTTGTTCTTCCAGGTATATGAGCCCACTCTACATGCGAGTTGATCAGATCAAGCGGAGGTATGAGATATTGTTTTACTTACAGCGTCCCGAGATTCCCAAATCCATTCGCGATGCCGATCGCCGCAGCCCGTTTGCTATCCAGGCAATATTAACGAATGAATACGAGCTGCGTTCGTTGGCGGGAATTCGAAGAACTCACACCGGTGGCCTCGGGATCGAATTCGACGTCCACACGAGGGTCATCGCACACCCTGTCAGAAGGTAAGCTCTCGTACTCCCCAGCGGACATTAAGAATCTCACTTACCAACATCTCCCAGTGCCATGAGGAACAAGGCAAAGTACCGCGCTCCGACGGACATGGTGCATAGACTGACGATGAACCCGACAATCGTTGCGCCTATCCAGACGGAAATGTGGAAGAAGCGTTCGCCGGTTTTGTCTGTACAGGTTCCTTAGTCTTTTCCTGTCGATCTGATTTTGGATTGGATGATGATACCACACGTACCGGCATGCCAGGCGTTGAGGATACAAAAGATCGCCGAGACGAGCCATGTAGGTGCCGTGAGAAGGAGGGTAACGGTCGTGGAGAAGCCGAGCGTTTTAGCGAATCTATTCAAATCATATTTAAAGTTGGAATTCAAAAACAAGGATGGGAGGACGTACGTCGGAACAAATTGTCCCACACTCAGTCCAAGATGCTGCGAGACTGGTGGGTGTTGGTTAGCTCTAGGTGAGTGAATGGATTGACGCTCAGACGAAGAACATACACAACATCGCAGAGAAAAGCCAGACAAGTGGATCGGCTATAGCTGATTTGAAGCCGTTTAGCAGTCTTTTATGAGAGAAGAATCAGTCCGCGATGAATTATTGTTGGAACCAGACTCACGAGTCCGTCCCGATATCTTGATCAGCCTCGCCCGCGTCTTCAGCCAAGCGCGCTTGCGCCAAACGACTTTCTTTGTCGTCGATCCAACGGGTATTTCGTGTCTGAAGAAGAAACGTCGAGTCAGAATATCGGAAATGATAGAGTGCGCACGTAGTCGGGTAACAACCACCTGCATTTTATTCTAAGCTTACTCGCACGGAGAGAAGACGAGGAATTGAATACATACATGACGAAGAGTCCCAATAAAATGGAGATGGAGCCCTTGAGATATGAATATGTCAGTTTGATTCGAGTTGAATTGCGACGCTTACCTCGATGATGAAAAGCCTGGGCATATTAGCAGACAACAAACGCCTCAAAAGGTGAACAGACATACCACCGCCATCCAGCAATGCCTCGAACGCCTTCCATACCTGCCAGAATAGCGGCTGCCAACAGCTATCCATCCCCTCAGTCATATTTGTCAGAGTGCGGTGCACGACGGAGTACACACCGCTCCAAACGCTTGCGCGAAATCCAAGCCAGAGAATAGAACCGCAGACCGGAAAGCGAGTTCTTTTTTAGTGTACCAACAGGAGAGCAGGTATACAGCTAAGTAATGGAACCATCAGCACCAACGAACCCTTTACGAAACGGGACGGAACGCACCTCCCGGATAGAACGATGCCTGACCGAGCAGAGTAAGTAAGTGAGTTGCACACGTGGTGAATTATTACTATAACGCACCTCGGGAAGGCCGATGAAAAGACGGCAGGCAAGCATGCCCCCATAATTGGTCGTCACCTGAGCATTCAGATGACGTCCAGCTGGGAAATGAACGACACTTACCCCAGAAAGCGCACTAGCGAGTCCCCAAGCGACGACGCAGCTACCAATGTAGACCGAGGGTCTAAAGTAGTGAGTAACTAACTTACTCTAGGAGGACATGGAAGGAACCGAAATGCAAACCTTTTAACCTTGTTGAGAATCTGGTAACGAAATGGAATTTATGGTCGAAGAAGAAGTAGAGAGTATCGTACCATATTGGACGGTGCCTGGCCGACCGATAGCGTAACATACAAGATCGACAGAACGACGTTGTATTGAATATCTACAACCCTCCGTCGTCAGATCCCGACTCGATTGCAATTCACATACCCGTAAGCCGTAAATCATGCTCGAGCCCCTTGAGCCTCGCCGCAGTAATCGCAGTCCGCTAAGTAAGTATGAAAAGTCTATGAATTCATTCGGATAGAGCGGGGAAGCCTTTGACTCACGTTGATATAATTCATCATAAAAATCACGAAAATCGCAGGATTGAGCCTCATATCGAGCTTGCGTACGAGACTCCGCTCGGCGCGCTGGCGTTCAGCGCATTCGGCTTCGGTGGGTTCGTTGATCGTGCTCGGCGGAGACGGGGAGTGGCATCGCGGGGGCGGGATCGTTTCGATGGGCTGGGCCATACGTGAACGTGAGTGGGGGGAGATGGGCGGAAGGAAAGGAAGGTGCTTCCCGTGGGGCGAGACGTCCCATACTATAAGCACCATTTCGGATCTTCTGAGTGGCGTCACAGTAAACGGGAATGGGGCCTGGGTTCGCGAAGCCGAGGAAGATTCATAAAGGAAATGCGGCTTCTACATGGACTCCGCGGCCTTTGCAGTGAGAAAAAGAAAACGTTGCATTGCTCGACGTACGATATATCTGTAAATAGGATCAAGAGCCATCCATCCACTTCCGCATGGCCATCGCATTCTTTCTCCCGGTTAATAAATCGAGCGACCACGGTGATGTCGATCGGCCGTCTCGCACAAACCGTTGGAGCAGCTCTCCCTCACGAGGGGCCGCGTTCTCCGCGATCCAAGGGACCAATGCACGGACAGGCTCGATGATCCTGTCGATGCGGAGGTGCATCAACTGAGGGTCCGTTGGTGAGGGTTCAAAGTGCGCAAGGCCGGATCCTTCAAGACGTCTCGGTATTACAGGATCATGCAGCAAGTGGACTAAACGCACCGGTGAATGGATGGCATGCTAGATTATTGGTACGAGGTATTTTGGCATCAAAGATGGATTGCAGGTGCAGCGGAATCGCTTCGTGAGGGCACACAAGGTGGACATGCAGCTGTTTCGCAAAGTTGACGGGGAAGGCTTGGTGCAGGGCGAAGAGCATGCGTGCGGGGTAGATGCGTCCACCCAGGAGTTTGCCCCACTTTGCGACAAACTCCGGAGTGATAAGCTCCTCTTGCAGAAGCTGCGTGCGCAGGAGAGGGTACCCGACTGTGGCCTGCAGCCCCAGCGTTTGCCATGGGACGCCCTCAGGTGTGAGAAGGTCATACCCTGATTCAAACGACGAAGGCAGATGCGATGCTGTACAGCGGAACCGTAGACTTGCAGACTCGGGGGGCAAGCCGGGGTGCGGGGCGTAGTAGATAAAGCCGCGAGTATGGTCAGGAAATGGGTTGGGACGCCCACCCTGCTGGCGGCTGTACACCACCGTTGGCCCGGATTCACCTGGCTTAAGACCTGGAAAGTTGAGGGTGACCCAATTTGCACCGACGCAGTCGACGTAGTCTGCTGGTGTGAGCGACTCGGGATTCAAGGCAGAGACAATTCTTCTCCGGGGCCGGTCCTGAAGTCCTGAATGAGCTTCGTCAGAAAGATCAGGGAGCGGGGTATGGAGACGTACGACCAGAAGTGCTGAAAGCTCTCGATGACGTCCAGCTGCGTGAGGACAGCCATGGAGAAGACCATAGAGACCGCGTTGGCATGAGCGCACGGACCACCTGCCTTTTCGAGTCATTTGCCAAGCACTGCCAAGCACCATCGCTCCTGATTCAGATTTGATTCAGATCCCGTACCATGGGCAACATCGTGTCAAGTGCTCCGAAGGACACACGCTCATCATCACCTGTACACCCACATAAGTTCCGCCTCATCCCATTGTTCCACCGGTAGGTGGCAACACATCGTCTCTTGCAGACCGAATCGGCATCGGACAGACGGACGTCACGGAGACGACTTTCGGATGGTCGAGAGGATACGGATCATGTGGTGAAGTAACACGTGATCCATACACCTTGTCCGCTACTTTCATCTTCTCAACAATGGATGCGACCGATGCGGATGCCCAAGCAGCAACCTTCACATGTCCGGACCCTCGGCTTCCTTCCGAGTTGGAACGAGCCATCTTTGAGCTCGTAGCGCTCTCGCACCCTGTTTTTATCCCGAATCTCATGCTCGTGGCTTCACGGGTCAAGCAGTGGTACTTTCCCGGCCATCAACTCGCTGATAGCTCTTGATTTTCCTGCAGGACTGAGCCCTTTCTTTACCACACTCTGGTCACCGGAGCGAGTAATTCACGCTGGCAACAAGCCCACCGCCTGCGCACGTACACTCTGGAACGACGGGGGCGTATCGCGGAGATCCAACCTTGCTTACTCAAATTCACCCGAAATCTCATGATTCTCACCGTGGGCAACAATCCAACCACTCTCGATGCGATTTTGCTTTCCTGCCCCAACGTCCAGAGCGTCTACATGCCCTGGGCCAGCTACAGTCCTCCCCATAGCCGATCGATCGACGTCCTGGACCTACGGCATTTATACTGTCACGTCTACGACCTCGTCGAAACAAACCCCTTCTCTCGCCCTTTCTTCCAGAACATCTCGCACCTCGAGCTATTCAGCCCACCCGCTGAAGAGGATTGGGGAGGTCTCATACGCCTCCCACAGCTCACCCACCTTGCATTCAATGCCGAGATTCCAACACTCTTCCGGCGCCTTCTGAGAGAATGCGCAGTGCTGGGAGTGTTGGTTGTCCTGCGGGTACCTGACCAGCAGTCGGACTACTCAGAGCTGGCTGACGACCTGCGATTCGTGATGATGCACGTCGTGGACTTCATCGACGATTGGCAGCGAGGTGTTTTGGACGGAAACGACTATTGGGCTCGTGCGGAGGATTTCATTGCGAAGCGGATTGGGGGAGAACCATCGTGTAAGTTCCCCGTCCTTGATTTTTTGTAGCTGACGTGTTCATTCCAGCGCACGTACGACATCCATTTTATCTGAAAGACGACGTGAACTAGATTTTTCGGTACATATGTGCGTGTATCGTATCAACTTTTCAACTATCATTTCCCGTGCTTCTCCCGATGAAACAATGCTCGGATGAGGTTTGGAGTGGGAATAAGCAATACTAAAAAAGCTCAACAAGTGCTATTGGACGGTATCCTTAAAGGCTCGGAATAGACTGTCTCCGGAGGAGCTGCCCACACATGTAAGTAAGCAATGTTCACTGACACGGGCTGACTGCACGACAAAGACCTTGCGACCCCAAGCCAAAATCGAGATTTTCAACCGGAGACAAGCATTCTGACAGTATATGAACCATGATGAGGAAAGCTCAGGTTCAGAAATACAGCGATTCTGGTGTAAGTATAGGTGGGTTCTCGCTCTGTTCCTGGCATCTGACAAAATGTTAGAACCTCCAGAACCAACGATCCATGTGCCGCCGTCACGGATGGTATAGAGCAAGGCATTTAAGCTGCTGAAAACTGCCCCACTCTCCCTCGAGTCTTCACCCACCATGTTTCGCGCGACATTGGTACGTGGTACCCCGGCCGAGCTTTCACTACATCGTTGAATACAACCTCCTCAGTTTGTATTCGCCCTTCTGGCTGTGCGCACCTCGGCACAGACAGGGCTAAACTTCACATGCAGTACAACGGGAGTGGCGGCAAGCTGCGCCTCGTTCATTGACACTTTCTGCAGCTCAGTAGGGGGCGATCTGGTTCGTCGATACGGTATTTCAACTCAGCCGTATATCTTCGCTAACGGGTTAACCCTGTGTAGATCCCACAGGGCGGCTCATCGGCTCGATGCTTTGCGGATACGGCCAACATCCGATGCGCGTTCAATATTTCTCCCATTCCGAATAATTCCAACCTACTTACCTTGGACACGCGACTTCACCGCGTTGAGCACCGTGACCGGCAGCAACGTTCCCACTGCGCAAAACTGCGAGACCGTCCTCACCACTGTATCTGTGGCCTGCCCTATGGTATTTATGAGCAGTTTGATTTAGAACTATCTTTGACTCACCGGGATTTTTAGGGCGGAAACGCTCAATTGAACGGCGGGGACTTTAAATATTTTATGGACCCCAACGCGGGCACCTGTGCTCCGGCGCCTGGTGACTGAGTTACGGGTAGAAGAACTCCCTGGGCGATTTAGTTGAGCTTGTACATGTTAAGAAATTGGCAGAGACCTTGAGAGGAGTTCATTGTGCGAAGTGCCAGGCTGGGTCGACATGCCGCATGAGCGTGGTTTGAAAGGGTTCCACGACACTGACCGTATTGTCAGTATCGATGCTCTCCGAGTCCGACCATGCTTATGCATGGCCGCAGATCCAACGCACGGACCACCTGCCATTTTGAGCGAGTTGCCAAACACTGCCCATCACCTGACATCACTATCTCTCCTTGATTCCGTACTACCACGACCACCCCCGTCAAGTCTCGCGCGGCCCTTTGATGAGTCCCGGTGCAGAGCCCCGACTTCCTCGCGAGTTGGAACGAGTCATCTTTGAACTCGCAGCACTCTCTCGTCCCGTTCTCATCCCAGACCTTGTCCTCGTGGCTTCGCGGGTCAAGGAGTGGTAATTAAGGCCGTATCACCATGTGACTCCGCACTCTTATCTCGTCTCCCGCAGGATCCAGCCATTACTTTATCATACGTTGGTATTCGACTCGGCGGACTTCACAACGCCGGTGGATGGACTTCGCTCTTACAATGCAGCCAGCTTCTCCCGGATTATTCAGCATCAGCGGAACTTGGCGGAATGTGCTCGGAACTTAATCTTCATAGGCTCCGAGCAGGGAGAATTTGACAATATCCTCTTAGCGTGTCCTCACGTCCAGAATCTCTTTGTTATGTGGCCGTCAGAGGACGAAAAACCCAACAGAGCCATGCTCGATGCCCTTCCCCTGCGCCATCTCTATTGCGAAATTCGGTATTTGGCACCAACCAACCCGTTTTCTCGCCCCTTCCTCTCCACTATTTCGCATCTGGAATTATTCAGCACTCCCGACGAGACGGATTGGGTGGGCCTCGTTCGACTCCCGCGGCTCACTCACCTCGCGCTGGACCAGTACGACCATGCGTTATGCAACCTTGTTCTCAATGAGTGCAGCTCCCTACGCCTGTTGGTCGTCTTGACCCCACCGGGTCCACACACAGACTACTCGACCGTCGGAGCGGACCTACGCTTTGTCATGATGACACTGTCGAACTATATGAACGACTGGCAACGGGGTGCTTTGCACGGTCATGACTATTGGGCACGGGCGGAGGATTTTATGGCTAAGAGGAGGGCGGGACACCCAGCTCGTAAGTCGAGTTTATCTGAACGTGCGACTTCTTACAACACCCTTGCAGCGGATCCCGACCATCCGTTTCATCTCGTATGCTAGCGTTTGGGCGCAGCAGTATTACTTGAACTCCGTTGGCGTGTGTATCGAATAAATGGCATCCAACTTTCCACGGCTTCATACGGCGAATGAGACACATTGACCAGGTGTATTAAGTATAAGTTATCGTGTACAGGAGCGGTTGTAAGTACATGATCTCGAAATCAAAGGGATACAAAGAGTGAGGTATTGAAAAAAATTGATGCGAATGCTAAGCGCAAGTGTAGGTAATCTGCATGAAGCGGCGGGGGTGAAAGGAGAGTTGGATTCGCCGGATGACAAGTAGCCTCGCGAGGAGGCTCGGTGCTGGATACATTGGTGTGGGGTGATGGAGACGAGTTACAACTGGAAACATCGTTAGCCTCGCTTTCGTCAACGTGTAAACAGGGATAGACGCACGATTATGCCGGAGTGAGATAACAGGATGATTGCGTCGCACGGCTATGCGACAACGCACATGCCGCCCGTCCCTTTACTACTGTCCTCGTCGACGAGAGGGCCAGGGAGCTGTGGTTGGTCCTCGACGACGTGCTCTGTGCCGCCGACAAAGTATGATGCGATGGTTGTGAAGGAGTCCATTGGTGGATCTGGGATTTGTGCGCGGGTGAGGGCGAGTGCGTGGGTAGCGCGCAGAAGGATGGGAACAAAGAGGAAGCAGCTCTTGGGTGGGGGGAAGCTGGTTGGGAGAAGTGCGCGTCTGCTGCGACTCTTTTATACGTCAACACCTCAAGGTCAATTGTTACTTCACAATTGGGAGGACGGTCCCAGCGTGATTGCCGAACACAATAAACCAGGGGCAACATTTTGTGATGGGCCTGTGGGAAACAATAGAAGCCTTGCAATGAGGGTGGTCCGTGAGTTGACATCGTATTGTGATGCTGGCGGCCCCGCGAAGTCGGCGGCAGAGAGATCGCCGGGAGCGGAGCGTGAAGAAATGGTCACATAATACAACAAGGCCAGACTTCGGAGTGACGGCGGGAAGGCCAAGATCCGGATACAACAATAACAACCTGGCAGTTTCAATCTTGGACCTCCGAAGCTAAACTCATCTTGCAAAGTATACATCAGGTGGCGGGCGGACATGGCGGACAGAGGGAAAAGACAATAAGAACAACAAGCCGTGATTGCCGCCTTCAGCCGGATGTTCCAAAGGGGAAATATATTAGGGTTAGGGTTAGGCCGACGGACCGGCATAAAAAAAGGCCCACCCAGCCGAGTGGCCGTGGTGGGCAGGAAAATATTGGGACGGTGCATGAGCCGAAGCCCATACAAACCGCAAGCCCACTCTGTATGGACAGGGTCGCCGTGCTATGGAGTGTTCCTACGGCCCATACACCCAGGGATGTGAAGGGGCGTATGCCATCAAGGTAAGTATGAGTTGCAGCAACGTCGAGAGCGGAGATTTATACCCCGAGCGCGCGCACGGACCATGTGGTTATTTGGTGCAGCTGGACGTCTGATCCGGAGCATGTCGGCACGTTGGAAGTTCGGTTCATTCCAGTCAGCCGTTTTATGTAGAAAGAGGAGGCAACTTCACTGCATCTACAACTTGGAATCGTACACTGAAGCAATCTCTTCCCGATACTCTTCCACAACAACCTTCCGTCTCGGCTGGAACTTGCTCGTCACCGAAAATGGCTTCGCTGGGTCCGCGAGAATGATGCACTATTCAAAGTCAAAGTCTTCAAGTTTGAACAGATCTGGCGACCAATGGAAATTCAACTTACCTCCTTGCGGATGCGGAAATGAGTGGGAGATTCTTTGTTCACAGCCTCGACTGAAGCCCTATTTAAACGTCGTCTTTAGACTGTCGGACATCCACTACAGTGATGCTCACCATATAGACGCCAATACTTCGGTCATCTTACCCCCCTCGACGAGCTGAGATCGAAATTCCTGTCTAAGCTGAACAATGATGCCCGGATGCGACCTCCCGTGTCCAAACACCACGCTGCTTTCGACGAAGGGGTTCCTGTTGATTTGGGCCTCCGTGAAAATCAACCCAAAGTTCAAACTCTGCAAAAGCGAAGCACGAACCGAACGGAACAGGATTCATCTGGGAATATCTGATCAAATTTCCCTTGAACATCGGATACTGTTCTACGAACCTTGGCCGCCGACGAAAAGGGTATCAAGTCGTCCTTCCTCCCATACACCCGATGCAGATGCGCCTTTTCAGGATCCGGATGCTGCTCCAGGAGATCGCTGAGCGCACACCCCAGATGTCCGTCAATCTCCACATTCGTGAACGCCGCCGAAAAATGAGGCCCGACGAGGTACGCGTGGGTGTACATCCCGGACCCGTCATTCTCTGGCAGCACGACGGCGTCAACGCCTTCTCGGAGAGAGAGGTAGTCCCAGTCTTTCCCATGGGACGTAAAGAACGGTGTAACGACACCGATTTCCATCCTAATCACGGCCATGGTCAGAGATGGCGAGCTTTAAATCATTCTACTCACGCGCCATATGAAGAGCAGAGGACAACGCCCTGCGCGACCAGAAAATCTCCGACACGTTTGGCCAACGTCGCTCCACAATATGTGAGGGCTTTGAGGGACTGTAACACTTGAATGGCTGTGGGGTCCTCGCTCCAGCTCTGCCTTTTTGTCAGGCACACGATACTGGGATGTCACGGGAATCGAACCTCGATACAAGCCGGGGTACTCATCACAAGGTCCGGCTTTATAGCAAGCATCGCTTTGCTATGAGACGGATTCAGAGATGGCCAGATTTTTGCAGAGTAAAGGAATTTACATTGCGTCCTGTGCCCTCGGTCTGGAAGGTTTGGTTCAGTTATATGTCAGGTTCAACCAGACGGGTCACTCACTGGTTATACGGGACTGCCGGCCGAGGCACGGCGATCGCCAAACCCGAAGTGAATGGCCAAGTTTGCATAAAGAGGCCGATTCCGTGGCTGCCGAGAGTGGAAAATAAATTTAGTCGGACAAGCTGCGAGACGACCTCACAAATTGGGTAGAGTATGGCAGCTCAAAATCTGACCGCAACGATCCTCGTTGCTGTACCACGGGTTGCTCGCATACTGCAGTAGCAATTTGTGCGATATATCTAGAAATATTTACCATGAGACATTCCGCGAGCAACGTGATAGCCAAACTCACAAACAGGTTTCGAGAGCGTCGACGTTGAACCTGGAGCAGTAAGCTATCAGAATTACAACAACAGAGGAGGGCGAATCTGACCAGATGAGTGAATGACGAGGGCGGTGCTATCCATCGTGGCCACGACCGGCGGCAGAGACTCCGCAGCCGCTCCCTCCAGCCCACTTTGCAGGCTTTCAAACGTCAGACAGTCAAAAACAGGTAGTGGTCGTCCATAGATCCGAAGTGCATCTTCGACCACCGCCCGCAGATCAGTGGAGACGTATATAACAGCAGGATTGGTCTGCTTGAGGAGATGCGCTAGGCTGGCGGGCGAATTCCGAGGTGAGATATTGAAGGGCTGCATTCCAGCCCGCATGGCACCGGTGCACATGGTGACTAAAGCACCCATCAGTTGTGCGCAGTAGGACGCGACGTAAAAGAACGCACAGAACGAGAGGCAGTCTGCAAAACGAAAGTGTGAAAGGGTCATTCGGTAGCGGATAAATCGCCCCACCTGTATTAGCAAACAGTCCGACGATGGTCGGCTTCCCATACCCTATCGGCGTAGTATTCTGCAGAAGTCGTCCGGCGGCAGCGTGTACAGCACGAATGTACTGCGAGAATGTGATCGAGACGATGTCTCCGCTCGGGAGGTCGTAGATGAACGCTGGGTGATCAGGGCTCTGCTCGAGTTGAAGTTCGAGGAGCTGAGGGATCGTAAGGGTCCCGTCGACGGGTCCGGCTTTGAACGTAGGGCTGCTGATGCCTTGGGGATGCATATGGTCCTGGTGACTTGGAGGGAGCAGGAATTCGCCTTTATAAACTATTGCGGCGAATACTCCGTCCTGGGTGCTACGCGGCGCAGCCCGCACTGTAACGAAGGCCGCTTCCAGGAAATCTCTTAAGTTAGCACTTGATCTGGCCGACACCTACGGAGCTTTCGACGAGATTTGGAGTCGTTCCAGTGAGAATGGAGAATGTCTGAGAATGAGTGGATTTCCAGGCGCCACCAGCAAAGACTGACGGCACCACCCTGGAGTAGAACCCAGTGGATTCGGAGGTCCGAGAATCTCGAGGGTAAAATAATCCGACCGTTGGCAGAACTTCCTTGGGACGGCTTGCGACGCTCAGTTACAAAGGATGATTGGGTAGCTGTGAATCGCCGTTAGTCGGTGGGGTAAATGGAGCCAGACGAAGTTAGGGCACAGGTTTGACTAGGAAGGGATTGCGTGGACGTTAATTAACAGATCAAGCTACCACCACAGCGATTCGACACTCACGGGTGATGGTGTTAGTACCGTGGTTTGGACTAAGAGTGGGGTGTCCCCGGGCTGTGGCGACATTAACACAGGGAGCAGCGAAAAAATTCCTCCACGGTTTAAGCTTCAGGCTCGAGCAATCCGATCGTATTTCTAGGGCACCCAAAAAGAGCACCCACGGGTCCGGTTGACAATACTTCAATGCTACCGAGTGCGCCCAAGATATCGGAGAGACACCGGTCAATGGGATGTCTGAATTCGAATGCCTTGAGACCAGAGACGTCGAATGGACATCGAACATTGTCAAGCCACGAGCAGGTACGCTTCGACGAAATAGCGCTTCAGAAGCAGTCCAGCTTGATGCGACGTTGCCCAGGGGTCCCGCCAATATGTGGTCCAAGAGCCCAGGGATGGTGGTGGTCGGGAGCAAGAAGATTGATGTGGCTGTGTGATGCGCATCTCTTCTCTCTCCTTCACGTACGCGCGTCAGCTTCGATCTCAAAACGGCCACAGATGGCTGCAGATGGCTGCAATCCTCTCCTGATTGATATCAGCGCTCAAATACACCTCCGGCGGGTCTTCCATGTTCTAAGGCAGCACCATGGTCCGTGGCCGTCCGTCGGGAACCACCCCAGCTTCCTCCCAGCCCGTACCGTGTGCGACTTGCGCTGACATCGAAAACCAATCGAAAACTTCAAATGCAGTCTCCCACTGCCCCAGCCATCGCCACCCTCCACAATTACCCGTGGCCGTTTCGCCAGATAGCGCCACCCTGGCGATCGATGGCCTGGCGATTCATTTCGCCATCGCCAGCAGGATTAACCTGGTCCATACAGCGCCCGATTTGAAATGCAGAGTCCGGCAACTCCCCTCCAGGGCATCCAAGACGCCGCCTGAGCTTCCAGACCACATTGACCAAGCTTGAAATTCCTTGTCTTTGTCGCGCGTACGATACTTCCTCTCTCTCTCTCGCTCGACCCTTCTGAACTTGTGCGCAGCAGTTTGCCGCTGAGGGCCTTGCCCTGCCTTGCCTCGACACCAAAATTCGGATCAAGGGAGCCTCGGTTGCATAACGCGGTTTATCACCTGGCACACAAGTCACGCAACCCGTGAGCCAAACGATCCAATCTGGGGCATGGAGATGGCTTGGCAGTTGCCAAGACTTGGCTAATCCGAATTTTTTGCGCGCGAGGAAAGCTCACAAGGCTCGCGTTTTTCTCACTCAGCAGACGGCGAGATGCATTTACTGACGAACGACTGGGAGATTTTTGGGTCTGAAATGAACTTTTCACGCTTATCTTATTAATCTCCCCGCACTGGTTGCGCACTGGCAGTGTTCAGTTGCCACGCAAGCTGGAAAATGTTGAATGGATAATCGTCGGCTGGTACTTTTTGCTTCCATCCCATGATGAACTTCCGGCATTTTTACCGAGAGATTTTTCCTCCCGGGTCCCGTTAAATATCTAGCGATCGACTCAATACACTCGCCCCACCCTCGTTCCCCCCTCCTCGACATGAAGAACTTATTGGCTGCTTTGACCACTCTCGCCATCGCTATTACCCCCACTGTGGGAGTGGCCGTGTGGGGACAGTGTGGTGTGCGTCCCTCCCTTCCTTACCCATCGTTTGCGAACTGACTTCCATGCAGGGATCGGGATGGACCGGTGGCACCACTTGTGACACCGGCTCCGTGTGTACCGTCGTCAATCCTTGTGAGTATCGCCACTTTGATATACCTTTCCCTCGCCGTCCTGATTCCCCCAAGTTTACTCGCAATGCATGCCTGGGACGGCGACAACGGCTCCTTCAGCGCCGCCTACGACTACGTCTTCCGCACCTGGGTCTACGGCGTGTGCGAGTGCCAGTGGGCGTACCAAGTTCAAGGTTGGTTTCTATTCACTTCTTATACCAACTGAGGTCGAGCGGACCTTTGCAGTTCTTCGGTGTGAACCAATCAGGTGGGTATCAACTGTTCACATTCTCCGAACTCTTCTGACAGAGGAATGAAGGCGCCGAGTTTGGCTCAGGCAAGTGGCCCGGCGTTCTGGGGACGGTGCGTTTGTCCGACTCGTTGCGTTGACCACACTGATTGGCTCTAGGATTACACATTCCCGTGTAAGTCCTCTATTTAAATTTTCAGGGTAAACAATGTTGATTCGCTTCGCTGGTAGCTCCCAGCTCGATCGACGTGAGCAAAACTTTCTTTCATCACCTCGCGTCGAGCTCATTTTTGTATTTCCTGCACACAGTACTTCGTTGGCCAGGGATTCAACTTTTTCCGGTGCGTTTGGGTATCTCCTCCAAACAGTGGTCTAATTTCGTTAAAGAGTCCCATTCACAATGGAGCGCCTTGTCCCCCCTTCAAGCGGAATGACGGGTCCGTTCAACAGCGCTTACCTCTCGGGGTTGACCACTGTCCGTTTCACCCAAGCTGTCGTCTCTGAATGAGAGCTGATTCTGAGGTAGATCATCAATTACATCACCAACACCAAGGGCGCGTACGCTGCTCTGGATCGTGCGTCTCTTGCTACTTTCTCTGATTCGAGATTTGACGGCCCCGGTCGATAGCCCACAACTTCATGCTCTACAACAACCAGGCTATTACGAGTACCTCGCAGTACGTTACTTGTAGCCTTCCATTTTCTTTTGCTAAACCATTGAAAGGTTTCAGACCTGTATGTTACTTCTCCCTCAAATTCAAGTGCGACTCGCTGACGAGATGATTTAGTCTGGCAGAACCTTGCTGGCCAATTCGTACGTGTCGTCCGGTTATGGATGAACAGTGTTCTCATTTTCCTGTACAGAAAGGCAACAGTCGTGTTATCTTCGGTTCGTGATCACTGTGTACGATTCCTGGCATTTTTCGCCAACCAAGGCAACCAGATGTCATGAACGAGCCGAACGGTATCCCCGCATCGACCGCCTTTTCGCTTGTGAGTCGACTCATGTCTAGAATACGCTATCTTTGCTGAAAACGAGAGTAGAACCAGGCTGCTGTGAACGGCATCCGTGCCAGTGGTGCCACCTCTCAACTCATCCTCGTCGAGGGCACTTGTACGTTCCCTCATTTACTTTGGAGTTGCCGCTGATCTGGCGGTGTAGCGTGGACTGGAGCGTGGAGTGCGTGATTCAGTCGTTGGGTGGGATTCGATGCTCACTATATCCCCACTTCACAGCTTGGGTCTCTTCCGGAAACGCTGCCGCCTTCACTGCAATCCATGACCCGAACAACAACACCGCCATCGGTACGCTCGCGTCTAACTCAAATTTACAAAACCCAAGTTAATGCGGTGTAGAAATGCACCAATACCTCGACAGCGACGGTTCCGGCACAAGCGGTACCTGCGTCTCCTCCACCATCGGCGCCGAACGGCTTGCAGCCGCCACATCCTGGCTGCAGGCCAACAACATGAAGGGATTCCTAGGCGAAATCGGCGCAGGGTCGAATGCTGCTTGTATCTCCGCTGTGAGCGGTGCGCTCTGCAGCATGCAATCTGCCGCGGGGAGTCCCTGGATTGGGGTGTCTTGGTGGGCAGCGGGGCCGTGGTGGCCTGCTGACGTGCGTTCTTCTCTTTTGGCCTCTTGTTACGAAAGGCTGAAATTGACTCTTTTGATAGTACTTCACTAGCATCGAGCCCCCAAGTGGGCTGGCGATCTCTCAGATTCTGCCGCAGGCCCTCAAACCTTATCTCTAATAAAGAAAGAGTCTTCTGGTCACACTGTACCCATTGTTATCGAATTAAATAATTGAGTACATAACGCCCTACACAATACCCTCCAACGAATACTGCGGCCCCGTGGGCTCGGCGGTCTTCGCCTCGATCTCAAACCCCTCAGCTATCTCCGCCTCGAGTTCCACCAACTGTTCCTGGACCAAATGCTCCAGATGATACCAGGAACCAGTTGATAACCGCTCGAGGCGCGCAACACGACGTGATTCGGGCCATCTGGAGCGAACGAACCGAACGATCTCTGAAACGAGGTGATCTGTGACCATCCCAAGGTCCAACCGTCGGAGCTCCGGCAACAAGATCTATAGCGGTGCGAGCACCGTTCCCCTACTCTGAAAAAAAAATTGTTGTTATTTTTCACTCAGAGTAAGGAGAGTTATGGGTATGGCAGAACCTGGCAGAACAGTGTGATACCCCATAAGTACTTGGGACCTCCAGGCTCCAAGTCCTGTCAGACCTCGGAAATAATCAGTGTGACGTGCCGGTATCCACCGGCCGGCGGCCGTCAGCCGGCTGTGCGGCGACGAAAATATTAAAGCTCGGCTTAACCGGTCGCTAAAATTTCACTCTGACATGAGTAGGAGTGCCGATGTTCCGAGGAATGGCATGTCTGCAAATCTGACGGCACGGGAGATAAATATCTGGATGGTCTCAACCGGGCCATTCGTCATTGATTCTGATCTGACATGGATCTTTGATCGCGTCGAGTCGGCTGGAGATCAACATTTCACGCCCACAGAAACCCTTCTCTGCTACGCAGAGTAGGGGAATGGCCCGGCATCAGCCTCAGGTATGCTGAGATGCGCCAGGATCTCCGGGAAGCCCACGACAAAGCTGGTACTGCCTTGGACCCTGGGCTCCAAGCGAAGGTGATATCTTATGCACAGGGTCTGCAGTGCTGTCATCTTGGCGATGATTTCGAAGAACAGTCCGCTTGGAAATGCGTCCACGCCAAAGTTGAGATGTTGGAGCGTGGACACGTCGTTTGGGAAGAAGTATTCGCACAGCAGAACACCGTTGCCTTGAAAACCACTACCCGTGCAGTGCAAGGAGTGGAGGGCAGGTAGGGACATGACGCTGAAGAATCTGGTGTGCGCCTCGCCCGCGTGGAACGGTAGAGCCAGACGAAGCTCGGCAAGGTATGGGAGGGTGAACGGCGCGATTTCAACTGCGGGATCCCGGCGGCTTCGATACAATGGGAGCGCGCAATATTCTAGCAGGTGGCACTGCGACAACAGGTTCAGAGCTGTGGCGCATGTGAGTCCCCTGCTAAGACCCGCCTCGAAAGCCAAGTGGACGAGATTATGCCAAAGGACGGCACCCGGTGTCCTCAGATCGAGGCAGCCTATGGGGATGGCTAGCTTTCGAAGGCTCTGGGTCGCGAGAAATGGGAACTGCGGGTGTACAGGTGTTGGGTCTGGCCCTATGAGTCGACGATCACCCGGGAGTCCGTCGCTGAACACCAAGGACTTGAGCAGGGGGATATCGTCGGAGGTAAGCGAGAGATTGAAATGACGCGCCGCTGTGTCCGGAACTGTGAAGTCTATGTCCAACCACCGATGTGATTCAGCGACAAGGATCAACAGAAGCGATATTACATGAGTTCCGGCATTTTGTTCGAGAGACCCGCTCAGGGTCGGGGTGGCCGCTTCCGAGAAAACCAAGGATATCGACAAGGGCGCGACCCCGGATCTCGATAGCCAGGAGATAATCTGCTCTGTGAGGCGACCAAGGTGCGTTGTATGTGGGACCACAATGTGCATGGAAGACCACAGGCGGGGAGTCGAAAGAGCGATTCTCCGCCAAGAAGTCGATATCTGAGCCACCAAAAGCGGCGATTCGTTGCGATTGAAAGCAGGATTGCCTGTGTCCGGAAGAGATGCCAAGAAGATCTCCCGGACGAGGTCGTCAGAAAGCCGACGCGCTGGGGACGCCAGGGAATGTGGGTCAACAAAAGCTTGGACCTCGTGGATGTGCTGGCGTTCCGTAGGTGTGGGCACGGCGTTGGTATGAAGGATGCTTTCAAACGGGCAGGGCATTGGACTGCGGAACGTTAATATCATTCCGCCTCGACAACATAGCGGCGTCACTTACTGGGATTGAGTGCGTCGTGGAGAGAAGCAAGGTGATTGTGAATCATGTGATAGTCCAAGCACTGAATTGATGGTTGGCCTTCCGCGTCCGTTTGGCGTCCGTACTTGTTTACACACGGAATTATCTATGTGAGTGCGGTCAGAGCGCTGGACTCACCGAGACATTGACTTTCAACACACGTCCAATGTCTAGTCCGGATCGTAACAGACATATGTACATAATAGACATCAAATACCGTCAGCCCCATACTTTTACACGCAAACTATGACTGGACTGTGGGCAGCCCACAGAAGGATGTCACAATACTGGCCTCACCATCTCTTGGCTCGGATGATAGGATGGACTTCGTCCTTGATACATCCCCCCACCAGCACAGTACTAATAATGTGACTGGAATACAATCTTCGCTTGCTATTCCAGAACAACTTCTCAGCTCACCGTGTCCTAATCTACCAGCACCCACTCCCCATCCGCTTCCTCTACCTCCGCCTGCTTCAAAAGCAGCTCAAACAAATACCCAATCGCCTCGGCTCGAAACTCCTCCGCCTCCACCTCAACAAGCCCCTCGTCACTAAAGATCAACAAGGACGTCTCGCCTCCACTCGGCGACGGCGTGTCCCACGTTGGCCAGGACACTCCACCGCTGGCGCTCTTGATCCCGTGCGAGTGGTGATTCGGGTTTAACGTATTGACGAAATTCACTACCCAATTTCATAAGGGCGTAGAAGAAAAAAGAAAAAAAAAAAGACGCACACATCATATCGACCCCGGAGAAATCATCCGAGTCGTACGCCTCCGGGAACCACACCGGGAAATCGCTCCCATGGGACGCGCCGTACGTGGGGGTCCCTTTGTCTCGTTTGTTTACTGCGAGAGTTGTGAGGAAGAAGCAGGTGATCGAAGGAGATGCTCACCCCAGCTCCACGCCGGCTGCGTCTTCGCGGCTTGTTGGAGCAAAAACCGGCGACTACCCGTGAAGATGTAGTCACCTTGAAACGATGCGAGGCGCTTATATTGCGGGCTGGAGCAAAAGTCACTTCCTCAGAACATTGAGTAAGATGTCGAGTACACACGTGATTGCGTTGGCGTCGCCAGTATCGAACGGCGATCCCTGTATCAAAAGGCTGCAACTGAAACCCACGTTTTTGAGAGAGAAAACCACTGACCTGGGCCGGATCTTGGGGGTACAGCTCCGCAATACGCTTGACCTGCGCGGGCGTCGCGTGAGGGAGGTAGCTAGCCCATCGTTCAGAACCATGGGGATGACGGGGGAATCGCTCACTTGGAATGGATATACTCCTCGAATTGCTCGTTAGTCCTGTACAGCTCGTTGTTGGTTGTAGCATCGAACAGGGCAGGCATACGCACGTGATATTGAGGGTCGACATGGAGAAGACGCTGCGACTAATTCAGCACGGAAATGGAGCAAGGAGGACTCACTGACGTCCCCTCATCCTCGCACGTCCCCGTTATAATGGGCACCTTGTACAAACTGCTCAGCACCCGAAACGTCCCAGAGGACGATGCGACGCACCTTAGCATACTGCCCCCTCATCACACTCACCAACGGGTCCGTTACAAGCACCTCCCCGTCCACACGTGGCCGCCACACATTCATCAAACTCGAGTACCAGAACAAATTCGGTGTCCGATTCACAGACTCCATGAACTGTTCGAATGGAACGGCTTTGAGACATGCGAGGGTGTCGTCTGCGGAGTTACACCCGTTGTCGGCGACGAGGGCGTCGTAGCTGGGTTGGCCTGCAGCGAGGGAGGATAGTTTTGGTGGTGCGCCCGAGACCTGTCAGCGAGCGTCAATTTAAGACAATTGATTGACTTGGGGATACAAACCATGAATGCCCCCGAGAAAAGTGCCGTCTGCTCGAAACGTTTGTTGTCGAGGAGGAGGAGTGATGCAGAGATGGCACCAGCGCTGCCCCCACTTCTACTGGATAGTGAGAGAATGCGTGAATATTTACGAGAGGCTTACATCACTACCCGGGCGGGGTCTCCACCGAATGCCGCAATGTTCGCTTGCACCCACTCGAGCGCGGCGATCTCTGTTGCAATGAGTGCGAGTTCATGAATTTGGCAAAACCACTCACGATCTCTTAGTCCGAGGTTACTGATGCCAGCCTCACCGACCTGCGTTCCGCCCAAGAACCCGAAGGCTGTAATCATGCTGTAAGTTTGAGTGACGCACGGACGCAAGAATAGCCGCACCGCTGACACGATACTGCGGAGTCACGAGTACGATAGGCTGGTCCGTCGCCATGGATCTCTCAACGAGGGGCCACGTCATTTTACCGCGCGCGCTTCCGATTTCGAAGCCACCTGCACCGCGTGTGGGATCAATTGCGGCCGCAGAAACAAGGAAGCCCACCGCCGTGAAACCACTGAATAGTTTTTATCGTCTGTAGCAGATCGAGCGATGGAAGAACAATACGCACGACAAATACGGGAAGTTTCGAGGCTGCTGTGCTTGAGGAAGGTGTGATGACGTTAAGGAAGAGGCCTATCCCAGGCATTGAGTGGGGCGGGGATAGCGAGACAGGACGACGCACAGTCTTCTGATATCGACGAGTCTTTGTGGGCGAAGAAAGACGATGAGAAGTCTGGAAGCTCCGGCGGGTTCATCGCCTGCTGAGGACATGCTGGCCCGAATGCCGTCGCGTCTTGGAGGCCCTGGAGCGTAGTTGGCGGTTTCGGCAGCTCAAACCGTGTACTGCAAAGTTGTCAGATGGCTCTTGTAAGGACCTCAAAGCAAGTCGTACACCGGCTGGGAGTACGGGACTCCGAGGAAGGTGGACAGGTTCCCGACGGCACTGCCTTGGAAGACGCCGTAGTCCAAGGTGATTTTAGGGCCCCCGAGCGTGTAGTTGAGCGCTGAGATTGCAGGCACGAGGAAAGGACGCATTGCGGGCATCTTCCGTGCCTGTTCTGAGATCGACGTGGACGGAGAGAAGAAAGAGGTGATCCGCATCAGAATGCTACCCAGCCACATCAATCTTGCCTTGCGTCCGACCACCATGACGGCAAATCCGCTGGCCATCCCGGAGCTCTTGGACCACATCTTGGCGTTCCTCGACGACCCGAATGACCTCTGCGCATCGACACTGGTCCAGCGCTCCTGGGTTCCATCTTCTCAATCCCACCTTTTCTCACACATTGTTCTTGCTCGAGAGTTGGGTGAAGACGGTTTCGATGCTCTGGGCCGCCTTTTAGCGATACTTCGGGCCTCCCAGCGGCATGTTGATCTAGTCCGAGAGCTTGTCGTCGTTGGATTGCACCCAGGGCATCTGGAGCATCTGCGCAGCCTCACCGGCCTTACTTTCGGTCGCTTAACGTCGCTTGAGCTTGGCGGACACGGTGGTGGGGCTTTCTCAGATGCGGAATCTCTGACGATTCAAGCCATTCTGAGGATACCCTCCCTCGTTTCCGTTTCTCTCCATCTGCCATTCGGACGATGGCAGGACTTTACACGGATTTGGGACCGGTGCTCGCGGAGTATCCGACACGTCGCATGCGGCGTGCTTGTGGGATCAGTCGCTCCCCCGCACACAAATGGACCAGTGCTCGTCGGTCACTCCCCCCAGATCCTCCTGGAGTCTTTCCAGAGTATGAACTCCGCGGAAAGCACACGACTCTGGTTGCAAGATACGACATTCCCCTTCGATCTCTCCACTCTCAAGGCCATCAAGCTCGACTTCCCCCTGGATACATTCCTACTTGATGTCCTCCCCGAAGCCCTTGAATCCGTCGAAATACTCTCGACAAATAACGTGCGTATTTCTTTTGGCTCGATTCAGCTTGTCCGGTGACTATTCAACTCTAGTGGCAAGGGATTCAAGATCTCTCCCGTTTTCGGTGTATCGCGCAACTGGACATGGACGTCGTGACCAGTATGAGGAACTTGAATTGGGCCTTCCTTCGCACGATCGCCCCAGAACGCAGGGCCCACATCAGGGCCATTCGATTCCACGTTGCTTCTCCATTCATGCTCGACCCAATGAATCAGCTGCTATCCGAGCTGCAGAACCACTTTCCAAATTTAAAGGTCGTGGACGTCAGCTACCTCTTCCATACGAGCCCGCTCGAGGAGTTGCAGCTGAATTCCAGGATCTGGCCCCGAAGATATCTGTACGGTGGAGTGCGTGTTCTTTGTCTACTCGTTCCTGAATCATTGCTTATTCAGTCACACAGCTCGAGATGCTCTTTGGTACAGGAAAATCATTTGAAATTCAAGTTTGCCGACCAATTGCCGACTACTGGTCGCTGGTCGGCATAATATCGGCATCGTGACTTGCATAACCACATCAATCTTCTCTTGCTCCCGACCATGACAACGACTCCGTTGGCGATCCCGGAGCTCTTGGACTACACCTTGGCGATCCTCGATTCTCCCAGGGATCTATGCGCATCTGCACTGGTCCAGCGCTCCTGGGTCCAACCTTCTCAAGCTCAACTCTTCTCGCATGTGGATCTCCGCCGAAAGCATCAGGGTGATGGTTTTGATGCAAGGCTGGCCCGCTTTGTAGCGATACTCCGGGCCTCCCAGTGGCATAGCGATCTAGTCTGCGAGCTTGTCGTAACGTACTTGCTTCCAAGGCACCTGGAGCATTTGCGCGGCCTCGCCAGCATCACCTTCAGCCGTTTGACGTCTTTTCGGCTGACGGGTGCTGGCACCCCCTTCTCCGAGGCCGAAGCCCTGGCGATCCGAGAGATCTTGAGGACCCCTTCTCTCGTATCACTTTACCTCCATCTGTCTTTCTACCGATGGCAGGATTTTTCGCGGATATGGGACGAGTGCTCTCGGAATATCCGACACCTCGCATGCGGAGTCCTTCTGACATCGGCAGCGCCCCTGCCCGCGCCAACTCCTCGTGGTCGTGCCCCCCGAATCAAGCTGGAGTCCTTCCAGAGTTTAAACTCTGCGGAGGACACCAAACTCTGGCTTCAAGATACCACATTGCCATTCGATCTATCTGCTCTCAAGGCCATCAAGGGCGGCTCCCGATTGGACTCACTCTTTCTTGATGTCCTTTCTGAGGCCGTGGAATCCATCGAAATACTCTCAACGAATAACGTGCGTGTTGACGACACACGAGTCGGGCTTTTCACTGACCAAGTCTAGTGGCAAGGGGTTCAAGATCTCTCCCGGTGTAGGCGCATCGCCCAACTCGAGATCAACGTCGTCACCAATATCGAATACTCGGAGTGGGCCTTCTTCCGCACGATCGGCCCAGAAGTTCGGGCCCACCTTCAAGTCATTCGATTCTACCTCGTTTCACTATCCACGCTGTACGTCGACGAGCTGAATAAGCTGCTATCCGAAATCCAGAACGATTTTCCGAATTTGAAGGTTGTGCATATCAGTTACCGTATCGAAGCGAGTCCGCTCGAGGAGCTGCAGCTGAAATTTCGACATCTGGACCCGAGGATATCTGTCCGGTTCAGTGGGTGTCTTTCTTTGCTTGTTCGTATTTCTGTCCTCATTTTGATTACAGATCGAGATGACCAGATTCCATGGTATAAGAGAGTCGTTTGACCTAGAAGAGGGGATGACTATGTTTGTATGTGCACGACGCTTGGTGGGTTTAGTATAGTAATACATATAATACCTGTATTACTTACGTATCTCAAAGGCATCGAACTTCAGCTATTCACGGGCTTCCGAGTACCGAACCTTGGGACGTTCTTCATATGAATGCTGCAGAGCCTTGTTCGAGGAGATTCATCGGGGCTTTGGCATTTCATTGGTGAGCTTCTATGCGTAACAGGGCATGGCCGAGGTGGGACCTGCCGTAAGATTTGACTTGTGAGAGGCTCGGAGGCAGTTTACACTCTCCATATGATCCACTCTGGGGTCTTCGTACACATGTTCGGTGAGTGCGTGCATCGCCGTGAATATCGAAACCCCGCAGGTATCAAATACATGCTTCGACCGATACATAACCAGATGGGCGCCCACCAGCGGAGTATTCGCCGAAATGGTTTATAAGGGCCATTTGCCGGTCCCTCGGAGCCTTCATTCTGACCCATATGCATCCCCAAGGCATCAGCAGCCGGACCCGTCGACGGGACCCTGACAATACCTCAGCTCATCGAACTCCAACTCGAGCAGAGCCCCCATCATACAGCGTTCATCTACGACCTCCCGAGCGGCGAGATTGTCTCGATTGCATTCTCGCAATACATCCGTACGGTGCACGCTGCCGCCAGACGGTTTCTGCGGGATACTGCGCCGAGAGGAGGAGATGGGAAGCATACTGTGGTCGGACTGTTTGCCAACACGTGGTTAGCGTTTTCTCTCTGCTACCGGGTGAGCTCTCACATTTTCGTTTTGCAGATTGCCTCTCGTACTGTGCATTGTTTCCTGTCCTCTTGCCGCGCGCACGTACTTACTATGATTGCTTCAGCTGCAATGTGCACGGGAGCCATGCGGGCTGGGATGCAGCCCTTCAACATCTCACCCCGCAATTCGCCCGCCAGCCTAGCATATCTCCTCAAGCAGACTGATACCGCAGTTATATATGTCTCCAGTGATCTTCGGGCGGTCGTCGAAGAGGCGCTTCAGATTTGCGAACGACCGCTGCCTGTTTTTGACTCTCTGATATTTGAAAGCCTGCAAAGTGAACTGGCGGTAGTGGAGTCCACTTTGCCCCCGGTCGCGGCGACTATAAATGGTACCGCCCTCATCATCCACTCATCCGGTAAGATTCACTCTACTTTGCTGGCATTATTCTGATGCTTCGCTGCTCCAGGTTCGACGTCGACGCTCTCGAAACCTATCTGTGAGTGTGACTATATCGGGTTGTTCGTTGAATGCCTTACGGCAAATTTAGATATATCACACAAATTGCTACTGCAGTATGCGAGCAACCCGTGGTACAGCAAAGGGGATCGCTGCGGTCAAGTCCTCAGCTGCCATACTCTGCCCAACTTGTATGTCCTTCTTGCACCTTAGATATTATCTCACCTCTCAGCAGCCACGGAATCGGCATGCTTATGCAAACCTTCCCATTTTCTTCGGGTCTGATTATCGCCGTACCGCGGCCGGAAGTTCCGTATATCCAGTGAGTGAGAACTTGTTGAGAAGTTTCAAATGACCAAAACTTTCCAGACCGACTGCACAGGACGCAATGTAAATTCTAGTCTTCACAAATCTGACGGATCTTTGACTGCGTCTCCTAGCAAATCGATGCTCACTACAAAGCCGGACCTGGTCCTGACCACGCCGGCCTGTATCGAAGTTTGATTCTCACCTCCCAGTTTGAAGTTTTTTTTTTTACAAAACGTAGAGCTGGAGCGAGGATCCCACCGCAATTCAAGTGTTACAGTCCCTCAAAGCCCTCAAATATATCGGAGCAATGTTGAACAAACGCGTCGGAGATTCTCTGGTCGCGCAGGGTGTCGTCCTCTGCTCTGCATATGGCGCGTGAGTAGAATGATTCAACACTAGCCATCTCTGACCATGGCCCTGGGTAGGATGGAAATCGGTTTGGTTACACCCTTCTTCACCTCCCATGGCAAAGACTGGGACTACATCTCTCTTCGAGAAGGTGTGGACGCCGTCGTGCTGCCGGAGAATGATGGGTCTGGGATGTACACCCACACGTACCTCGTCGGGCCTCATTTCGCGGCGGCGTTCACTAATGAAGAGATTGAGGGACATGTGGGGTGCACACTGAGCGATCTCTTGGAGCAACATCCGGATGCTGAAAAGTCGCATCTGCATCGGGTGTATGAGAGAAAGGACGATTTGATCCCCTTTTCGTCGGCGGCCAAGGTCAGTAGTGTAGATATCCGACGTTCAAGGGCAAGTCAATTAAATATTCTCCACTTCAGATGAATCCTGTTCCCCTCGGTTCGTGCTTGATTTTTTGTAGAGTTTGAGTTGATTTTCGCAGAGGCTCAAATCAACAGGAACCCGTACGTCGAAAACAGCTTGGTGTTTGGACACGGGAGGTCGCATCCGGTGATGTATGTGCTCTAAACCTACTATAGAAATCGACAACACTCGAAGAATCTAACCAGATGAATCGAGATACAGACGAATCTATATCCAACTAACCCAATCACAAAGCTCTGGGGCAAATAACAACTATTGAATAGCGGGAATGTGGCGAGTATAAGTCCCTAGCACAGGGCCTTGTAAAGGTTGTAGGGAATTGGGTGATATAGTCTCGGATACGATGTCGAAACAAAGTATTGCGAATTGAGATCCTTGATGTGAACCAAGAATGACGATTCTAAAGTGTTTTTGTAGATGGTAAAGCTTCACAGCTAACACAAAAGATAGATTGAGTTTGGCTAAAGCCGGGGTTTTGCAATAAGGCAGGTATTTGGGTCTCTCGATCCCTTTTACACTGGTATCCGAAGACGACAGCGACCGATACAACACGGATTTCATAGATTCCAACACTTCGCAACTCTGAACACACAAATAACCCTTGACAGACACACGGTACGGCACAATCCAACAGATACTGATTCCAACACACTGATTCACACTCAAGTCACACACACAATAGCCAACAAACAAATGTTTAGATTTTCAATAGCGATTGCTTAACTACGCAATGCACCGTCGAAAGCCTCGGAAAAAACCCTTGATCACAGCTGGTAGCTTGCTAGTGGGGGAAGTATCCGCTGCCCTCTTGGGTAGCACTCTATCTACTTTATACAGGTCCGAGAATCATATGACAGTACAAACGAATGGCGCAATAATTAGAAATGTCCTTGGTATCTGGAATGGAAACACCCTGATTGGTTGATTAGAACCGGCATCGTGTACGACCGGTGTGCCAAGCCATGATTCCGCGTGGCGGATCTGACGATCCGTGACTCCAACATTGATCCATGACTAGACTGATTTTAGAGAAGCCGTATCCGACCTCTCCCTTGATTGTATACCCTCCAGACGTACGCCCATAGGTTGTAGGTCCAGAACGATACCCATATTTCCAACTACCTGTCCCGGATACCAGCAGATACTAGTTCGAAGGCTAGTATCTGACCCGGATCCTCCTCGTCCCGACGGCTGATGACAGCTACGTCACTCCCTTCGGACCCGCTTCGGCGGTCTGCCCATGTTTCAGGCTTTTCGGCCGACCTGCCCATCATCCCGTGAACTTCCGAACCTCCGAATTGCGCTTGCACCAAGGTTCGAATGGTCGACAATTGTACAACGGTTAAGAACTTGTTTAATCAACGTATCCCATTGGTAAGATTGGTATCCACACCTCCTACATGTTTCGGAGTGAGCCCATCGGTCATATCCAGGTAAGTACCCTTCAACCCATACAGTACTCTTAAGTATCCACCATACTGACTGTCTCTGGGCTCAACATCAGTCTCGTACTGAGGTATCTTGGCTAGGATACTACCTCTGAAATCGTGCAAAATACGTGTTTTCAATGGTAGTCAAATTCCATGCTTATCACCGGGCATCATTCTTCAGCTCAAACAGGAATTCCGCTCTCAGCTCGTTGACGCGGAAAAGATGACCGAAATATTGGCGTCTATATGGTGAGCATCACTCTATTGGATGTCCAACAGTCGGAAGACGACGTTTAGGGCTTCGGTTGAGGCTGTGAACAAAGAATCTCCGACTCACTTCCGCATCCGCAGAGAGGTGGGTTAAATCTTCCTGGTCGTCACGTCTGCCCAGACATTTTTAACAGTGCATCATTCTGGCGGACCCAACTAGTGATGGATCGGTTCGGTTCGGTTCGCGTTCAGGACACTTTTCGTCGAACGCCGAACCTGAACCTAGCGTTCGGTTCAGCAAAACCTCGAACGCCGAACCTGAACGCACGTTCACGTTCAGTTCGGCGTTCGAATGCGTTCGAACCCCGGATTTTCCCGGCGATAGTCCACGCAGAATCTAAAGGTATATGATGGCCAAATGTGCTTAAGGAATCACTGAATACCCCAGACCAAGCACTTAGCCCACTTTGAGGTCCACAGTGCCCATACAGTAGGACTCGCGCAGCTCTGATGTGCCATCAAGACTGATCAGACAGGCTGAGACAGCCAGCCGCCGACCCACCACAGTCTCTAACCTAGATTCTGTGAAATGAACGGTCATTGTGTGAGTTTTCTCTCTACTCTATCGAGTATCACCCTGCTAATTACCTCGGAAGTGCCGTCAAAATCTGAAAGATGGCCGCCTTCGGTTCAATTTCGCGTTCGCGTTCGAACGCGAGTGCTCCCGGCCGAATGCTGAACCGAACCTTGCATTCAGGTTCAGCAGTTTCCTGAACCTGAACACTGAACGGCCGTTCGGTTCGGTTCGGTTCAGGTTCGAACCGTTTCTTTGAACCGGACTCACCCAACACTAGACCCAACGAAACCGTTTTCCGTTACGAGCAAGTTCCAGCCGAGACGCCGGGTTGTTGTGGAGGAGTATCGGGACGAAATTAATTCCGTGTACGATTGCAAGTTGTAGATATAGTGAAATTGTCTTTGTCTTTCTGAAGCGAAGCACGGATTTGATTGAACTTACAAGGTGTCGACACGGCAATTCGCTGGAGTCTGCGGCTGAATTTGATTTCTACCGTCTCTCGCGAAGGGGAGGCCTCTGGTGGCCTCTTCACGACAAGAAACTGGCGCGTACGACTCGGTATGAGGAGGTATGAGCGGCTTGGGCGGTCGCGCTTACTCCGATGCGATCATCACGGAAATAAAACACCAGACTGTGACGTGACAAGTCACAGCCAGCAAGCCACCATCATCCTAATTCCCCGCACACGGTGAGCACTGAGCCCAGTCGCTCGGCGGAATAGACACTGACACACGAATCAAGTCCATGGCACCCTCTGGTCCCTCTCCGACTGGCCCCTTGGACGTCGCCGAGGTCTTGGACGTCATATTGGGATTTGTAGACTCCAAACAAGATTTTCGCGCATCCGCGCTAGTTTGCCGCTCATGGGTCCACCCTGCCCAAGCTCATCTATTCTCTGATGTGCAGATTGGTCACGTGTCGGACGGTGCGAACCTTTGTCACGAAGTGTTGTAGGACTAATCCATGCAGTGCTACCATTCCCACGGTTTGAAACTCCCTTTCCGTTGCCATCCCTCCATTTCAACATATACTATATTTCACCTCTCACTACATTCCAAATCCCCGTGAACACTCAACACTGAGTATTTCACCCAGTTTCATTGCCATAGATACCTGCATGTATTTATCTGTACCAATGCACTATCAGTTTCTTTCCCTTACAAAACGAAGCGTATCCAGACGGATTCAAAGCTCTTGCACGCTTGTTGGCCGCTCTCGAGCCTGTTCCACACCTGGTCGCTTTCATTCGGTTGCTCTCCGTAAAGAATCTCGTAGTCAACTGCTACCACTATCTGGATCTCCTGTAAAGACTTGCCAATCTTCCGTTTGGCAGCCGTCTGAAGAGTGTTTCCTTCGCTGGGCTCCCGGGCGACGCATTCTCCCGGCCCGTGTCCGCAGCGATCCAACAAGTGCTCGCAGTCCCTTCCCTGAAATCTGTCGACCTCTATGTTATCCTTGCACGGTGGGAGGACTTCATACAGATGTGGCAAGGATGCTCTCCCAGTAGTATCCGGCGAGTAACCTGCTATACGGGTCTTTTGCGTTACACGACTCTGCCGAAACCACCCCGTGGGCCGCCTGGGAAGCGCCGCATAAAGCTGGAGTCCTTCAGCTGCAGTCATTCCTCGGAGCACACCTGCTCGTGGCTCGAAGACGTTCGGTGTCCATTCGACGTCTCCAGTCTCAGGGCAGTTCAATGTGGATTTCCGATTGATGAGCGCCTTTCCGGTCTCCTGGGCGGACTTGCGACCATTGAGGTATGCTCAACCAGAATTGTGGGTGCTCTTTTGAGCTCGGGAAATAATGCTCACCGGTTCCTATGTAGCATGAAATGGACGATATTTCCGCATGTCAGCGACTTGCACAGCTGGAAGTAATAACTACCGTTGTGGAACCACTACGCGCAGACTGGGGAATATTCCGCACCATCCTCCCCGAGAATAGGCGGCACTTCAAGGCCATTAGATTCAACCTGGGCTGGCTGTCATTGGGATTGGAGGAGGTGCGAGAAGCTGAAAAATTGGTATCGGAGATGCAGGGTATCTTTCCCGACCTGAGAATTGTGGAGATCGTCGCCAGCAATCCGCCTGACGACCTTACTGCGATCCAAAGGGAATGTTTTCAGCAGCTGGATCCACGGATTAGTCTACGGTGCAGTGCGTATCACTCCTTTTACCTGGTTCTGTCACGCTGACCAAATTGTATCTAGCTCACCGGAATGACGAGCGCGCGCCATGGTATGAAATAATTGTATGAGAGGTAGATTGGTATTTCTTGAATCTTGAATCAATGCAATGGTCTTCTTTAGATGAAGACAACTCGCCGGTACACTTTACCCTCGCCTAGATTTTCTCAATGTATTTAGTATTATAATGTAAGAAGGTTGGAGCTCCGGATCCGTCATGGCCATCATCCAATGGTGGCCGCCCACCCGAAATCATGCAGCAAGGGTTGTCGGTTTAGCAAGTTCGAATCGCATGCGGCCCTGGGAGCCTGCAGGGTTGTCATATTCTCCTTCGAAAAGCAAGTCGCACATGGGCAGGAAGTACTTATGGGACGCCGAGGAACTTGGACTCAGACCCCGTAGTCGAAAGTGATTCTCGGGCCACCGGGCGAGCCATTGAAGACTGACAGCGCACCGGGTACACTTTTCTTGGCGTTGATTGATTGACACTGGACAGTGACGGTCGAACTTGCAATGTGCCGACACGCTACGGATCAGACTTCCAGCTGCGCCAAATAAACATATGGTCCGTGCGCGCAGCTCGGGTATATATCTCCGCTCTCGACGTTGCTGCAACTCATACTTACCTTGATGGCATACGCCCCTTCACATCCCTGGGTGTATGGGCCGTAGGAACACTCCATAGCACGGCGACCCTGTCCATACAGAGTGGGCTTGCGGTTTGTATGGGCTTCGGCTCATGCACCGTCCCAATATTTTCCTGCCCACTACGGCCACTCGGCTGGGTGGGCCTTTTTTATGCCGGTCTGTCTGTCTAACCCTAACCCTAATGTATTCCCTTTCTGGAACTTCCGGCTGAAGACGGCAATCACCGCTTGCTGTTCTTATTGTCTTTTCCCTCTGTCCGCCATGTCCGCCCGCCACCTGATGTATACTTTGCAAGATGAGTTTAGGTTCGGCGGTCCAATATTGAAACTGTCAGGTTGTTATTGTTGTATCCGGATCTTGGCCTTCCCGCCGTCTCCCCGAAGTTTACAGCGAATGGGTCCTGTCGCTTCCACGTCCGCCTTGTTTTGTTATGTTCCAGGGACTCGCGCTATTTCTTGACCCTCCGCCCGCGTCGATCTGTCTGCCGCCGACTTCACGGCCGCCAGCATCACAATAAGATGTCAACTCACGGACCACCCTCATCGAACTCTTCTATTATTTCCCACAGGCCCATCACAAAATGTTGCCCCTGGTTTATTGTGTTCGGCAAGCACGCTGGGACCGTCGTCGCAATTGTGTTGTACCAATTGACCTTGAGGTGTTGGCGTATAAAAGAGTCACAGCAGACGCGCACTTCTCCCAACCAGCTCCCCCCCACCCAAGAGCTGCTTCCATTTCGTTCCCATCCTTCTGCGCGCTACCCACGCACTCGCTCTCATCCGCGCATACAACTCCCACATCACACATTCACCAATGGACTCCTTCACAACCATCGCATCATACTTTGTCGGCGGCACAGAGCACGTCGTCGAAGACCAACCGCAGTTCCCCGGCCCTCTCGTCGACGAGGACAGCAGTAAAGGGACGGCCGGCATGTGCGTTGTCGCATAGCCGTGCGGCGCAATCATCCTGGCATCTCACTCCGGTATAATCGTGCGTCTATCCCTTTTTCAAACGTTGAGGAAAGTGAGGCTAACGATGGACTTTCCAGCTGTAACTCGTCTCACCAATGTATCAAGCACCCTGCCTCCTTGCGAGGCTACTTATCATTCGGCGAATCCAACTCTCCTTCTACCTGCCCGCCGCTTCATCCATATTACCTACACTTGCGCTTAGCATTCGCATCCAACTTTTTTTTTCAATACCTCACTCCTTGTATTTGATTTCGAGATGCTGTACTTACAACCGCTGTTGTACACGATAACTTATACCTAATACACCTGGTCGATGTCTCTTATTCGCCGTCTGAAGCCGTGATTTGATACACACCCCAACCAAGTTCGATTGCAAGTAGATACGACTCATACGAGACGAAACGGATGGTGCGGATCCGCTGGAAGCGGTTCATAAGAAGCTGCACGTTCAGATAAACTCGACTCACGAGGTGGGTGTCCCGCCCTTCTCTTCGCTATGAAATCCTCCGCCCGCGCCCAATAGCCATGACCGTGCAAAGCACCGCGCTGCCAGTCCTCTATATAGTCCGACAGTTCCATCATGACAAAGCGTGGGTCCGCTCCGACGGAGTAGTCTGTGTGCGGACCCGGTGGGGTCAAAACGACCAACAGGCATAGGGAGTTGCAATCCTTGAGGACAAGGTGGCATAGCGCATCGTTGTACTGGTTCAGTGCGAGGTGAGTGAGCCGCGGGAGTCGAACGAGGCCCATCCACTCCGTCTGGTTGGGAGTGCTGAATAATTCCAGATGCGAGATATTGGAGAAGAAGGGGCGAGAAAACGGGGTTGTTGGTGCCAGCTCGTCAATTTCGCAATAGAGCTGGCGCAGGGGAAGGGCATCGAGGGTGGCTTTGTTGGGTTTATCGTGCTCGGACGGCCAGAGAACAAACAGATTCTGGACGCGAGGACACGCTAAAAGAATGCCATCCAGTTGAACTTCCTCTTCGGAGCCTATGAAGATCAAGTTTCGAGCGCATTCCGCCAAGGTCCGCTGATGCTGAATGACCTGGGAGAAGCTGGCTGGATTGTACGAGCGAAGCCCATCCAACGGCGTGGTGTAGTCCCCTGAGTCAAATACCAGCGTATGATACAGTAGTGGTTGGATCCTGTGAGACAAGGTTAGACTGGGGAGAGTCACATAGCGATGCAGCCGCGATTACCACTCCTTGACCCGCGAAGCCACGAGGAGAAGTTCTGGGATGAGGACAGGACGGGAGAGTGCGGCGAGTTCGAAAATGACTCGTTCCAGCTCGCGAGGAAGTCGGGGCTCTGTGGCATCGAGACTCATCAAAGGGGAAGGCGTGTGGTCGTGGTACGGAATCAAGAATGATGAAGTTTGTTTGGCAGTGCGTGGCAAATGACTCAAAAGGGCAGGTGGTCCGTGCGTTCATGCCAGCGCAGTCTCTATGGTCTTCCTGCCGCCCATGCCTGTCCCCACGTAGCTGGAAGTCCTTGAGAGCTTTGAGCACCTCCGGGCGTATGTCTACTCCCCGTTCCTGAATCGTTCTAACGAAGCCCACTCAGGGCCTCAGCGGGCCCGCAAAAGAAATGTCTCTGCTCTGAATCCCGAGTCGCTCATATCAACGGACTTCGTCGACTGCGTCGGAGCGAAATGGGTCACTCTCTCATTTCCAGGTCTTGAGAAAGGCCGGATCGGGCCAACAGTGGAGTACGACCGCGAGCAGAGTGAGCGACGTCCCAGCATCCCATTCCCCGACCATACGCGCGGCTTCTTCTATTATGCCCCTCAGCCAGGCCTACCTCCAGAATCCCCCAGCCTCCGCTTCCGCTGTACCGCATCGCATCTCCTTTCGTCGTTTGAATCGGGCTATGACCTCCTCACGCCCGACGGCATCCCGTGGCAAATGCTAGGCCTAAAAGCCACAGTTGGTTACCCCCTTCTTCGCAAACAACTCCTCCTAGAGAAACTCATCACCCCAGAGTTTGTCGCAAAGTGGCGGAAACACGTGGGCCAACGCATCCACCCCGCACGCATGCTCTTCGGCATGCACCAACTCTTCCCCGTCAACTTTGCGAAACCCTTGTATGTCCATCTCGTGTGCCCCCGAGACGTGAAGCTACTTCACCTACAATATATCTTTTTGGCCAACAAACCCGGTACCGATATAACATGCTATCCATTCACCGGTGCGTTGGTCTATTTGCTGCACCATCTTCTGATATCGAGACGTCTTGAAGGATCGGGCCTCGCGCACTTTGAACCCTCTCCGACTGACCCACAGTCGATGCACCTCCGCATCGACAGGATCATCGAGCCGGTCAGTGCATCGGTTCCTTGGATCGCAGAGAACGTGGTCCCTCGGGAAGGAGAGCTGCTCCAACAGTTTGTACGAGACGGCCGAACGACATCACCGTGGTCGCTCGATTTGTCGACTGGCAGAAAGAATGCAATGGCGATGCGCAAGTGGGTAAACGGCTTTTGATCTTACCTCTAGATATCCTGTAGATCAAATACAACATGTTGTCTCTGTCTCCTCACTGCGAAGGCACATATGATATAATAATACTCAAGAACTAAGCAAGGACTCAGTACTCAGGCCTGAGGCCCACTCCTAGGGGCCACGGGTCAAGACTTGCAACCTGTACTACAAAAACGACACATTCAACCCGCGGGAACTTGGAGTATGATATAGTACCGGTAGCGTCTTACACGAAAGATTATTCAAAGATGCAGTCATTGGGTGAATTACCGGCTCGCGCGCGCGCGCCGCGAAGCAACCAACAGGAGATCGGTGCGATTCACTCCAGGCCGAGAGATGGCAATACGGTCAGTCAGGGCGGCGTCGTGTAAACCCGGTTGGTTCATGCCGACTCGCGTCGCTCGCAGAAAGATTTATACAAGGAGTGTCTTTGGTTTGCCTATATATATATTACTGAGATGCGTGCTCTTCGACGGGGAGCTCCGGGCTTTCCAAATCCTCTGTATCAGAAGGAATGTACTCGTCTTATCGGAGATAAAATGGATGCTTTCCGTCTGCTGTAATGAACTCGTCAGATACAAACAAAACCTGTTAGGTAAAGAGAACTCACACGGCGGCTCTCCCCCAATCCGCTTCGCAATAAAATCCTCCGCACGAGCCCAATAGTCGTTTCCATCCAAAACGCCGCACTGCCAATCGTCGATGAAGTCCTCGACTTCCATCATCACGAATCGCGTGTCGTTGGCCAACTCTGAGTAGTCGGACGAAGGCCTGGGCGTATCCAGCACAACCAACACTCGCAACGACGCGCATTCATTCAGGAGGCGCTGAAAGAGCGTGAGAAGTTCGTTGTTGAATGCAAGGTGGGTAAGCCGTGGGAGACGTATGAGACCCGGCCAATCCTTGTCGGCTGGTGGGCTGAATAGCTCGAGGTGCGAGATGTTCTGGAAGAAAGGGCGCGAGAAGGGGTTTGTTTTGACGAGGTCGTCTACATCGCAGTACAAATGACGCAATTCAAGGACGTCGATCGTTTCGGTGGGGGGAGGACTATAGCTTGCCCAGGGCATGTAGAGATTCTGGACGTTGGGGCAAGCAAGTAAAAGCGCATTGAGGGTGGTACGATTGTTGCCCGGGGCGACATCCATCATGAGATTCCGGGTGAACTCAAGCAAGCTTGCCTGGAGCTCCGCGATACGCCCCCATTGCTTCAAAGTGTACGTGCGCTGGCGATCGGCCTGCTTCAAGCGTGAATTGTCCATTCCAATGACCAGAGTGCGGTAAAGAAAAGGATCAATCCTAGAGAGGAGTCAAGACCAAAAAGCGAGTTGAAGGCGGTGAAAATACCATTGTTTCACCCGTGACGCCAGGAGCATGAGACTTGGGATAAAAACAGGGTGGGAGAGGGCTACGAGCTCAAAGATGGCCCGTTCCAATTCGCGAGGAAGTCGCGGGTACATAGAGATTGGGTCCGCGCGCGTATCTGTCGCATTCGTTGTTGGGGCCATGGAAGTAGCGGACAAGATGCATGTGGATCACGGGACGTGAACAAACACTGATCAACATCTCTCGAGGCTTAAAGCCGGAATTATGCCATGCAATGTTATTCTTGCGTTGAATTTCACAAGAAAGTTCAATAAGTATCTTGCTTCAATCTTGCTTGTTTGTGTCACTAACATAGTTGTAGATGGTGATCGCGGGTCAAGACGGCATTCGGCAGGCCAATGAAAGTGCTGAAGATTGGTACTCGTGTTCTGCTACACCGCGACTTCCCGTCGGATCCGGCCGTGGTGAAGCCGCATGGGAAGCAAGTCGGCGGCGTCGCGGACTCGGACGGACTTTACTATATGGGACCCCCCACCTGGCCGCACAGGCTACCTGGCCACTTGCTCCATACAAGCTTGTCGGTCGAATATTTCTACCTGGCTGTGGTCGCATATTGCAAGGGATGTCAATGGCTCGTCTTGAACCGAAATTGGGGTTGATTGACGGAATTGACGTGATGCTGTGCCTGTCAACAACCGGGGCGGATGTCTGAAACACGTGATTCCTTAGCATCGCTGGCAGTCAATCGCCTCTCACTCCACGACCACCCCGCCGTTTGACGAGCTCGTGTACTCGTTCTGCTCGCAAGATCTCTCGCTACTCCTCAGCCCTTCCTCAGACGCCTTTCCTCCCCATCCTCTCCGCTGCGCACCCTTTTGCTGGCGACCAAGCGCATCAAGACGGAGCTACTCGACACGCCTGTATCCCGCGCGATGCTGGTGCTGTGCTCCCGGGACCTCGCACCGCCTTAAAGCAAATATCAACCCTTCCCTGAGTGCCCTTGACAAGATCTTGGCCATATTCCTGACTCCTCGCTGCCACCATTCATCGCAAACATCCATTTTTCACCACACCCACATATCGAGTTTTCTTTCAGAGAGTAGGGGACTCGGCGGGAATTGTAGCAATCCAGGTGCGTTCCTAACACTCCCACCCTGGATATGAGAGCTTATCTTGCTTGTTTACCTCTCGTCGACGTTGAACGGGAGCCAGCAACGTGACGTGTTCACACCAGCTTTTCGCCGCCTCCCAGATTCCATTCTCTACGCATCACAGCATGTCCCCCAATGCCTCACTACATGATTTCATGTCCTAGGAGCATATCCGGTGGCTTTCCGAGGTCTTGACTCCCCAGTACGGCGTGTCAGCATGCTCCGCTTCTCCTCCCGTCTACGTACTCTACCTACCCATTCATGCTTGAATTTGTCTCATATCGGCCTCACCCATGTATCCATTCATCTTCCCCAAGTGTATTGAGCATCCATACAACGAATCCTTACTCAAATGTTGCTTCAGGGAGCGTCCATCGGGGCGGCTCCCACGCCTGGCCAGGTTAGCCGGTTAGGCCATTTTTAGACCCGTCGCCGCAAAATCTTTCCCATGTCACCAAAAGTGGACAGAACCGGCCGACCCTGGGCTCGTTCTACTCGTACGAGGCCAGTCTACCACCATGGGCCGTCGATTCTTTGGTGAATTGTCTGAATCCTTGCCCAACGGCTCGAAACCCCTTAGGTGGCCAATAAGACCGTCCCATATAGTACTTCGAATTAGCGGCGTTTACCAGAGATCTTTGCAATGTCCATGTAAGTACCTGGTAAGTACTCCGCACTCTGACGAGTGAACTGGGGATAGACGTCGAATTCACATACTCGCCGCTCACTCGTATTCTGGACCGCAGGGAATCCAGAGTAGAGCACAGAACGGCCATCAACCTGAAAATGATTCCCGGACAACCACGGACCCAATCACTAATAAGACCTCTTCCCTTGGCCTTAATTTAGCACGGAGCCACCTCCGAAGTCCGTGAGGCTTTCTCGCTGCTTGGATGACGGACAACTCGGTGAATGAGAACCGCGTGATAGCCTTCTTTGATAAGCACCGGCCTCATTTCTGGTGCTCGTAATCATTGCTTAGGAATGTCTGTGGACCACATGCGCCTTCTTTCCGTGGATCTTCAAGGAAGTCGCGGACACTAGAAAGAAGCTCCGATGTGTACCTGAGCTTGAGCTACGAATAAAAAGGTCGACTCTCGCTTTCGAACACCAAGAACCCGGCTCCTCCTCGCCTAGTACAACCGCCAGGACAATCCTCCTTTGATTACTCTGATATGAACTTCCAATCCAACTCGACTTACCACTTGCCCTTGGCTGATGGTCCCTCGACCACGCATCAGCCACTCCTCACCTTCGCGGCTCTCGGCGTCTTGACGCTCGCTGCGGCCTATTGGTCGTTTAAGCTCCTTCAGCGACCGCTCGTCGACAAGGAAGGAAACAACATACCAGCCGGACCTCGAGGTTTTTATTCAACCTTGCCGTATACGAACTCGCCTCATGCGCTTCTCCAGGGTTCCCGATTCTAGGCTCATTCCCCCTCCTCACGCAATATCCCGAAGTCACGCTTGACCGATGGGCCAAGAAATTCGGCGATCTGTACTCGCTGTGGCTCGGGAATCAACTCTTCGTCATTGTTTCCAGCCCTGAAATAGTCAAAGACCTCATCGTAAGTCAGCTCACGTATTTACTCTTTGAGCTTGTATTGATCACGACGCAGGTGACCAACGGTGCTGTCTTCTCGTCTCGTAAAGAGATGTTCGTGAAGAGCAAGACCGTCTTCGTTGGGCGTGGAATCACTGCGACGCCCTACAACGACCGATGGTGAGTGATTTCGGGTCAATACAGATCTGGGACTCACACGAATCAATTCAAGGCGCAAGCACCGTCGCATTGCGAGCACCTGGCTCAACCAGCGCGCTGTCGACAGCTATACGAACACCCTCGATTCGGAGGCTACCGTCCTTATCAAGGCAATGTACCAGGAGAGCCGCGGCGGCACTGTACCCGTCAATCCACAGGTAAGTTTTCATCATTCGACAACGCTGGATGAGTCGCTTACCCACCGAGTAGCCTCACGCAGGCCGTGCCTCGCTCAACAACATGCTCTCCGTCGTCTTCGGCACACGCACAAGCAGCATCTACCACCCTCTTGTCGGCCAAGCCCTGAAAATCAGCCGCGAGTTCATGAACGTTACGGGGCCCATGTCCAACCTGGTCGATTTCATCCCGATCCTCCAGCATTTCCCCAGTCCCATGCGTAATCGAGGCGAGAAACTGCACGAGAAGCTGGTGGAGACGTACGGGGGCATGATCAAAGATATCGAGCACCGGATGGAGAGCGGGGAGAATGTGCCGGATTGTCTGGCAAAGACCATGATCGAGTCGAAGGGAGAGGAGAAGATGGATGATTTGGATATGGCCATTCTTGCATCGGCCTTTATGATTGGAGGCGTTGAGACGGTGAGTTCCAGTGTCTCAGTGGAGATGAAATACTCACGAGCAGCGATGCAGACGGCGGCTATCATGCAGTGGTTCTCTGCCCTTATTCCTACATACCCGGAGATTCAGAAACGCGCACACGAGGAACTCGACCGAGTCGTCGGGCGCGATCGGATGCCCACCGTTGAAGACGAGAAGGTGTGTCTGTACAGGCAGTCAGAAATTTCCCAGTGACTGACCGCAGCCCATAGAACCTGCCCTTCTGCCACGCGATCGTCAAAGAGGTCGAGCGATGCCACAACCCCTTCTGGCTCGGTACCCCGCACGTTGCGAGCGAGAACTTCACCTACAAGGGCCAATTCATTCCAAAGGGTACGGTCGTCGTGCTCAACACTTTCACGATGCACCACGACCCCAAGCGGCACGCGAACCCGGACAAATTCGACCCCGAGCGGTACCTCCGCGACAACCTCACCTCTGCGGAGAGCGCCAATCTCGCCGACCCAAATGAACGTGATCACTGGATGTTCGGGGCTGGGTGAGTTTTGAAAATTGGCAGCTTATCGACTGAGTTCTAAACCTTTTTTCGCAGTCGAAGGATATGCCCTGGAATGATTGTCGCCGAGCGCGAGATTTGGCTGACCATTTCTCGGATGCTGTGGGCGTTCACGATGGAGGCGCTGCCGGAGGAGCCGATCGACTTGAAGGAGTACGACGGGCTCTCGGGACGGTCGCCTGTCCCATTCCGGGTGAATGTCATCCCCCGCGATGCACGAGTCGCACAAGTGCTGGCGCTGGAGGAGGCACCCGCGTGAGAGACAGATGCTTTGGATTTGAAACGGCCATAGAACGACTTACCATAGCTTTTCCGCCTTAATTCTTGTATAAATACCATACCCACCGGATAATATACCCTGACTTGTGCTTTCCTACTTCGTGATTTTCAGTCGATTCAACAATACGGCGCCCTAGTATGTTCGGTGGGAATGGAACTATCGGGCAAATCGCAAGTTCTGAAGTGGTTCTTTGTGGCAGCTCGAGCGGCAGACGTGGGCGCCGATGGTGGTAAGCAGGAGATTCCATCCCGATTCGAATATGAAAGCAGAGCGCAAGAAAAGGCATGTTGAGCGATGTCTTGGCGCCGCAGCCTGGCGCTCGGGCCAATTGGCACTGCCTGTTGATGGTGGTGCTTCTACTTTGTCTCTTCGTGTCCCGAATGGCAGGCAGTGGCGGCCATAATTCCTGCCACTGTCTTGCAAGCCCTTTTTCGATATCTTGGAGCACCACAGCGATAGACGGATAGACCATCGAGGAAGGAAAGAAAAACGCGGCGACGCGGATCAAAGGCTGTCCCGGCTAATTCATGCCAGCGCTGCGCCGGGCTGTGCATGCGTCACATATAACTCCGTGCGGCCCAATTTCTTCCCTCCCATTCACCTTCTCCTCCCACCTTTTTTCGTTCTTGCACACACACTATCATGGGCTGCGACAAAATCCTCGGCGTCGCCTCGATCGCAGCGGCTGCCATCCTCCTCGGCATCGTCGCCTTTGACGTCCCCTACTTCAAGTCCATTTACTTCCTCCGTATCGACCTCGCGGGTGCTGCTGCATCCACCGCAGACAGCAACCAGACGACGCCATTCGTCGACCTTGGTGTGCTCGGGTTTTGCACGGACCTAAAGAACGGCATGGGTCTTCAATGCTCGCCCGCGAAAATCGGGTATTCGTTGTCGTGTGCGTCCTCTTACCTCTCCCTCCTCTCCATACCTTCTAAGAATGATTCTCAGCGGCCTCGCAATACATCAACGGCACCCTCCCCTCCGTCCTCAGCCAAAACGTCAACGTCGCAGCCGCCGCACTGACAAAAGCGCTCGTCCTCCACCTCGTTGCCTTTGGCATCTCTATCATCGCATTCATCTTTGCACTCCTCGCACTCCTAGGCATTCCCTTCCTAGCCGAATGCTGCGCCGATTGCTTCAGCGGCTTCGCAGGCGCCACGGGTCTCGTCGTATTCGCTTTCGATCTCGCGTTCTTCTTCCTCGTCAAGAAGCGCGTGGACGACGTCAGTGGGGGGCATAGCGCTGTTATGGGCAATGCGATTTGGTTGACGCTCGTTGCGATGCTCCTCCTGTTTATCACGCCGATATTGTTCCTCATCGGGAGGTGTTGTGGGTTTGGGGCAAAGGTGGCGTACAAGCCGTTGCGCCATTGAGGGTCGTTGTATACGTAGGAGCAGTAACTTTGTATTTCTTCCCAAGGACATTTTTTTATTCGTACTTTCAGACCGACACCGGACCCTGCACCTTCAGGTTTCAAGACTAGGCAAAGCTGCGAAACGCCGATCTAAATCGGATGCCCGCTGCCAGTGCCTTCAGACACCCGGGACGGTCTCCGCGCTCTTCAAACATCACGGGCTGTCCGGGTAGCGAAGATGCGCACGCCTGTGCGTCAAATTCAATACGCCGCTCATGATCAAGGGATGCGGGGAAATAATGGACGGACTGACCAACAAGATGCTATTCGCCTACACCTTGAACAGAATACTTGGTGTTTACCCCCATGAAGTGGCTCCGTCTCTTGAATCGGACGAATATCAGGATCCACGCAGAAGAAGCGCGTGCCCGCCTGCCGATGCGTTGAACTGGGGTGGGCGCGAGAACGGCTCGAATGTTGATATAGATAAGTCTTCGACCACAGGGACGACAACTCGGCGCTATGCGACCTTCGGTGTCCGTAAAACGGAGGGTTGTTGCAGAAAGGGAAATTGCGGCGCCCGCTTCTTTGCGACTCAACAAGTCGAGTTCCAGAGGACTGAGAATATACCTACGTTGCCTCAACAACACAACACAATTGCCCTCCGGGCACACCTGGATCCTCCGACTCGAACTCCCGCGGTCCAACCGCCGGGGTCACTGAGCTCTATTCTTTCAAATTTGGCCCGGATTGTTGTTTCATTGTGAAGAATGCATCTTACTGAGGTAGGCCCACGTGACCGTGGGAGAACGGGGGCTAATTTTTGGTCAGACGGACAATTGGCGATGTTAGACCTGGATACCTCCGGATCCAGGAACATGAGCCCAGGTTCGGGAGAATCCGCTCAGCGGCCCGAGTGGGAGAACGGACTGCCCATCCAACGCCAACAACGCGTTCTTCAGGGGATTTGTCGGGGCGCAGAGTTGCAGGGTCGGAGGGTCCAGACCGAGTCCATGTCGGGATGGAGTACAACGGTCCGCGTGTTAGATGGCTCCAATGACGTTCGGGCGTGGATCATTTTGAGAAACGAGCTCCCGTAGATATACAGCAGGTGGATGTGCTACGTCGTCGGACAGTCGGCAGCTGAAGGTTTGAACCAAGGCCGAGCGGTGCGACGGTTTCGACTCCGCGCAAGTAGGTGGCTCCCTTGTGTGAAGGTTTCACGTCCACAGAAACAAGGGTTCCCGGTTTGAGGCAACAGACGCCTGGCATGGTTTGCGCATGGTGGAAGTCTGACTCTGTCTGAGTGAGAGTGATCCGATTTGGATCCGATGCGCCATCAGCAATGCACGGACCACCTGCCTTTCCGAGTCATGAGTCAATCAATGCCAAACACCGCACTCCTGACTCCGTACCACCACGAGTATGGGCAACACCTTGTCAATTGGCCCGAATGACTGGCTCCGACTCGTAATGGACTCCAAAGCGTATCCCCGTCTGCCTCTCGAGCTGGAACGAGCCATCTTTGAACTCGTAGCCCTCTCCCATCCCATTTCCATCCCCAATCTTCTCCTCGTCGCTTCGCGGGTGAAAGAGTGGTATGAAACTGTGTCAACCGTCGACTCTCCCAGTCTGATCTTGTTTCATGCAGGATTCAGCCGTTGCTGTATCATACATTGATCTTCGCCTCTGACAGCCCGGGCTTGACAGGACAACCAGTGGATGGACTACGCTCTTACACGCCAGCCAGCTTCTTCCGGATCCTGCGGCTTCAGCAGAATTTGGTTGAATGTGCTCAGAACTTGATGTTTATGGGCTCCGAAATCGGCCAACTAGAGACTGTCCTCTCAGCGTGTCCTCGCGTTCAGAACTTGTATGTCCTCTGGCCATGCACAGGCGATAATTTCGACGGATCCATGCTCGATGCTCTTCCCCTGCACCAGCTCCATGGCCAACTTTGCGCTCTGGTGCCAAACAACCCGTTCCAACGCCCCGTCTTTTCCAATATCTCACATCTGGAAATATTCAGCGTTTCTAACGAGGAGGACTGGCCTAGCCTGGTTCGACTCCCGCGGCTCACTCATCTTGCGCTAGGCCACTACGACGAAGCGCTATCCCAACTGGTTCTGAAGGAACGTGAGACCTTGATCGTGTTGGTCGTCCTGGAACCACCGGAAAGAGGGACCAACTACTCCACCCTCAGAGCAGACCCACGCTTTGTCATGATGAAGTCGACGCTGTCGAGCGGTGTTGATGACTGGCAGCGGGGTGTTCTGCACGGGAAGGACTACTGGTCACGCGTGGAGGATTTCATTGCTAAGAGAAGGGCGGGACTCCCACGTCGTGAGTCCACCATCGTATCTCAACAGACGGCTCCATATAACGTGTTCCAGCGGATCCAAAGCATCCCTTTCATCTTCCCCCGCTGGACCCCGAATTTTGACCTGAAAGCAAAGTCTCAGAAGCGAAATATTATTATGTCCCGATTCCGTTGTGCAGTAATGAAGCATTGAGTAGTTGCCGACGCAGTATTGAATTGTGGTGCTTATCCTGGACGAGCTGTTGGGTCACCTCGCCGGAGCGCGGCACGGCCTAGCTCCGACCTTGATCGCCATTTACACTGCGACCATCTCGGCCGTGCAGGCCCCTTTCCATCGGCAACTTATAAGTGTTGGTTTCTCACAGGCCCCGCGTTGGAAGAGATTGTGGACCTCATCCACGATTTCAACTCCTTGAAGTCTCTCTTCCTGTACAAAACGGGGGAAGTACTTCGGCCAGAATGTTGATGGATAAAGAATCACCATGTGCTCAAGAACGAACTCGGCGCCTCATGTTGCTCATGGGGGCCGGATCTTCCTACAACAGATTTGGCCTTGGACGATCGCATGAAATCGATCTGCGCTGAGATGTCGTTGTGCGATGCACAGGGTATCTTGTCTGTACACTATCGCAGTGCCGTACGCATTTTGTTCGTGAATCATTATTTCGCTCCTAAAAAACTACTTGTTTCCCAATCGTTTTACTCTTCCTTCTTCTCCAACGACCCATTATCGTGCCTCACATCGCCCCGGAGCTCCTGATTAACGCGCTTGACTTGTTCCTCCCTGATCTGCTCCCCTTCGTACACTATTCAAAAAATGTCAGTCGGTCGCTCCCAGGATGAGATGGAGACCCACGGAAAGCAAGCTCCTCCAACGTCCGATGTGCCGTCTCCGGGAACATGAAATATACGAAAACGATCTCGAACCCGAGCCAGACGACATAACTGATATAATACCTCCACCCCGCATTCGCTAGGCCGATGGGATTAACGAATTGATTGAAGAAGGATGCCCCGCGTCCAAAGATTTGGAAAAATGTGACGCCTTTGGCGCGCGTGTGGAAGGGGAAGAGTTCGACGAGGTAGGCTGCGCGAAGTTGGAGTCAAACAAGACTACAGCATGTCAAGAGGGAGGACGCACAGTACGTGAGCGCGTTGAAACCGAGGTTGTATGCCGGTGAGTAGATGAATATGAAACTGCGGGCATGCGGAGTCAGAATGGTTTCTTTCAAAGGGGGAGATGAGGGCGAGGAACGCACGCCAAAACCGCCTGTGATGCGGGCTTACTCCCAGTCTGAACAAATCGAGCGCTAGCCACCGTCCACCCGAGGAAGATCAGGAACAAGGAGATTGTGCACGTCTGCGTCCCATGGGCATCACGAGTAAGGAACGAAGAATTCGAGGGACTCACAAGGTACATCGTCCTCCGATTGAACTTGGTCACAACCAAAGCGAGGGCTGTAGCGTTGACGAGGCCCCACGCCGTGAGTGCCAGATTGATAAGGTTCTTCTCGCGGTTTGAGTGGATGCCTATTTCGTCGAGGACAGGCGCGAGGAGGTATCTCAATGCATGAAATCAGCACGGATGGAGAAGGAGAAGAAGTGAAGGAGAAGAAATGAAGCAGACGCACGAAGTCAACCCATTCCCACTCCACTGCGTAAACAATCCAAGGAACGCCGCCACAATCAACCTCTGCCTCATCCCCGGCGCGGCAAAGAACTCCAACCACGTCGTCTTCCTTGTCTCCAATTCGAGCTCTAGCGTCCTTTCGATCTCGGCAAATTCAGCTTTGACGAACTCGGAAGAGGCGTCACCCTCGGCGTGGTACTTGACAAGGATGGCCATGGCTTCCTCGTGCCGCCCTTTTGAGACGAGCCAACGAGGCGATTCGGGGAGGAAGTAGATGAATGTGAGTTGGAGGAAGGAGGGAATCATTTGGAGGAGAGATGGGATGCGCCAGCCTGGACAATGTTTCTGCCTGCCACAGGGTAGGAACAGACGCAAGGACTCACCCCAGTTGCTGCTCATACTGAACGTCCCGAGAGTCACGCCTGCGGCCACGATACTTCCGATAAAGTAGCACGAGTTGAACAAAGACCCGAGGATTGCGCGTTCCTTCGGGTGTGAGAGCTCGCCGATGAGGGACGATGCAGCGACGATGGCAAAAGGGATTCCCAGCCCCAAAATGGCGCGGGATGCGACAAACATCCCAACTGTTGCACTCTAGTAAGAAGCTGAGAGCAGGAGTAAGATCATGAACCCACAATTCTGGGACGCAGTTTGAAGCGCCGCGCCAATGACCATGAGAACACTGCCAACGGCGATAGCCATTCTCCGGCCGAGATGGTCATTCACGTACGGCACCAAGGGTAACGCGCAGATGGCGCCCAGCGAATACATTGCCGTCATTACTCCCAGGAGCGTCGAGCGCGGAGAATTATAGACTGTCAGTGGGAGGATCAGAGTGTGGGGTAGCAGGTGAAGATGGGCTACTGACACGAGTCCCAAGAGTCGACGGCTTGCAGGCCGTTCATCATCGAAGAGTCAAAGCTACCCCATTCATTCCGGACGGGAAAACAGACTGCAGAATGAAAACGCACCCGCTGGTCATCTCCACCCCAATACATGTGGGAAACAAGAGCAGATAGAGAATCCGCAGATTCGGCTTCTGGTACCACGGAGTCTTGTCCTCTGAGGCCAAGTTGCTGACTATGGCATCGGACGCCGCAACCCCCGCCGTTGTATCATCGGCCTTGGTGTTGGTGGCCATAAGGAAGAAGCCAGGGTTTTGAATAGCCAGCACATCGTATACTTATACCAAAGGCGCGCCAAGTCCGCCCAGAAGTGCTCATGTGGTTCGCGCTCGGACCATGATGGAGCAAATTTCTCGGGGTACAGACAAGATTCTCCGAGGCGGGTCCGAGAGCGACGTGGGTGGAAGCCGCCTTCGTATGTAGATGGCCGACTTGGCGCCGTGGCGGGCGGGCTTTCACATTTCGTGGTACTAGTAGGATGCCAGTTTCGTTCCATGTTACTCAGTGGCAATAGAATCCGAGCAGCTTTTCAAGGGCAGGCTGTGGGGTGCCTTATGTATAGTGCCGTCGACGTGGAAAGAAAGATCGTGTTTGGTCATGCATCTTTTTTTGATCATTTCGGTTCCGAGAGAGATGCCGACATCATCACATCACTCCACGATCACGATTCATCAACACGTTCAAGATTTTGGAAAACAGACGGAGCAATATTTATTATTTGGTTTGCCATGGCCATGGTTGTTTCGCTCTGGCTAACTGTATCAGAGCTGGCAATGACCATATGCCAAACAAGTAGTAATAGGCAGGTTGTGCAAAAGCCGTACGGCTTTTTAGTGCATTGTGCAAAGCCGTACGGCTATTTTTTCCGCCAGATTTTTCGGGCCCGGCTAATGTGCCGCTGCAGCCGCTGGAATGACCGCTGCAGCCGCTGGGATAGCCGCGTAGGGCTGCTGCCGCGTAGGGCCGCTGGTGTGACAGTGGTCGATCGACCAATGTGCCGCTGGGGTCACAAGGGCCGCTGTCACGCTGCCGCGCAAAAATTTCGACTACTAGTAAAATTTAAGCAATTGAAAAGAGCATTGGGATGAATACCTACCATCTCAATGCACCAGAAACTGCTGCCGCCATGTGAAAATTCGTATCCGTTGACAGTGGGTGAGTGATTTAAGTAAAACACGGTGTTTGCAGAATCGAGACGTGGGAGCCGTGTTCAATGCTTCTATCTGTACTAACATGTTCAAAAAAAAAAAAACAGAGATGGTTCACAAAGCCTATCTCATGTGGACATTGTCCAAATTTCTGCTGAGGGATTCAACATGCCAGTACAGTCATTGAGTGAAGCACAAGTAATCGAAGCCACAGTCTCAGTGCGGGTCAAGACGGGTACGGACCGTCAGTCTGACGGCCGTTTTTCAGGTTCCTTTTGGGCAGACAGGTACGGGACGGCAGAATAGACGGCCGTCACCCATTAACGGACGGCAAGAAGTTGATGTCATCTGAAAGGTTGTGTTTCTGGTGATTTGACGGGCTGAAGATTGACCGTTGTAGGTGGGTTTCGATTCAAACCACTGTCCTTGCTCCAGTGTTCAATTTCTGTCACGACAAGACTTGTTTCACGCGTCCAACAGCGGTAAGATGCTGTGGATTGGGTAGTGCGCTACTAAAGCTCGTAAAATGAACTGAATAAAAGTCTAGGAGAGGATACAGAATACGACGACTAGCTACTGCTTTTATACTACGAGGAATAAATCTACGATGCTACACTAATTGTCCTGGTGTCCAACATGCGCTATTGTCCCGCGCCTTTGTCGTCTCCTATTGTCGTGTCTCCACCGTGTCCTTCATAGAAGCCTGTCATGATCGGACAGTTCACTGATCGGAAACTCCTTCCCACATCCATGCTGTCGTTCATAAATATGAAACTATCCCACGTCTTTAAATAATGTCTTCCTCGGCTTCTTCCTCAATCCGATCGAGACGGGGTTCCCAGGACTTTAACGCTGTACGGCGCCAATGCTTATCTGGTTTATTTGGCGTTGTCACGTGCGCAAATAGATCAGCGCGTGACAATTTCAGCTGAACCGAACACTTACCAGTGTGCATCACAGATCACCGGAACAAGTGGGATCAGCGCGGAGGTGTCGGAAAGCATCACGCCGTCCGTTGAACTGACTTGGTGCTGCTCCCTTAGCTGCCTGACCGGTGAGTATACCCTACTGTAAAGTTCGAGGGAGCCTTCTGAGTTTTTCCAGGCATGATAATCACGTGAGTCCACTGTAACCGTCGACGGCCGTGGACGGCCGTCAGACGTACGGGTATAGACGGCATTCTTGCCGCCCGTACCCCCGACGGTGACGGTGCTTTGACGGTGCTCATCCCTAGACGTTGCCGCCACTCTTTCGGCTGCGGGTAATCTGCGATGCCGGTTACTTATGGTCAAGTCGTCCAGCTGGGGCGTCGTGAGGTAGCACCATGGAAAGGGGCCCATGGCGCGGCAGGTAATATCCAACACTCGCGATCGTAACTTCGGGAGGATGATTGGAACATCACTGGACATCACTCTTTGCTCTCGGAGTTCAGATACGGAGGAGGCCACTCCGTCAAGACGGATTGTACATTCCACGAGCTGTGTGTTCATTCTGATCAGTAATGTTCCTTGTACGAAAGCCAAAAAATAACACACCTGACGACCTTGTTCGAGTAGTTCTGCGCAATCCCAACCGTCGAGCCATATATTGGGTATGTGCACGACAGTGAGCCGACCGATGGGTAGGCTCGAATCAATTAATTGAATCAGAGGCGCTCGGAGCGGTGCCCAGACTTCGGGGGGATATCCGAAGCGGAAGTCTGTCAAGGCTGGCGCGTTCGAGAGTATCTGTGACCACATCTTGGGAACTTGGCCACCGAACACTGATAGAGTGCAATGAAAGCTGCTGAGATGATCGAATGGAGGCGGAGGTCCACGACAGAGGTCCTCCAGCATGTCGGGATGGATGCGGAGTACGAGCATGTGCAGGCGACGCGAGGTGAGTCCCATGACCTGACGGAACTGGTGCGCGGCTGCGAGGTTCCGTTCAGCTCCGAGAGTCAGCCTGATAACGATATCGTAGGGCATGTCTGCAAGGTGCGCCGCCAGGGTCTGAAGCACCCAATCGATCTTTCTCTGCGGCAATGTGACATCGAGGCTGAATAGCTGGGGAGGGGGCATGTTGTTAAGGTATGTTCCTCGAGACGGGTTTTTATCTCTTCAGCCTGTAAAACAATGGCCGTTTGAACAACAACTTGGTCTTTTGTTCAGAATGGGTCGTGTTTGATGGCGGTTTCCACAGACACCTGAAAGTGTCTTTTTTGGGCAATAGCGCTCCGAATGACTCAACAAGGATTTGCGTAGGCAACCACCAAATACAATTCGAACAAGGCAGCATCGGAATGCCGCTGTGGCCAACTTCCGACCAAGGATTGATCGGGCAAACAGACCGGAAACAATAACCTTGATCCGATCTGCAGCCGGGTATCAGGCCGCATGCGGCACTCCGGAGTCCGCCACGGACCGCGTTGATCAGCGGCTTATTTAAGCAAGCGCCGATGCGCAATCAGCGCATCATACCGACCGGCATCAGCGACCATTTCCATCTGATCACACTACAGTCCACTTCATTCCATTTTTTGGTACATAGAAAACACAGGGCTGCGAGAAAGTTGCGCCACTTGAAACCAGTCTGCTGCGAAGATAAAGCAAAAGAAATCGACTTCCTTGGAGGTCTATGGATCCGAGCCTGGATCGAACAGGCATGGCTCTATGGCGGGCTCGACCGAGTGCGAGTCACCAACATGTAGGTCTTGAACAGCATCTGGGGCTCGATAAACAAGGTTCAAAGTGCAAAGTGGCATTGAGAAAAATTATGTAAATAAGTTCAGGGTCGTCGCCAAATTCCCTAGGTATGTAGACTGCTTTGAAACAGTTCCGACGCCTGATTCGCAGACGGGTCGCCACGCGACAAGCCGTTGACTCTCTCTCGGTCCGGCCAAGGTCCGGCGCAGAGAAATACATACCATCTAGATGTGTCCTTACTTATGTCTCGCAGTCTGACTACACGGGTCAAGGAAATAGAGAAGTCAGACAGAAAAAAGGGGCACAGAGTGGGAGGATCTCATGGGCGCGAGGCTGAATCGAACGGGCCACGGGCATGTTTGTGACTGACGCAGTGACGCTTGCCAACATTGATGGTTCTTGCGCTTCAACGTCAGTAACCTTCAAGTACACATAGCACAATCGGAATAGCAGTACAATGTTCTTATGGCTCTCTCCGGCCAGTCCTGTCCTTGCTTTCGGACCAACTAGCTCACGCATCTCCGCTGATTTCGGTGAATTTCCAAAGTTGGTTCTTGTTCCCGTCGAGCTGGCCCCACCAGCCCTGGATCTTGGTCGCGTTGGCGCTCGATCTGTGAGGCATGTCAACGGGAGTAAAACATGTCGAATGAGAGAGGGCACCCAGAATCAATGTCCAAAAAGTCTGTGAACACGATTATTTATCAATCGGAAAGGGAAATGTAACTGCAAGATACGCACTCTGCGTCGCGACGTTGCGGACCCTACACATGAATTGATGAGTAGGAGTTCCATTAAGCAAGTTTGAAACCGCACTTGTAATATCCATCCGTCCCGATCTTGACAAACTCCCACTCTTGATACGCGGCCGTGTCCTTGGGCGGCGCGCCCGCCGGGGCAGAGCAGGTCACGGGCGTCCCGTCCGTACCATTCTCTGTCGAGTTGAACCTCTGTTCAGTCCCGAACATGAATATACCCACCCTCAGCAATCTCAAGCACCGTCCCCGCCCCCTTATTCGTAATAGTGTACGAATCGACCCCGAGTTTGCACGTGTACCGCACTTCCCAGAGCTGATTCGGGTACTCGGTGGCGGAGGAAGGGAGGGGCTCCCAGCCATGGACGCAGGTGCCGTCGGCTTTGTTGCCGCCGTTGAGATCGAGGTTGGTCTTGGAGTTGAGGTTGGTGATGGTGTCTGCGAGCGAGGTGAATCAGCTGGTGGGAGGGTGTGCGCAGAGCAAAAGACAATATACATGTTCCTTTGAAGATAGGCATGATGGTAGGAGTTGAGCTGCTCGGGATGGTTGGCGAAGTAGCACTGTAGTGGACCGAGTACAGACTGATACCCGCCACCTTTATACAATCCAACTGGACTGCATTTCGTCATAGCCCAGGAAGGAACGTAAGTACCTCGTGAGGGCATTAATCTAGCCTCGCACGATGGTGTCGAGGGGCTCGTACTCGAGGAACAGAAGCAAGACGGCAGAATGGAATCTTGTGTAATAGTGAAGCTTCCATGACGCATAGGAGCATTATCATTCAAGCTGCAAGTTTCAACAGTAGACTCCACGCCGATGTCTTGCTGTACATAGGTCGAACAAGTCCCGGCCGCAGCACGCTAGCCGGAGCAGGAAACGATTTGGCGTTAATCGGATGGTAAACAATCTGCATCGTAGTGTCAGAAAAATGGAATCCATCGAAGGGACAATGCCGCTGACGTTTTGCTGTCCGCTTGCGAGTCGAGGACCAGATCGAGCTTGAGTTAGAGCGGGGACGAGGGAGGATGAGCGGTGAGCGGCGAAAGGGTGCGATGTGGAGGTGGCGGAGGCAGCCATCGAAAGGACATGACAGGATGGACGTTCAACAATCAGCAGGTGACTGAGACTCACAGTGGCGACGGCGGGAATTCTAGCCAGGTATGATCAGAGTGAAATCTGAATGGAACGAGAAGTGGGCTGATAGCTGAGCTAGTTACCGGATTCTTTCCGCAGGGTCAAGCTTGATATTCTGGAAATGATCTTCAAATAGGAGCCGACTGAATGACGGGTGGAGCGCCTGACCCTTTTACGAGTAGGAGAGTCGAGATAGTCTTGAGGAGACATTGAATCCGTGTCAATGCTGCTTTGAAGGTGGAAACCATGGAATCCGAAGCCGGCACGCGGTTCGGATTGCAAATGGGAATGTCGGATCGTGCGACTAGCTCGCGATATTTGTGAGTGGCCGTACTAGAAGTCCATTGAATTGTTCGACCTGCTGGGATTTGGAACCCTCCTTCGTTTATGTTTGCCGGTTGAATGAAAAACTAATAATACATCTTCATGTATGTCGGTGGATGACCAGAACCCGGATCGAACAGCACCTCTCCCCTCCTTGGGTAACTTCCACAGCGTTAACTTTTTTTCCGCAGCGCAAACCCTCAGAATCCCGTAGTCGCAAGCCGAAGCTCTTCAAAAAAGAACGCACGCACACTGAGGCTCTTCAAATGAAGAGCCTCGCGAGACGAACGCCCTGGACCCGAATCGAGCGGGGTACAAGCAGCGAGGAGGACACGAGTGAGCAAATCGTACGCTCTCAGACTCGCAACGGCTCTGATAGTTCTTGAGTGAAGATCTGATAGGAGCATTCGTCCCGGGAGCTTGGCGGGGGGAGCGAGAGGGTGTTCATCGTCCAGGAGGTGACCGTGCTCGTCGCGCGGTAGACTGCAGTGACCGATACACCAGAGCCGACCATGGAATCAGACGCAGAGAAACAACGAACAGAGATTCAAGAGCAAGACAACAGCCAGGCGCAGCTTCTCGGACGCGGTGTGAGTCTTGGCGGGGAAAACGTCGAGGAAATTGCGCGGCTGGTCTTCATCCCCAGAGTCGGGTCAGGATGAAATCCGGTACTGTATATGAGTTCCGCGATGACGATCCCGGTAGTATGAATGGGTGGCATGAGAGAAGAAAAGAACGCGTGACGTGACAATTACCTCAGCAATCCGTGACCTCTTTTGATCTTGACCACCATCTGGATTCACCGACGTCCCAGCCTCTGGACGATCTTGGCCCTTCGTTGAAATCTGGTGTCTGGACCAGGCAGACTCTGCTCTCTCTAAATTCGAGCCTACCGAGCCGGACCCGACTTTCGTGTGTGAATCTTTCAGAAATTGGCCAGAAATCGAATAAACTTTACTGCCTTTGTTTCAGACGCCACCCACACGGCGGGCGTTGCGGATGTAGCGTGGCCCATGGACGTAAAAATCCCACACCTGCTTGCTCCTCTCCATGACCATCGATAAGGACTCTGCGAACCGTCACCCACCGCCACGATACGAATCCAACATGGGTGAGGAGAAGGAAAGAACTGCCTCCCCAGCCTATCCATACAGTGTGTATCGTTCAATCCGATAAAGCGAAGCTTCGGATTCTCACCGCCATGAGCAGTCTACTATCGCGTCTACACCATGGACGGCGCCGTGCCCTCAAAAACCGCCCCCAATCCACAAGATCCGTTCATCGGTCGAATGGCAGTGACCTCCGTCCCACCTCCGCACAACGTCGCTACGCTCCAGCGGTGTCTGGCGAGCGCGGAGGGATTCTCCGATATCGAGGGTAGGGGCGAAAGAACGACATTATTCGAAAGTCCTGTCGCTCTTTCTCAGATGCCCAGCAAGACTTCGCTGGAGCTGCGAGGCCGAGACCGTGACATCCACGGAGGCACCCAGGCGAATGCCCTGGTCCTGAAGGTTATCGACGATCTCACTGCGGCCGAGGCTGCTGCCGTTGAATCCATCGACCGTTCACAATACTCGGTGTGTGGACCGTTCCGTGAGTGTCCAATTCTTCGTGCGAATGCCATAGTTCATGAAAGCCCAGTCTATTACCCAGTCTATTATCATTTGTACACTCGTGTCGGCGAGGACACCTCGACCCTCTCCTTCGACGCCAACCAACCCGCCATCGGCTGTATCGAGCGATCGCACATCGCCCCACCTTTCACGCCGGCCTCCATCAGACGCTGCATCGCGAAAGCGGAACGCAAGCCCGTCTACGCATACTTCTCTGCCGTCTATGCGGATATCATGGCTCAAAAGCCACTTCACGACCACATGCCCATTCGTGCTGAGGTTGGTGTAACGGAGGGGGACCCGATAGTGTTGGTTCAGCCTGAGAGGAAGAAGGGTTTGTTCAATAGGCAGGTTGAATTGAAGGCGGCTCTGGTACGTCTAGTGTTCACCACGGGTCACCCGCGGGTACTCGAACGACGACCCGAACCCGTACCCGCGATGAACCCGACCCGCGCCAGCGGGTACGGGTCGTGACCCGACCTGGAATTTGACGGGTTTATGGGTGAATTTTGAGGCGTGTATGCCTGGAATGCAGTCTATAGCACCCTTCGAAGATGTGAGCAAGGTTCTGCGCCCTCAGGACAGCCCTGAATGACCTCTGCAGCGCGTCCCGACGCGAATTGATGGCTTGAATCTGACCCGTACGGGTTACGGGTTGTTCAACAGCGACCCGAGCCCGTACCCGGGCGACCCGTACCCGCGACCCGGACCGGGTCGCCAAACCCGTGGTGAACACTAGGTACGTCTGTGTTCTGTTCATCAATTGCAACTCAGTCTCAGCCGCCGTCCAGTCTTCCTTTCCCATTGGAAGGAAGGGTGTTACCGACGGTGAGTCGGTGACACCAGCGGATACGTTACGGTGAAGATCAATGGTGTCGATTTTCCGAGTGAGTGTCACCTTCTTGACCGTACAGTCGTACACTGCTTGCTTGCTGGATTTCTCAACGTGAATGCTGCAGATGTCAATACCAGTAAGTGTTACATTTGGCTTTGATTCATTCTGACGGAGACGGTCTCAGAAAAACTCAAGTATCTCGACGAGTAAAGTTTAGCCTCCTGCGCGAGCTGTCTCATTTGCTCTCTTTCTTGCTTGTGAACAGTCCCATTTGTAAAGTCGTCGAGTCGCTGTATATCCATTGCATGATCGTGAGGGAAGTGTCGAGAAACGCTTTTTGCTCGAATCACCGGCGAGAAATCTGTACTTCGACATTATGGCGGTCCGACTGCACATTTAATCATCCCCCCCTTTTTATTGATTTCCCCCCTTTTATAAAGGAAATTTCCATGTTCCCCACCTTTTTAGAGCATTTTGAGTCTGAAAAAAAAGTGGGGGGAAAAGTTGAACTTTCCCCCCTTTTATTGAACCAACATTGAACATCCCACACTTTCGCGGCTCTCACTCCCCGACTTTGATTGCCGGCCTGACATCCCCACTTTTATGTCAATCTCGAAATCCCCCCACTTTTATTCAAGTGCAAAATCCCCCCCCCTTTTTTTTTCAACCCCAACATTCCCCCACTTTCATTCAGCTCAGAAAGATTTCCCACCTGACATATCCATCGTGAAGAATCCCCCGACACATTTCATTCAACTTGCAAGGTAATCTGCAGGTGAAGAGATATTGTCACTACATAGGTAGGTTATGAGCCAGGTGCTACATATGAGAAGACGGGTAGGGTAGAATGCATATGTAGAAAGCAGAGTACGTGATTAAAAGAAGCACGCATCAACGGCCGAGTTGCAACAGGCACACCACGATGGAGACCCAACGTGACTCCAACGCATGGCCCGCCGCCAGCTAGCTACCCCTAGCCGAGGACACTGCAGCGGCGGCACGGCGTGCCGCGTCCCACGTGGCGCTGGACAGTGGAATAGGGCTGGGGAGGTCATGTGAGCGCTAATACAGGAGGGAGAGAACGGAGGGACCCAGAAAACAAAGGGCCTCTCCGCTTTTGAAGAATCCATGGCAGTAAAGGAGTGACTGAAGGAACTTGAAGGGAAGTCGCCGAAGCGATGGCGGCGCCAAGGGGTATCCGCCGGGAGATGCCGAGACACAGCCTCATAGGTAGGGTAGGGTCCGAGGGTCTTTAATCCACTTTTCAGACTGTTGTTCAGAATGATTCAAAAACACTTTTGGGACACTCCTCGAAAAAAAAAAACGTTTTTTGATGGGAACATTGATCCCAACAATGATTCCGAACCCAGTCAGATGCGTCATTTTCGGGCTCGGAACATGGAATCTGATGTCCGTTTACTGTTCCTGCGCATCCAGGTGGTGGATCAGGAGAATTCATGATCTCTCCATCACGTTTCTCAGCCATAAGTCACGTGATTTTCCATATGGGGCTCGGCTAATAGGTAGGTAGGGGGTCGGGGGTCCTTAGTTCACTTTTCCGACCCTGTGTATAATTTTTTAAGGGTGCCTACCCCTTGGGCGGCGCCGAGACGCATGTCAGCGGCAAGCCAGAGCCTGAAAATTGTGGGTGGAGGAGGGGATGCACTTCGGGATGCTGCATGCACCTCCGGGGTTCAGCAACCCCACATGGAACGCAGTATGAAGCGCCGTGCGGAGGAAGGTACTTACAGTGAGGGAGCACAGCCACCCAATGGGCTAGGAAGCCGTCTGTCCTTCCCCACAGACACACACCCGAATGGGTCGTGATGCAGATAGTCGACAATCACTTCACCTCGTCGACGATTGGACGAGGCAGATGGGCGGCAGGAATCCCAAGTGAAAGAATCACCAAAGGAGGCAAGGAACACACGGAAGTGACAACTCACGAGGAACGCGTGTAGAAGCTAGTAGGCTGAGGCTGCTACACAATCAAGGATAGTTGTATCCACCGGAGTCGAGTTGGATGATGTTGGGGTTGACAAAAAAGGGGGGGGGGATTTTGAACTCGAATAAAAGTGGGGGGATTTCGAGATTGACATAAAAGTGGGGATGTCAGGCCGGCAATCAAAGTCGGGGAGTGAGAGCCGCGAAAGTGTGGGATGTTCAATTTTGGTTCAATAAAAGGGGGGGAAAGTTCGACTTTTCCCCCCACTTTTTTCAGACTCAAAATCCTCTAAAAAGGTGGGGAACATGGAAATTTCCTTTATAAAAGGGGGGGATGATTAAATGTGCAGTCGGACCGCCATACGACATTGCAAAGGAGGAGATACTTACAATCCCCCTAGCCTCCTCGGACACGACTAGGTGGTGCCTCGTTCGATTAGGGCCAAGGCTCTTGGGAGTAAATGGTCGTGTAATACTTTTGAAAATAATCATTTAGTTACAAACGGAATGGGTCATGTACAGCACTCCGATACTGCACAGACAAGATACCCTGCGCGTCGCACAGTGGCATCTGAGCCCAGACTGACTTGATACGACCATCCACAGCCAAATCCTCGCCGCCAAGAATCACAGTGCGCAAACACGGGAATGCGACTCTGTCAGCGAGCATGGCATCCAGCTTCTGCCACTGCCCCACCTGGGGCAGTCCCCAAATTGACACCGTAGAATCCAACAGTTCCACCACCTCGAGCTGCGGAGCCCCGAGACTTGCGAGTAAGGCGCAGGCGTGGTACGCGACGTAACCGAATGATTTTCGGATACAGAGGTGGCAGAGAGCGGGGAGAGCTGGGAGGCGCGCTATGTACGAGCCACTGGGTTAGCTGTGGTAGAAAAATGTATGACACTTGTACCTGCGGAGGAGTTGTCTACAGTCAAAGATTCTAGGGTGGAGCTGACTTGTGTATCCCTCAGATACGCATTGACATGCTCCCAGCCACTCGTATCGATGAGATAAACAACTAGGCGCGAAAGAGTTGGCGGGGAATGCAAGGAGAGGGTAGACGCCAACAGCTGGGGTCTGACAACTCGCAGTTCGCGCAAACTGGGGGGAAGCGGGCGGCACGGCTTTCCCGTAGTCGCCACGGGGTGATCTCTGTTGAGAGAAAGACATTCCAGGGATGCGAAATCGTGGACGAAATCCACGATCTGCTCGAGTACGGAACTATGGAAGGAAATTAGGGAAAGATGCATGCGAGTTGCCGATAGGAAGGGGCCTGCACGGCCGGGATGGTTGCAGTGCCCCAAAATGGAGATGAAGATCGGAGCTAGGCCGTGCCGCCCCAGGAGACGGATGGTCCCCGATAGAGCGAACGGGGGTATGGTCGACCGACACAACAGGCGTGTCGTAGGAGGATTCGTGCGAGAGGTGCACCTCGCGGACGCTGGGCACAATGGTGACGAGGGGAGATTCGAGGATATGCAGGAATGACTTGACGGTGTCCAGGTTCCGACTGCGGACGAGCTTGATCGACGAGAAGCCGTGGTATCGGCTGCGGGGAAGCCATTGTCTGCAGACAAGAGAGCAGGCAGCTAGTGTAGATGGCGATTCGTGCGCCCAGTCAATGACAGCGTCGACAAGCTCCCCTGAAAATTGAGACATGGTGGCTCTGGTCAAGGGGCGTTGATCCAATCAATCACAACGGCAATCACGGCGATCACGCCCAAGGCACGTGCCATCCTTCTCAACTCAGGGGATGATGTGAATAGCTTCATGTAAAACACAGTACGGTAAATAAAATCGTCCGGCTCAACACAAGCTGCCGAACTCGGGAGTCTCCCAGTTCCGGAAGAAATTCAACAGTCCAAAGGTCTTGTTGTCGGATTCTGCCGCTTCAGCCGAATGAGAAATGAATCAGATTGCGGAGCAGATATAACACACCAGCACTGGCGGCGGGGTCAACAGCCTCCACGGGCAGGGTGGATGAGGCATTTGGCGGAGTGTCGCCTTCATTACGGGATATCAATGCAATTTGGGAGACGTACATAGCTGCTTCTCTCACCTATCTCTCGAATCTGTTCAACTCCAGTTGGCTCGGAGACTTCTTCGTCAACTGGTTGAAACTTCAATGAGAGTTGAGAACTATTACAAGGCGCACCGTGAGCAAATGGCTCCGCCTCTTCGCTGGGGCCGAACGCGTGGGCCAATAGTCTCTCCTCGACGCTGGTGAGCTGATATAACGGATATCCCAGATCGTTCGCGACTTCCTGACTATCAGAATCGAATCCCTTGGCGGTATGGAACTTCCTCAGTGCGTCGTAGATACTGGCATCCCATGAAATCACCCGGATTCTGGTCTCCATCCTCACCGCCGGAAACCCGTGACTTGCCGCTTCTTCTGCGGTCAAGCGATCCTTCCCCGTTGGATCGAATGACCAGAACCAAGGGTCTTGAGGCCATCCGAAAGCGTTTGGGGCCCTTACGAACTGGTCAACCGGACACAGGAAGAAATATCCCGGGGGCAGTCCTTCAAGGTGCGGTTTTGTGATGCGGATCGTGAATAACAATTCATCGAGGAAGCCTGAACCATGTGTTCAACCCCAATGCGTAAAACACTCGATGGTAAAGACCTCACCGTAGTCCTCGTAGCTCGAGGTTATCTGGAGTCGCTTGAATATATGGTTGGCCTGGGACATCCACTGCGAAAAAGCAGAGTTCTGACACTCCCAATAGAAACAGATACGATCTTCGTATAGTTCCTCTGGGTCGAAACTTGATAGCTTAGCATGATCGTCTCCTTCAAGCTCAAAGGAAAGCTCACCGCATCCAACCATTGTTCATAGCCACATGAGAGGATTCCCAGGGGTGCTTGTCGAGGCGCGGCGAGAATGCAACTTGGACCAGGGGCTGTATTTCAGCTGTACCCGGGGAATTGAATACGACTGCGCCCATGTGTATATCCGCCTGCTGATCACGGAAATGGAACCACCGGGCGTCGGCAAATTCTAATAACCCAAGTATGCCGTGAAATTGGGGTATCGAAAGGACTTCGAGAGCCTCAGACTCCCCGATGGAACCGTTCCAATCGAGGTGTTCATGCGGAGAAGCAAAACTCACTGGCATCCAGATGCCGTAGGACTCAAGGTCTGCACACAGTCGACCGGTGGAGTGGCGGATCCACCAGTTCTCGTCACGGATGGATGAGCACCATGCAAATAGCCCTTGATCGGAAGCTCACCAGGAACTGCGGGCCGCGGAGGTAGTTCATGATGTCCTGTTTGACGGCATGAGAATGTTCGCATCACCCAGGAAATCCTTTTCCTCACCTCGGCTTCTGAAGTCTTGAAATTGTATCAAATATGCAGACTCAAAGCATGTTGAGTGTTTGATACGAACCCAGAGTGCAAGCAGAAAAACCCGCAGGATGACCGAATCGCGATGACGGGCGAGGTATTCATTATAAGGTATCAGCGCTACGTCGAGCGCCTAGTCAATTGGAGGTGCAAAATTCACGGGGGCATCCATACAATCCTGTGCAATAACAGCATGTTTCCCACCGAGATTGGACACGCCGAAGATTTGCATGATGTTGGGATGCCTGCGAGGGCGATGAGAGATTTCAAAAAGCTCGCGATGCTCACCAGAGGTTCGTGTGTCGTGAAATATACTGTCGACACTCCTAGATGTGAAGGCATGAGTTTATGTATGGGGAGGCGATTGATAGCGCACCTCTTCCGCATTTTCTCCATCATACAAAATCACTGTCTTCTCAGACCGTTCTCGAATATTCGCGGTGTACCTGCGGCAAACTCTGTTGCCGTAGCGGTACCGCTCAACCATGTACGGTTCCCCGTCCGGTCGAATCTCCCGCCTTAGGTCAATCTCGCCTCTGCCGATCCACTGAAAATCTGAGGCAGGAGATGTCATATTGTACAATCGAGAGCGTTGCATACGCACGTTCACGAGGAATTTGAACTGCTTGTTGTATGTGGACCTCACTCGTGAAAGTACCACCCATAACGCGCAGGTTGTGGCTTTGAGGGAAAAAGGCGCCCGCGAATCTAAGTCGGGCGCTGTGAGATTGTAGTGGGTATGGGGGGCTGACGCACCCAGCAGAGTCGGTCTTGTCTGTCTTCGGCTCCTCTTCGCAGTCAGGAGTGGAGTGAGCCTCGTTCTGCATAGCAAGTAGATGGTGGCGGGAGGAGAGAAGCTAAGCCCCCGTTCACAGCCCTGTCACAGCCTTTTTGACTTGTTCTTTTCCCAGGCCAAGTATAGAGTGTCTATAGACTCGAAGCCCGAAGAGAAGGGTTCGAGGAACCACTGGACGGTGTGCCCGCTCAGACGAACTTGATGAACGAAGATGGACCAGATTCGAGAAGCGTTGGTATCAGGGGAAATGACAGAGCAAGCATTATAATAATACGGTCGAGCTTACAGGCAGACGCCCATTCATGGACCCCAGCAAGAATTGAAGACTTTCCTGGAAATCGGCATTCGGGACATGGGGGTTCTGGTCCAGGAGTGACGGGATCGATTCGGCGATCAAGGGCTGGGCCGTGCCGCTGTCAAGACTGCGCATGCCACCACGACTCTCACTTACTTCTCACCGACTCCACCATGGGCCGATGGACTCAACACGATGAAGTGAGCTCCCCCATGCCTTCTTCATTCCTGAGCTCAAGTTTCCAGGACTCTGAACGCCTACCAGAAGGAATGGAGCGAATTGGATACGACAGCGACACTGGACGGTACTACTTCAGGGACAACAGTGGGGCGGTATACGAGGGCGCGCAGGGTGCGAGGTTCAGCCAAATGACTCGAGGTGCGTTGCTTGGGCTCGTTTTCCAGCTGGAACTCATCAGCACAGTGTCGGGCGGTGGTGGCACGTCATCTGCTCCCCAAGACGATGTCGAGAGTGCTCCCCGGCGCTCAGACGGGTACCAACCTCTCGCAACAGACGCAGTCCGTGCTTTTCCTTCCTCCCTTCTCCTACTGACATGCTATAGGGCAGCACGGGTTCCTGGCGTACCCACAGCCCAAACGCGAGTGCCTATCGCACACTCTTCCCTTTCTTCCTCATCATCGGCGTCGTACTGCTCCTTGTGTGGAGGCTCATCCTTTCTCCCGGCCTCGCTCCCCCAAAGGACCCATGCCCGACAGGTGCCGAGGTCTACCTCGTCGAGCCCGGCGATTCGTGCTGGGAGATTTCACGCACTCGCGGCTGCTCGTTGGACGAGCTCAAGAAATGGAACGGGGGTCTCGAGTGCGAGAGGCTGATGCCGGGGATGACGCTGTGTTTTCCTCTCCCAACGACGGAGTAGACCCGCTATGTTTTCATTATCTATCTCGTGGAATATTAATCGCACGTCCACGTTGGCCAAGTCTTTCTTGCTTTGCATCTGTTTGAATGCCGGCGAGTGTCTCAAATCTCCTTACTTTTGCTCTTGCCTTCTCCCACCATCTCGAGTTGACCTCGACATCTTTATTCGCTTCAAACCCACTTCCAAAACCTCTCAGCCAATTCTCTTCCACGCCCTTGCCTCCTCCCTCCTCCACCATGTCCCACTTCTCCGAATCTTACATTCCAAATCTTACGGGAGCCGCCGTCGACGAGGGATATCTCAAGCTAGTCAAGCTCATCAGCACCAGCAGCTTCTCTCGGATGTACAAGGCGGTAGACACGACGTCGTACGACGAGCCTGACGGGCCTGCATACTACGCAGTGAAGTGCATGAGGAATCCCATCGCGAGGACTAGGTGTGTCTCAAATTCCCCTTTCTTTCCTCCATCCTCATCTCACGATCATGATAGCATGGCCTCAGCCACAGCGCGCGAATTCCGCACTCACTCTACCGTCAACTTCACCCCCGGTGTCGTACCCTTCCGTCGCACCTTCACCGACGGTCCTCCCGTTCCACTTTCTTCAAAAGACGAATTCCTTTTTATGGTGACCGACTATTGCGCTGGCGGTAATTTGCAGCAAGCTATCGAACGCGGAGTGTACGACGGCAAGCCGGTGTTGACGAAACGCGTGTGGGTCGAGTTGGTTGATGCGTTGATGGGGTGTTATGAGAAGGGGTTGGTGGGGCATGGGGCTTTGAATCCGGCGAATGTTTTGTTGGAGGAGAGGAGGAAGGGCGTGAAGCTGACTGATTTTGGGCTGGCGAGGATGGTGGGAGACGAGGAGGGTTCTAGTGAGAGTTGTGGGGGTGTTCAGAATCAAGCGTACATGAGTCCAGGTGCGTCTCCGTTCCTTCTCTCTTCATTCACTCGCCGACTGACCGCTCGATAGAGCGCACAATGGGAAAATCATACGACCCGTGCACGGACGATACATGGGCCCTTGCCATGACCCTCTTCGTGCTGCTTACGCAGAGCACGCCTTGGACCGTCGCATGCCCTCGTACCGACGTCAAATACACTGCTTTCCGGGCCGACCACGAGAACTATCTCCTCCGCGTGTTTCCAACCGTCGCGCCCGAGGCCAACGATTTCTTCGTGCGGTGCTTTGACGTGGATTCTGCACTACGCCCGTCCTTGACGCAGATGCGTCGGGAGGTCAAGAAGATGGCGTGTTTCAAGGCGGTGGAACTCAAGCATACGCTAACGCACTCGGAGGGCAGTTACATGTTATCATCTCTGGCGACGGACTCGGAGGCAGAATCGAGCGCGTCGAGCAGTGCCTACTCTCTCCTCGATGCGCCTAACGTCGGTATCCTCTCCGCGCCGTTGATCCCGACTCTGCTGCACCGGGGCTGCAATACCAAGACACCGACGCCCGAGTGCGAGTCTACACCAAAGTTCCGCATAATCGGTCCTAAATCGCGCACGTGGCTGACGGATAGGTTGAGGAGAATGGGAGTCCATATGCGTTGAGGGTCTTGTCGGTGGAGAGGGAGCCGAGGGGGAGAGGGCGATAAACTCCAGAAAACAAAAGAAGAAAGAGGATAAGCCGAGCAGGGCGGAAAATCCTATACTGAAAGGATGGGCGGTGGGGAGCTCGAGAGCCGGGGAGGGAGATTCACAGAAAACAAGAGAAAATTGGAAAAGCCGAGGAGGGCGGAAAATCTCACAGAGAAAAGATCGGTGGCGGGCGGGGTCTTGTGGGGATCAGGGAAATACGCAGAAAAGGAAAGAAAATTGGACAAGCCCAGCAGGGCGGGAAATCTCATAGTTTACAAGGAGGGCGGTTGTACGGCGAGAAAATCGTAGATCAAAAAAAAGTTTATCGACTGTGTGCAGCGCATCAAGTGGGCAACTGATCATGAGCGACGGTTCGGGCGATGGCGGGTCGTGATTGCTGAACCTTTAGGTTTGGCTACCCAGGAGATCTTCGGTTTCGTGCAAGTCCATCACTGAATCATGGAATTTTGTCATTCTACGCTAGTCATCACTCAATAAACTGTGAATGCGGCAGTTCCAAGTGCATCAAAAGTTCACCTATCCATTCAGTGTTCACCAGCTAATACTCTATCTTGAATCTTACAACGTTTCACCCTGTATTGCTCCGCTGGAGTGCAATTCTCAACATTGTGTCTTACTCATTTCAGCTTATTTTCTCGGGGAACTATCCGTTGACATGAGATTTCTTTGCGTACTCATCTCCATGGTCCGTGCGCCTCCGTGCCTGGAAAACTGAAATCCGACCGCCGATGCTCGTCTCCTTCTTCCACCCATGCGCTCCTCTGCTACCCTCTGCAATCTGCCCGTATCTACTGGTTTTGACCGCAATTTAGCTCAATCCCAATTGTCTCTGGGCTATGTCTTCAACTCGGGCCTCCCCACTCTGGGTTCCTGCTTCTCTGGGCTTCTCACTCTGCCTTGCGACACCGGCATTCTCACTCTTCATCTGAACAACGTTCGCATCGTCGCCAGTTTACCCTTTGACCTCGTCTTAGGCCAAGAGTGGCTCCGTCTGATGCAAAACTCGCCTCGGGTTGCTGTTGCGCATCTGAGCAGTGGGTCACTGCAACTTCGGACGCTCGAGTATGGACTCGAGCAGTCATCTTCCTCGTGTATCGGTGCGTTAACTCCCGGATTTGTGACTGCCATATATATATTCATGTGCGGCAGATACAACAACTGTAATGAGCAGTCCAATTCCTTCGTTCTCATTGGTGTCTGTGGGCAGACCCGATGTAGCTCATGCCCCCTCGTTGATGCCGAGTACGCGAGGCATTAGCGTTGTAGTTGCCCGTACGCGGGCAGCGCCCTTTGATTCTCATTCGCGAGTTGATATTGCTGTTACTTTAAATGAACGCAATGCATTTGTTGATCTCCCCGCTAGTCAAAAGACTAGTGTCGTCCATTATCTCATGATTAATCGACTCACTTCCTCTCTTGCTCTGAGAAATATGACCACTCGGCATCGGCAAATGTCTTCACGAGAGTCCCTGAATACAATGAAAAAGTCAGATCAATTGCGCGAAGACTTTCTTGCTCACAAGTGCTCTGGGGCCTGTCTCATCTTGAACTCAGAAGCTGCACTTGCTGGCTTGAACCCTCCCTTGCTTAAAGCTGTTGAGGTCCAACTTTGCATGTTGCTGCTAGGGGGCAGAAAACGCCGAGCCGTTGCCACAATGCTGCCCAAACGTGGGTTTGTCTGTTCAAAATAGACCAGATTTCTGTGATGATTGTCCTGGTTCATCTTGCTCTTCTCTGGTTCTGGGGAGTGTCTTCGAGTCAACGGACGCGTTTCAACGCGTTCCGTTTGTTAACTCAAGCTCGTCGACGCCTGGAACGTCGCACTGGGCGTGTGCGGCTGGGATGGGCATTATCATGGTACGCACCTCAGTTTCATATTTATCACGCACGCATATTTCATTATATCCAACGGCTCAATCCTTTCGGACGCCTCGACGGTTTCTCGCACAACGCTGGGGATTGATTCGACTCTGGCTTGGTCACCCAGTAGTCGACGTCGAGGGCGGCGACGTAGTCTCCCTATTTCGTATCTGCGTTGTGGCCAGTCATCTCGAGTTGAACGAATTTGGGTGCGTGTCCGAGGATTCATGGTCTCTCTAGATACATCTGCTTTATATTTCTTTGTGTTTTACATATGCGTAATTGTCGAGGGCATTCTTTCTCATCTACGCCCGACTCGGCGGCCCGAGCTCCAAACTCAGGGCTTAGTTCACTTTAGATCCAAACCATTCGAGTTCCTACAATACTTACATCAAACTTACGTGCAGTAAATCAAGTTTGGGAACATCCCAGGGTTCAGCCTCCGCCTCGAAGAGGCCCAATCCACGTCATGCGAAACGTCGTCGCATCACAGTCGATCGATCACGAATCTGGAGCAAGCCAAGAGCAAACAAACAAGCATCTCTTGCCTCTTGCTTTCATCCTCGATTGGAAGATGCGTCTTCAGACCTTGCGCGCCCTGTGGAATCCATCATCTCGCACCTCATCTCGGATCAAGCAAGCATCATGGGTGTCTCTACTTACAGCGACACGCCCAGGGACGACCACGGGACCTCTCCTAGTCCTACGGTTTTGCCTGCTCCTTATGGTTGGATCTTGCGGAACTACGTGCTACCATTATGTTCCTCCTCTTGCGACAGATCTCTAGGTTCCCCGATGCTGTGCTATAACTTCCGTCGTCCACAGGACTTGCGTTGACACTGGACATGCTCTCGGTCGATAGAAATACAGCTCTCGACACTGACAGCCCCTCTCCGTCCAGCTGAGCACAGCCCGGTCGTATTCTTGGTCTATCTACATCCAGGCTGTCACGTCGACGCTTGTAGACTTCTCCCTCTCCCACCACGCCGATGAACCCACCTCACTCCCAGTCGGATTTCTCGCTTGCCAGAGAGACAGAACCTCCTCAGTGAGCTTGACCTCCACACTTGAGCTCCTAGTTCATCACTTCCGTTCAGGTACCCGGGCGCCTTCTTTCCAGCGTCGCAGCATCTCACCGTTCACGGCGGCACATTCGCCAGTAATGTGTATATCCATGAAGCACCTATGAATTCCACCATCGATGGTATGTATACCGACACATCCAAATTCCAAATACGCGGCTCATTCAGTGGCCTCTTTGCGATAGATTATAGGCGGCTCACTCGGAGCGATATTGATCTCAGAAGAGAGATCCTCCTCGATGACCAATGTGCTCATTTCCATCGACCGGACTGCAAGAACGCTCTTCGCCGTATGTACTCCGCAAAGATCCATGGCGTCGAGTCCGAGCGGGCGGTTTCTGTTTATCATGGAGCAAATTCCGAAGCGGTATGTCCTTCTGCATCCCTGTTGATTTCTCTGCAACTTAATTCTAAATAAAGGAATGGCGCGAATATGTCGCACGGCACTCTCGAATTTGGTATGTCCCGACGGCTGGCTCCTGTGTATATCCATGCGAATCGCGGCCATCCAGGCACCCGACGGTACTGCAGATTTTTGGACTGGCCAGTTTCTCCGGTGTACATGCAGTAGTGGCTCACGACGGTATGTTTTTCCTGACCTCTGACTTCTGTCAATCTTATGAAACCCAGATATGCTCTTAATTGATGATTTTATTGACCTGCATCACCTATCGCATTCTATGACAGTCTACATGCATGTCTGCTGGGTACGTACTTATATACATACCCTTCGATCCTTTTATGTCGGGATACTCAATTAACCTAGAAGACTGACTACGACGTGAGCAAACTTGCCAGGAGATTTGTTTCGGACAGAAATTTCACGACATTTGAAACGCACAGGATTATTTACAATACCGGCAAGAAATGGGCCTGGTGAGAGGGCCATCGTTGGCTCCCAGATCGTTGACCCTTTCGTAGGGGTTCCGCAGGGAGGAGACTTCCTGGGTCAGACTTTCAACCGGTCGGCTCTGTGTGGAACTAGCGAGCAGCAATTGCAAAATGTTTCAGCATGACCTTTGGTACTGGGGACCCACTAGCCCGCAAAAATTTGCTGAGTGGAAATCACCTTCGACGCTGAACGATGCAAATGCAGAGAATGGAGCCATGCAAACTCTACCCGTGGTTCTTTATCACGACGCTTCTTTCTGGATTCACGGGCGACTGTCGCATCTCGATGACCGGGAAATCTCGGAGGTGCCCCTTGGAGCGGTGATCACCTCCCAATCGAATCTCCAAACCAATGCAATTTTCGAGACCGTGGCTTGTGTTTCCAGCGAGCCCTGCGATGTCTCCGGTTACCACTGGCTTTATTGCAGCTGCGAACCCATTGACACCATGCTTGGCGAGCGCGCCAGCACAGGCTGGACTCGGTATGATACCCACATCTTGAGAAAACCACCTTTGAGCTGAATGACCGTGAATCCAAGATTCAACGCGGCAGCGATATACAACAGCCTTATATCTGTCGGCCTGCATGCTGATGATTTTTGGTTACCCCAAGCAAATCACGTCTTCCACCGTTTGAACATTACCTCGGGGCAGGAAGATTACGGTTAGTGGCTACCACAACACGCCGGGTTCGCTGCTTTGACTACCTGCTTGTAGCATTTGTTGTCGAGGCGACATTCACACTGTACATTCCGGCCCCAACAAGTCCCTGCCCAAGCGGGTATCTCTTTGTCTGTCCCCTCGAACACTTGAGGACTGGTAGAGCTTTATTCGCTTGGCCTCAATGTCCATGGTTCTGGTCCTTGGACCCGTCGGGCATCTCCCGTTTGACGCCGGAAACTGCTCGGAGTCTGGGATTCCCCAGGGTCGAGCAAAAGACGAGACTCTGGAGCCGTCGTTGGGATACCAGCGTCTACGAAGGACTACGCAAATTTCACGCTGCAAAGGGGTTTGATCCATATAGCCAAGATCTCGCGAAACACCTCGGATGCCACTTGATGAAGCTTTCTGGCGATAAAGAGTCGGGGCACGCACATGGTCGGTTTGCTTGACCAACACTCCGCTGCTCAACTGATAGCTTTGCAAGTCGAGGGAGTCCCGGAGGCAGAAGCTCAATATGAAATGGACCCGGGTACGGGAGGAGCGAGCCATCTTGCAATCGGCTGATCTAGACGAGCCTCAAGGGGGTAATAGACTCGGTATTGGTAAAGACTCAGAGAACCGTGTATTTAAAAAATTCAAAGTTGGATGCACATTGCAGTCTTGCTGCGTTGTCGCCCGTGGGACTGGGCCTATGCTGTCTGGTCTTTTGCCGAGCCCACTTCGCGACTACAAGATCCTCAAATGCCCACCTTCAAGAAGGGCGTGGAAGGCTGGGCGGGGTAGCCAGAAATAGTGTTGTTTCCCTGTTCGATTCAGGTACAGTCATCCACGAAGCACACCTCGGGTTATTCTTTTCCCCCACAAAGTAAGCCGACTTTCATGATATTTGACCCAGAAAGCTTGAGGAAAAGCCTGAACTATTGGATCGCGAAATCGGGAAGTAAATTCTAATCACAAACATGGCATGTCCACCCTCCTCCTCTCGATGTTCAATACCCATCCGCGTTATACGCCTTAATCACCAAGGGCAGTCCCGCCTTCTTGCTCATATCTTTCCCAACGACAGCCGGCCGAGAAATCAAACCTACCGCCTGCGGGACGACGTCCTCGCTCGGTACTGCCGGAGCGAACTCGAACGCACGGACGAGGGTGAAGATGATTGCTTTCAACCTGAGGACATGATGATGAGAACGGGACTGGGGGTAGAATGGAAGGAGGAGGTACTCGACGAGTGCGAAGCGATAACCGATACCTGACCATCCATTGGAGTAAGTGACGTGTCCACTTCCAAGAAGGAAACAAATTACGCACAATTATGCACGCCCCCGAAAAACGTCAGCAGATGCGTGTAAACACCCGGGATCGAACTGCTCGCAGCGGGCAGGGCTTGAGGGTTCTCCCAGCGCTCCGGGCTATTCGAAAGCCGGTTAGCTCTAGGACGAGGGCAGAGGGAGAAGCAAACACACATGAACTTGAGAGCGTCCTCGCCCCAAATCTCCGGGTCGGTGTTGACCGCGAGGATGGGCACGTGTATAACTTGCCCTTGACGCATCCTATGAAGCGTCAAGGCTCAGTCTGTCCGGTAGATATTGCGACTCACACGAGACTCTGATGTTCCTTCCCCCGCTTGTCGATGTATGTGTTGGAGAGCGGTATCACATCATCTTGGACAACGACACGCTGCGCGAAATGGACTGGCGCGTATAGGCGCATCGTCTCCCTCACTGGAAGTCATGAACTCAGCTTATTCTCGAGAAAATAGACAATAGCATACCAACACACTCCAAATAAGGCAAAGCATTCAACTCGTCCATCGTTGGGTTCTCCGTCGTAGCCAAAGTGAGCAGGTCGTCCCGGAGCTTGGTCTGCACGGTGGGGTGGAGCGAGAGGGCGTGCAGCGTCCAGGAAGCGGCCGTGCTCGTCGTTTCATGGCCGGCGAAGAGGAACGTTGGGATTTCTAGTGGAAGAATCAGAGATACAGCAAGAAAGAGAAAGTTCAAATTCGAAGGACAACTCACGCGCAGCCAACTCGGCATCACTCATTCTCTGGCTCTCCGGCAAAGCCTCCGCCGCTATATTGGATTTAAGCAACACTGACAGCAGATCGCGTTTTCCTTTCAACGAGGCCGATGCCGCCGTGTCTTTGGATTGCGCTTCAGCTGCAAGCTCCGCCTTGCTCCCTGAAATAATGTGATCCGCGATCCTCTTCATCGTATCGCGTGCGTCATTCGCTACCTGCCTCCCGGGCACGGGCACGAATTTCAAAATCGGAGCCATCGCCTGCGCGGTCCTGAATCCCGCGTAGAGCTGGGCGCGCGGGGAGTGGATCAATCGGGTGAACGCGTCTTGCATCTGGTTCGGTTGTTCGTGTGCGTGCGCGGTGAGGGAGTTGAAGGAGTAGTTGAAGCCTATGTAGGCGGAAATCAGACTGGTTTATGGGATTCACTGATGATGAAGGGACTTGCCTGCCTCCCCGATAGTAACATCCAGCGTAACTCGGCGGAACCATGCTGACACATCCAAGGTGGCGCCCTCGGGCTTTCCGATGAGTTGATTTGCCCAGATGTCACGCAGCCGGATGGCTTTTTCGGTGAACATCTCGGTGAGGAGGCGGATTTGCGATGGTGCAAAGGCTTGATTCTGGTTATGGGGTTAAAAATTTCCAACTAGTCTAAACGAGAACTCACCATGATACGCCGCTACGGGAGTGGGTAGCATGGTGCACAGCTGAAGACGGTGGGATCCCGCTGGCACATACCTGACGTTTATGCTCTTCCTTCTCCACCGAGAATACACCTGTGGACGCGAGTCAGTCGTCTCATCTGCAATAAGGAGGCTGGGACACACCATTACCGAGCAGATATTTCGACACATCCAAATTCGAGGGCACCTTTTCATATACCGCGTTGTTCATGACGATATGGTTCACGGCTTTGATGTCCGACGTGTGAAGCTCCATTCTCTGGTTTTCGTCAGCGCAAGAATTGGAAAGCTACGAGACGAGAATGGACGCACTCCAAATAGACTCCGGAAACGAAAGTTGCGGCCGAATTGGTCCCGCCACTGCGAGGTGAGGGACGAATCCTCCTGGGAACGATATTATAGCGAACAGGAAGTGCAAATGTAGTCCGTACCGCCATGGCTTTGAAATTCCCGAGAACGAAACTCGGGGAGGGCGGGCCCGGCATGTCGCGGAGAGGCGAGGTGAGGGAGTTGTAGACGCTCTGCGCGAAGCGAAGAAGGCAGTAGAATGCCAGGGCACACGCCACAGGAATGAGAATGTTGGTGGTGTTGTTTGAATTCATGATTGAGTATTAACGAATGAGAGTGGTTTGGTCTTCCAGGCGTTCTTATAAGCAGCCTCTTGACGAATCACGAAAGGTTGGATGACGCGAGGGTCCTGGATATCGGACGGGGCATTTCGGTGGTAAGGTCAGCGCAGCTGACGCGAGGCGGTGGTAGCAGGCAACGACCCGAGGTCCGGGGCTTCTGAGAGCTTGACATGTACATGAAATGCCGGAAAGCGAGTGCGTCTTACCGGTAGGCACGCAGCGCCGTGGGCCGCGTGATCAGGTGGGAAGGCTGGGTAGACGAGACATTGACAAAGTGGAGGAGAGTATCACGTCGTTCCAGTGGCGCAGTGGCCATGGCCAATGGTAGTCAATCCAGTCGCCGGAAGCCAAAGTGCGGAAAGCCGCAGCCCGCGGGCAGAAGCCATTCATTTCTCCAATGACGAACATCAAGTTGGTAAAGTCCATTCTGGGTGACGGCGCGAGGGAAGCAGATGGAAGCTCGAGCAAACGTCAGGACATGGTGGTCAGAGTCAAAGCCGTGTGACGACGATGTGTGACCGATGGCGGATCATGATGCACAGCATTGCATCACTCGCTCTCTTCAATCAGGACAAAGTCAAACAATCAAACGTCTCTTGTCTCTTGCCTCCATCGTCGACTTCGATCGTGCCTCTTCAGACATTACAATTTCTCGAGAATGCTGCACCTTCAAACACTGTCGGCACACCGAACCTCCGTGCCCCGGTGAGCCCCCACGGGAACGAGCAAGGAAATCCAAAGGCAATCGAAAGGAACAAAGGCTGGCTGAGGAGACTCGAGATTTGGCAACAGACGCCATGGAGGTTTGAGACCAATACTTCAACACAGCATTCGAGACCAAGTTTCGAGCTGTTAGGAAGGCCGTCGAGGGCCGCTGGCGGCCCCGAAGATTTTGATTCGTAGGTCATGCCGGTGTGTGTTCGTGATGCGCGGGGACCGGCTGTCTTTTCGAGTCACTACCAAACACTGCCACGTCGTCACTCTTGATCTTGTACCACTGCTGGCCGACCATTGGAGCATGGCTCCTCGTCTTCCGCTTGAGCTAGAACGAGCCATCCTCGAACTTGTAGCCCTCTCCCATCCGGTTTCCATTCCCCATCTTCTTGCTGTCGCTTCGCGGGTTAAAACCTGGTAATTTTTCTATCCTCGAGCAAATGAACCGTATCGTCTCAAAAACTCCAATACAGGATACATCCGCTACTTTATCGCACCGTCGTCGTCAGTTGTGATCCGTCAGATTCGCCTGTGGACGGCCTGCGCTCCTACACACCAAAAGTCTTCTCCCAGATCGCCGAGCTACAAGGAACCTCCTTGGATTCTGTTCGGAATCTGATGTTGGTGGACGCAGACGACGACCAAATAGCAAAGATCCTATCGGCATGCCCCAAAATACAGAATCTGTACATCGATTTGCCGGTAGATCGTGCGCCCAGCGACGCGAGTCTGGCCGCGCTCGATGCCCTTCCTCTCCGTCATCTATATTGCGACAATCGTTATGTGCTCCGCACCGACTCCCTCTCCCAACCTTTCCTGGAAAACATCTCACATCTCGAGCTATTCGAGGAAGTTCCCAGAGTGGAGCACTGGTCAAAACTGGCCCAGCTGCCACGACTCACGCATCTTTGCACCGGCGACTACCATACCGATTTCTGCGCATTTGCCCTCGAAAAATGCAAATCTTTGCACGTGTTGGTCGTCACGATGAGCCCGCTTTCGCACTGGGACTACTTGGCTGTCGCCAAAGACTCGCGATTTGTCATGATGAACCTGTCGTCGGGTTTCATGGACGACTGGCAGCGAGGTGTCTTGCACGGGCAAGATTATTGGGCACGCGCGGAGGACTTTATTGCGAAGAGAGTGGCCGGCCTCCCACGTCGTGAGCACTTCCAGTCTATGTGAACGGAGAGTTCCTTACAACGTATTCCAGCGGATCCGCAGCATCCTTTTCACCTTGTACAAGATGTTCCTCTATAAAATGAATACGAATTCACAGATAACCTGGCGGTCGTTTATTTTGTCACGTCAACATCAGCAAACCTCCTTGTTTGCTACTACCATGATGGGATTGGTCAGGGATTGAGCCAAGCGCAGCTGAACGTAGCGCTGAACACGTAGGCTCAAGCGCTAGAGACGTAGGCTCAATCGCTCCACAACCCACCATCATGGACACTGTGTTCCCCGGGTTTCTCACCAATAGAAGGCCCACGTCTTTTGGTCAAGCTCAGAAATCTTACTTCTTGCTCTCCGCTCTTGACTCGCCCTCGTATCCCCTGCTCTTAGTACCGCCCAATAGGCTTCGACTCCAGTCTCGCAATCGACGGCATCTAGCACACCTCCGAGCCAGTGTCTTAATGCCAGTGCCGCTGCCGGCATCGCTGCACTCATCGTGGATTTCGTTTTGCCGTTGGTTTGAAGAACGCAGCTCGATGAGGACCGAAAAGAAGTACAGCAAGCAAGAAATTCCGGTGCGGGGAATCGAACCCCGCGCAACCGCGTCAGAAAGCAAGGTTAAGAACCATGAGAGGCGGATATGTTACCGATACACCACACCGGAACTGCTTGAGCTCAGGTTCTGTGGAACGTAGCGGAATCGTCAGGTTCGAACCAAATTGTGTTCTAGCCAAGAAATTGAAGAATGGGCATGAGATCTTCAGTTCGTGCGCGTGCCTTCCGACCCTTCGTCTGAACTCAGCGCCGTCCCCCGTTGGCATCGCAAAATCCGTGTCCTTGGCAATCAAATACGCGATGAATTGCGCTTACAGCAGTATGTAGCAGTGTGTGCGAAAGAAGAGAATGGAGTTGACCCACTTCGCCTAGACTCTTATACAGCCAGATTGAAAAGAGTCCGTGAGGCCCTTCAGTCTCCCTGTTATGCAGGAGCGCGTCCATGAAGAGATCAATGTCGAGGGTCGCAAACAACTTCTCGTTGCAGGCCAGGCCGCCAGTGAAACCCGTCGCTTATGTATGTCGACATTTTTAAGGTTCGAGACGAGCGTCGGTTGTAGTGTAGTAACCAGGTACCAAGACGTCAATTACTCGGCGGCCCCCGGTTGGGTTTTGTGGCACAATTCAGGCTGTGTGCGGTCCAAGGCATCATTGGAGACTCGGTGACTGAGCCAGCGGATTTTGCAGCCTGCAAAGAATTGGGTTTCTCGCTGGGATTCAACTCCGGTCGAATAAACCAAGGTGGGATGCAAGTATCGTTGCCCCCGAGATGAGTAGCATGCATCTAGACCTCGGCTTGGGTAGTTTGTCGAGTCGAGTCGAGTTTCGAACGCGAGGAGGCGATCAAATCACGGAAATTTCCGAATCGAGATGGCTTGTTTCCCCTTTGGGTCTTTACGAATCCGAGTTTACGAGGAATCGTCTTTACACACCTCCTTCCTTACCAACCATCCATCAGCCAGCCTAGCAACTCTTGCTCAAGTGACCTCGTCCTACCCCGTAAGGAAAATAATCTTATCGTTTTTGATTATCGGGCTAATATCTGGCCTTCCATCTGCCTCGAGGTGGCATGTCGGGGCCCGGTATGATTTTGGGGGTCTCCGAGCGATCTTTGGTCGTCCATCCTCGCCTTTTCCTTTGATAAGTACCGTAGACGACACCCTCCCGCGGGCTCTGAACCTAGGCATCAACCCAGTCCTTTAGGCTTTGGCCTACCTCTTATGCGTACTACCTAAAGTCGGTCGGCGGCGGTCGGTCACCACTGGACCTGAACCCTCCGGGGCTCTGCCATCGTCTCAAGTATTATGACGCTTTGACCCAACCTCCATCACTGAAAAGCTCGCATGTTTGACTCGCGAATCCACGATGCACGCGTGTATCGGGATGGATGTTGGGATATGCATGCAGATACGCATCTGTCCCTTCGAACCGGCCTGCCTTTGAGCCAGGATGCACCACTACCAACGACCAGCCGCAGATCCGTACCCCGACGCTAAGATATAACAACGACGTCTTATGCGCTCAACGAGTCTTTTTCTGTGACAAACCTCATTCAACGTTAACAGAGACCACGACAACGACGGTCCAGCTGTGAAGGTACGACTGCATGAGACCGATGTTATTCCAGTGAAATGCGTAGATACGAAACACAACCTAAATCAAAACCAACCAAATCCCAAACCAAGGAAGGGTGCTGAATGTGATGTCGAGGAGTGAAGCGCGTGCGTACTAAATCGTTGATGTTGTTCGGGGTTCGGGTCAAAGTATATGACCTTATCTGTTCAGATGGGACGGACTTGACACCGTATGTGCAAGCAGTCGTTGGGCTCGAATGAATCCTAAATCCAAATAGTCAGCAAATCAAATCTTCCGTATACCTTCAATCCAGATAGTCCAATCCGTTCGTCGTGTGAGAGTGTAAGCTGGTGAGGATGAGTGTGGGCTAGCTGTGCTAGAGTCGAAGTTGTCGTTCCGTTGTCGTAGTTGTTCCGTTAATCCGTTCCGTTCCGTAAGTTCCCGTATCCCGTTAAGTTCCCTGAGCCCGACCCGTGTGATCTGCTCTGAGCTAAACCCGTGTGATTTGCTACCTACTGCCAAAAAGCACTCGTCCTTATATACTACGACTGTTTACCTCGGGCATCGTGTTTGCACAATGCCGACCCTGAGCTGCGCACAGACTCCCCGAGCCCTCACCTATACCTCCTGACCTGGTGGATTCCCAATTCAAGCCTCGAGATGTATCCCGTGAGCTGAACGATGCCTCCTGGCCGATTCGGTCATGCCTCGGTCATCTCGGGCATCTCGGTCTCTCGTCCTTTCCTTGCTCTGATTGGTTCTCCACGCCTCACATGTCCATCCTCGTTGCCCGAATCAATGACGCGTCCTCGGTGTGCGTCATTGACCGACCCTCGTTGCCCGAATTCAACTCCCTCGAGTCAAGTTCAACCCCTCCTGACTGCGTGATGAGTGATCTTATCATGATCGTATCACATGTTCGGCCATCACACCTCGCATCACAGCCATCAACCTTCCTCCAGGTCCTTGTCTGACTCCTGCACACGAGCTGTTGAAATTCGCAAATTCTGGGCTTTGCACCCAGTTTCCTTCGTACCCCGTACGTCCGTACTTCACCAGCTGCTGGGCTGGCTGGCGCAGCGATGAGGCCTCTGCGACGCCTGCACTTTCCCCTGGATGCTTGCCACGACTCGGAGCTCGTTCACTTCGGTGTTCTATGCTACTTATTCCGCTGCTCAGCTTTATCCACGTGCCTGCACGACCTCCGCGGTCTTCCTGCATGTTAGGCTGACGCCCCTTCCAGATTCGCGACCGCCGACCGGCGTGTTATTTCGATCAATTTATCGCCTCAAGGCTCGGTGTTGCCCGGTCACCTCAGGCTCGCTCCACTGACGGCTTTGAGAATCTGATGTGCATACATCTCTAGTCTCTCGTTGCTTTAACTCTTTCCAACTATTGGTGAGTCATCATTACCTTTCATGTATGTGTTCCCGTTAACTTGAACTGCGGTGACCGGCTGACTGAACCGGTTTCCCAGATCGCTCGCGAATTCGCTCTTCATCGACCTCACACGCTGTAGCGTACGTGTGTTACTTCTCAGCTCCGCAGTATCTGATGCAGCGTTGTAGACTCTCTCGAATTACAATTTCCTGTGACCCACCCTTCTCCACTCCGATCTGGGACCCAGGGCAGACACTTAGTCTTCCCGGATAAGTATTTTCTGTGCTCGGTACTCCTAAGGAGACAACATGTGGGTTTTGGAGCGATGGGAAACAAATCTTGTACAGGCCTCCGTACTTACTTGCTTGAATGTTTTTGACCTGGTGTGGGAAAAGTCAGGAGCAGGAGCAAGATCGACGAACAACTTTCATTGGCACAGCGCATACCTAGTTGCAGGCGACAACTTACAAGTGGGGACTCGAAAGTCCACATCTCTACCTCACAGACCTATTGTTACAGGCACTTGAGCTCATTATCTGGACAAATCATCGGGTGAATGGCCGGCTTAGTTTTTGTCAAAGAGCAGTTCCGGGCAGCCAATCCTCCTGGCGTGGATCGAGACGACATATGAAAGGTGAGCTGAAAATCCACTCATGAGCCATGGATCAAACTGAGGACACCGGCGCTAGAGACTGGACGACAGTCGCGGGCGTTTAACGAGTTGCTTGCGAGCTCGCGGTCAGGGCAGAGCTTCACTGGTTACTTGTAACGTCAACCAGTCGAAAGTCTGGCTACGTGAGACTACATAAGCTCTATGAGACTTTGGTTTCCTGGCTGTCCTCAGCTGGGCTGCAATGTGTTTTCTTTTTGCACGCCTCCGTCTTCACTTTAACGCCGAGTCTGGTCATTTAACACAAGGAGACTTACCCATTGGCTGCCCTTACGCGTCTACGGTGGTTGACTATTCAGCAACCGCGACAGCTCTTTTCACGGGCCGACGGCGGCGCGTGCAAGATGGTTGACCTTGTACTGTTGGGACACATACTAGAATGCTATGGTGCGTGACCGTGAGTCTGCAGCTGTTGATGTCTCTTCTCAATCGTCGCTAGCGCTGTATTTATCATGTTGGCAAATTGGCACCTATAGGCTATTGCGCTCAAGCACAATTTCAGCATCACGTCGACTGCCGTGATTGCCTGTTTCTCATCGGGTCACTGCTACGCCGCTTTCCCTTGTACAATGTCATACACATGTAAACTGATTTTTTCCCTCTTCAAGCCATTGGAGCGAGTTGCCATTCGCAATCGAGACTCGCTGATCTCCCGCGGATTTAGAGTCCACGATCCATAGGCGTTCGACGCCCTCCCGATCGTGATGAAAGGCTGTCGTTCTCACGACAGACACTATCGGGCGAACCAAACGTGCAGTGACGCACACGTTGACAGGACCACGGTGTATTCCTACGGCGGGACAAACCAGGCTACGAGCAACTGGAGGAATACAAGGGGGAGGTGTCGGGGTGCATGCGTAACTAAAGTAAAGTAGATGCTGTCCATACATACGTATGTGGGCTGTGTACGGTAACAGAAGGCTGTACTGTGTGAGATAGACAGATCCATGATGCCAGGACTGACAGGTGACAGATCAGTGATGTGGCTGTAAGGATGCCATCCTTACACGTGAGTTTCGATTCCCCAGTCCTATCGAACCTGCTCTTTTCGAGCCTCTCTCATACTCAACCAGAACCCGGCTGATTCGGAGCTCTCAACCCTTGTCGCTGCTGAAACTTCTGTGCCCCGCGTCAGCCCTGGCATTATCAGATTCACGCCCGCTTTCGAGCCACATCCGCGTCCATTCACCCATGTGTCTGGGCACAAATCGAATGTATGCGGAGGTGCATCTTCAACCCTGCCTCCGCACGAGCCTAGTAGTAGTATTGCACAGTGCGGATACTTCTGGAGCTGCCGCGGGGTGCGATTGGCGGTGTGCACCTCAGGCAGAGGGCGGAGGGGTGCCACTGCAGAGGGCATGGATGGCCTGAATCTCTTTGGCCCTCTAGATTAACAACACAAAAGTTCGACTATCTTTTATTTGTTCATCTACAAGACGACATTGGGTATGATTGGGAGACTACCTTGGCCCGGAAAGGGAGCAATCAAGGAGAAATCCCGTAGTATTATCTCTGACAATTCGATTGATACACCGCACCACACTTTCGATTGCTCCAGCCTCTCTAAAATTATATTGACATTGGTCTTTGGTACGCTTGGCATGTTTGAATGCCCGTCACCGTGGGTGCATTATAAGTACATGATGCTTGGGAGTGCCTTAGATTTGATGAGGAAGTCACCCTGGAAGTGCACCGCTGCCCGGGGTTCTCGGCGCGTATCAGCAAAAATCGGATCGGATTCGTACCTGCCATGCGAAGCAGTGGCCACAATCCCAAGTTCCTCTCACTGCATTCCATCTGCCACGGCCCACGGTTTCAGATTGCGCCCCAGTGGAATGCACAGTCCCACTCGGAATCGGTCTGGTTGTCCGCCCTCCTCGCTCCCAGCCACCAGCGATCCGAGGGATTAGCGCCAAGTACCACCAAACGATGGTGCCTTTCCTTCGATCGCAGTATACACTCATGCCGAGAAGACCCCCACGCGCCCGTTGATCCTCGCTTCAGGTAAATATGTCGGCTGCCAAGCTCGACAAAGTTTTCACCTTCATCCTCCCAAGATGTCCCTCGAATCCGCCACCGCCCGCCTCACACTCTCCGAAGCCTGCAATACCGACATTCATTTCGCTGTGATTGGCGCTGGCGCCGCTGGACTCTCGTGCGCGATCGCACTTGGACGAATAGGCTATAAAGTGACGCTGATAGAGAAGAATGAGAATGTGTGGGACGTCGAGGTGTGTACGCCGCCCCTCCTTTATGCCTTCCGTTCAGAATCCCATCGACAGTCCGGGCGTGGGGTGAGGATGCCACCGAATATGACCAAGATTCTCTATCACTGGGGCTTGAAAGACAAGCTGCGCGCCATCTCAGTGAAATCAGAAGCCATCCATGTTCTACTCGGTAAGAACGCTCCCTCGTCTTACGCCCTCTTCACGCTCCCTCTCGCATAGGCGACACAGGCGAGCATATGGGGACGCAGGTCTGGGATGACGAAATATTACGGAAACTCGCGGAGAGTACCTCTTCGCCCATGTCAGTGCCGTTTTGGTTTTTTCGTCTTGTGACATATCTCCTGACATCCCTACCTAGCTTTCGGATTTAATGCATCTCCTTTACGACGAAGCTATCCTTTGCGGGGCAGACATTCGCTTGGGCACCGCCGCCCTCTCCATTGACGCCGTGAACGGCACAATAACGACCGATTCCGCGGGCGTCTTGGAGGCGGACGTGATCATCGCAGCTGACGGGATTACTGGCCTCGGTCGCCGAGTGCTCTTGGAGGAGGAGGGCGTTCGCGAACCAGCCGATCGACAAACGATGTGGCACTACAGCGCCACGATTCCGAAGCAGCGGCTCTTGGATGACCCTGCTCTCGTCTCGTTATGCGATGACCGCGTACGTTCATTTCAATATTTGGAAAACCCGAATGTTTTGACACGGCTTTAGCCGACCTTGTTTTGCTGGCTAGGAGATGGGCGTGCTGTCTATGGGTTCCTCATTGTACGTCTTGTTTATGTATTCAAGCCCCCATCTCAATCTAAATAGGGCGACGATTTTGCGTTGTCTGCGTATGGACCCTATCACGGGCAGAACACACTCGCCGAAGGTGTTGAAGAAACTCTGGGATATTTTGAGCCAAGGTTAATATATCTCACTTGCTGAATATCGTCCCAATTAACCGAAAACAGGGTCAAGAACTTGCTTCCGCTCCTCAGCTCCCTCAAGCGTCAACCCGTCGTGGCTTCCCAGTCTTCGGAAAACTGGGCCTCCTCCCACGGTCGTCTACTACTCATAGGCTCCGCAGTACGCGCAATCCCGGTCAGTTCATTCGCTTTCTTCTCTCACCCGACGCGGACTTACCCCACCATGGGTCAGCCGGGAGCAATCCAAGAAACAGCCATGGCCATCGAAGACGGCGCCATCATCGCCCGGCTATTCAAACACCTCCGCACGCGCTCCCAAATCCCCCAGTTCCTCAACGCCTTCCAAGAAATCCGGCAAAAGCGTTGTGCGGCGGTTACAGAATCCGAGAGGAATGTAATGGCGTTCGTGTGTTTGCCCCCAGGCCCCGAACGGGCGGCGCGAGATGGGATGCTGAGGGAGAAACGTAACGCGGGGGTGGAGGTATTTCACGCTGTGGAAGAACAGGAGGAGACGCCCGAGTGGAGGAAGGTAAAAGAGGTTTTTGGGTACGAGGCGGAGGATGCAGGGGATGATTGGTGGGTTACTTGGGGATCGCTCAGGATGCGCGCGGAGGGATGCGAGATGGATGTTGAGGAGGTCATGCGGACTGTCAACTGAACGCGACCCTAGAGGGCATTCAGGGCTAGCTGATTGAATGCATGCATGCTTCCCATTCAAATTGTGCGATGCCCCGCGTATCTTTGAAACTCTGCGCTAACCACAGTGGCCACCCCCACCTCGTTCCTACATTCTGTCGTGGCGTATTTTGTCTAGGGTTGCCTCGACGCTCGAATCTGCTCAAATTGATTCTCAGCTCAATCTCAGCCCATGTTTGATACGCTGATTCCCAACCCGCCTCTCCGAATCTGGCCCGTCGTTGACTACCGACATCTACGCGATCCATCAAGCGCGGCGGTATGGGGCACGCCTATCGGCCTGGCAGGGGGTTGGAGGACGAGACGATGGACCTCAAGGATTGGGTTCCCTTCCTGGTTGGCCCGCGGCAGTGCCCGAGCAGCGCTCGCACGCTCGCTTCTCTGTGTTTCTGCGCGAATATGAGTGCTTCCGGTTGGGTCGAAGCATGCTGACAGAATTCAGAATGCCTTTTCGCCGTTTTCGCCGACGCTGCCTCATGAGCTGGACCCGAGGTTCAGAAAGCTCTAACTACAGACAAGTGTAACTGCGTAATGTATTTTGGAGGAAGGCGGCTGGACGGAATCTTCGGATTTCTTATGTACATGTTCAACTTCGTCTATCCTGGCTCCTCGATTCCAATTCATTCTCGTATACGGTTTGTCAAACAATCATTCTTCGATACCACGGCTCCGGCTGGGAAACTAAAACATGGTTCAGCCATGATCAGCAACACGGAAAGAAAGATCCACTCACCACACGCAAACTTGATTTTAGGATGTCGTTGTTGCAGCTCCTCCTCTACAGCTCTTCTCCTCCGTTTTTCGGATGCTTTCAAATCCATAACGATCTCCACCGTCTTCAAATTCTCAAAGTCGTCGCATACCTCGGAGATGCTGCGATCCAAATTCCGTAGGTCGGTTATGGTGTAGCTGTGAGTGTAGCCTCTCGGAGCGTGGAATCGAATGGCTTGGATGCGGGGGCGAGTTTCCGGTAGAATGAGTTGCTCGAGATGGAAATTGGCGTCCACCTTGCCTTCTTTGTCTAGGTCGACATCGACTTGGGTGACGCGGCGAAAGGGGAAGATATTGGGGACGTCGGACTGAGATTATCGTTCCGTCAGCAGTGAAGAATACCAGGGAAAACATGCATCGCATATTGAACGAGAGGAATTCGATGGATTGAAAGGAGCCGGCAAGAATGCCAGCGAAGGATTCATAGTCAATCCGGTAGAACTTGAATGCTTTGAGATGTGCAAGGTTGAATGGGCATCCGGGATCGTGGAGCCAGCCGAGAGTGTTCTCGACTGAATCGGCAGTCCAGAAGGACTCGAGTCGAAGTGGACGGTTGCCGACGTACGCAGGGTATGACTCGCCTGGGGACAGCTCGTCGGAAAAGAGATTCAATCCATACGCCACGTGCTTGATACTCGCAGAACACCCATCCCATATCTGCGCAAAGTCCTTCGCCTCGCCCAAGTTGAACCGAATGGTGCCCGACACGAGGGAGGGAGTACGGAGGAGTTGTTGGATCGCGGAGTAGTGCATCATGGGCAAGGAAACCATCGTAAGCGTAAGAGTGCTCAGCTGCGGGAAGCGTGTCGATGGAAGGCTAAATCCCTGAATTTCTTCCGATTGCACGATGATCTTGAGCGTTTGGATGAAGCCTATGAGGTGGGGATGTTGCGATGCTATCGACGACAGAAGAGCTGGCGGGATCGTGATTGACGAGAAGAGAAGAGATTGGGAAGTATAGACCCAGGAAGGGTGCACGAGCGCGCATGCGTGGAGGTCTTTTTGGGCATCGAGAAAGCTCAGGATTTGGTCGAGGACTTCTGGAATCTCGAGAGGATTCTCGCTGGGGTCCATCTAAAGACGGCATCAGTGTACAGTGGTCTCGCAGGGTCTGGCCCACTTACGTGCGTGCTATCTCGTACGGATATGTTCCACATGCGAAAGAGCAAGATCCAAAGATCTCCAATAACGGTGAAAGGCATCAGACGACAAAATTCGGTGGCAGCCAGCTGGTGGTTTAAGACGAAGAGGCGACAATGATCGCCGAAATGATGACGTCACTATTTGCTCTTTCTCACCAACATTCATCTTCTGCGGGGCAGCGACGCTGTTTACGGCCTTTTGCTGCACTCTTTACCCACGACGACCAGCGAAATGGGCAGCTCAGATACCAGGCACAATGCCACCAATTTTACATGAAACATCGCGATGCGAATTCTTAAGCATTGAATCAGAACTTGATCGGTGTATGTATCATGAAGCTGAGGCATTCGAAGGAGAGTGACAACGATTGGTCGTGAACCCTGTGCTAGACCCTCTCACAAGAAGAAACTCAAGCGTTAAGTATGTAATTGAGAGACGGTTGTACTTGCCGAGTGACCACATCTGTCAGGACTCAGGAGAGTATCGCCAGGATTGGTGGGCATCTGGGAAATGAAAACGGCGTTGAAACGGCGTGTTTCAGGGAAGCGACGTCGTCGAAGACTCGAAGTTTTGTGTGCCAATGTCGGAGTTCGGCCGCCGACTTGCCGTGCTGATCGGCCCTCGCTTGTTTTTTGACATTTGACAGCCAGACTCTTCTTTTCCTTCATCTTCCTCCAGGTGCCATCCCAGCCCCTGGTTCTTCCCATGGACAACCCCCTCCAAGTCCCAGAGCTCCTGGAGCACATCCTGAGCTTTGTCGCTCTGGCAGATCTCCGAGCATCCTCCCTCGTCGACCGCTCATGGGTGTATCCGTCCCAATCCCGCATCTTCTCAACAATCGAACTGGTCCCCGATGCGCCGCTCGTCATGAGCTCCAGATTCGGCCGCTTACTAGCAGCGCTCGAGACCTCGCAGCATCTCGCAGGCTTCGTCCTCGAACTCGGCATATCGCATTCCGCTCGAGTCATCGAGCCAGGATATCTCGAACGTCTGGCGAATCTGCCTTTCAGCCGTCTATCCACGCTTCGTATCCACAGTAACCGGCTCTCGTCATCGGACACGGCTGCCGTACAACGTCTCCTCCGGATCCCTTCCCTCATATCGGTGACCCTCAACTGTAGATTCCCCGGATGGGCCCAATTCCTGCAAGTCTGGGACGAATGTTCGCCTTCGATCAAGCACCTGTGGTGTTTGCCCCGCGATAATCCACAGACTCGGGAACCGATACCGTACGCGGTGCCGAGACGAATCAAATTAGAGTCACTCGCCACCTCGGGTCCGTCCGACCACATTGCATTGTGGTTGAAAGACTCGCGATGTCCTTTCGACGTCTCGGGTCTCACGGCGTTCAAATTTTACTCGCCTATAACCCAATCCCTATTCGACGTCCTCCGTGGATCGCAGGAAACGATCAGGTTACTTTCACTGACGGTGCGTGCCAATGGACGCAATATGCTCGATCGCTGAGCGTCCTCAGATGTCCAGCGTCACGGAAATCTACCTCTCCCGATTCGGCAATCTCACGCATCTCGACATCTGGCACCTCTGGAACGACGGCTTCCACGACGACTTTCAGGACCTCCGCGACATGGCGCCCGAGGTCCGGAATCGCATCGAGGCCATTCGATTTCAGGAGCTTCGCATGGTGTCGCAGGATTTGTACGCGTTGGATGGGCAGCTGGCTAATATCCACGAGTATTTTCCCAAGTTGCGGATGGTGCAGATTAATTTTCATACTCAGGATGAGGGGCTTAGGGCCAATGTGGCGGAGTACTCTTCGAGTTTGAATCCGAGGATTACTGTTTGCCATAGTGAGTCTCCCTTGATGTGCGCCGACCGCCTTTTCACTCATACATGTCTGCAGATTTTGACGCAGATAAATCGGTGCCTTGGTATACTATAAGTGCCAAGTAGACTGCTGGATGACGGTGCTGGTTTTATATTGCGCTTGTATGATCAAATGATGAATGGAAATAAATACACGACGTATGAAAGCCTCGGTGTCGACCCTCTGCTCCTGTCGCCCTGCTTGCCTGCATGCCTAAACGCCCACTCATGCTCCCCGTGGCGACAATCCCAAGCGCACAACTCTCCCCTTCCCACGCATCACTCCGTACGCAACATCATTCACCGACGATAACCCTTCCCCATCTGCTCATGCTCCGCAATCTCAAAAGCGACATCCCCAGCACCACTCATCTCAGAACACACAGCAGCAATCGCCGCGGCTACTTTGAGTCGCTCATCGTAACTCATCGCCTCGACAGAGTCCTTGTCAAACGAGACGCGCCGCAGGCTCAGGAAGCGAGCTAACCACGGCAGGAGCGCACGGATCGTGGAGGCTGTGAATAGGTAGTCACTGTAGCCCTTGGCCTGGGTGCGGCGGAGCATGAGGTGCTCAACGCGGTGGAGCTGCGTTTCGGGCTGCGGGTCGTCGGAGCTAGTTTCCATCTCCCATGGAAGATACGCAGCGGCGAGGTTGAAAGTGAAAGATACGGCGAGACTGTGCGACCCTGGGAGACGAGCGATGGCCTCGAGGGCCGTGCAATATGCGAAGAAGTTGAAGACCCATGGCCCGATCAGCCTATTCGAGACGGATATGAATGAAATGTATATCCGCTCGACGTTCGGAGTGAGTGGAAGGAGATGGGGAATGTACGAGGCTTGTGCAGAAAGATGTGCTATTTTGCTGGGGACATGATACTGAAAAGGCGAGGTTGATATCAGCGAAGAATAGCGAATCGAGTGCTGTCCACAGCCGAGCGTGCGAAGAGTGTTCTGGCGGGCTACGAAGGCTGCAATGTCGGCGAGCGTCACATTACTCCCCGCATCCACCGTTGCATCGATAAACTGGAAGTCAAGAGACGCGAGGAAAGCCGAGTAAACCGATTCGGGGATGCCGCGCAGAGGCTTTATTAAAAAGTGAGGGCCTGCAAGGTGCGCTAGGACTCCCACGATATCAGTGACCAGCGTGTATTTGTTCGCCAGATTCTGAACGCGTATCCCGTGGAACCAGAGATGTTTGGGGTGAACATCTTCGATTATGCGCTCTTCGAACGACCATCCGCAGCCGAAGGCTCGACACAATATACACCGAGTAATCGTGTATACGTTGTAGAATGCGACCGCAAGACACACCAGAATCAAGCAGTACGCTTCCAGAAAGAATCCCATTAACATTCCGGGTGAAGTGTATTCGGGGTCCCTGGATATCCAGGAAGGAAATCCAGTCGGGTGCGGTCCTGCGCGGGGTTGAGATACATGAATCGAGTGGGAAAACTGTGTGGCGAACGAATCGAGGCCAGCCAAAACGATCACCAACGTGTCCGTGGCGCTTTGCGGGACGAGGGAGAGGAAACGGAGAGGGAGGGATTCAATCTCGTTCCTTTCCTCCCATTTCAAGTGGTCGTAAATGAGGATGTCTGGAATGGGCGCCGTCACGCGGAGGATGAGAGCCAATCGCTGATACTTGGACGCTGCAACGTCCCGCGAGTTTTCGAAACACTCGAGACGCTGGATTGGACAAATGTTGACCACGAAAACGATGAGATGGAGTGAGCGGGAGAGCGCGAGTTTGACGGTCCCGGTTTGGATGTCGCACTGCGAGATGCCGAGACGGAAGAGGAGGTGGGGCGATGCGACGCGTCGAAGGCTGGAGCATACGTGCATCGTCTTGCATAGCTCATCTGTGTCCATGAAGGAGCATATGCGATCTAGCAACTCCTCCGGGAAGTCTTTCAGTGGTCTTGAGGGAATCGTCAGCAACGCACGACACGACGGGACCGGGAGTTGTAACTTGTTCAACGCACGCGAAATCCCAGCTTCTCCGGTATACAACCTCATGAACGGGGGGCTGTTGAGGAACACGCCTGTTTCGGTGTCGACCAGTAGCAAAGCCCGCAGAGCGCATCGGGTGCGGTGAGAGTGGGAAGGAAGCAGATTCCTGCTACCCTTAGGTACAGGTTTCTATAGGGCGCCCTAAATTTTGGTTTTTGCAGGCCATCACGTTTTTGTCGTTGGTTTTTGCGTCAGCACTGATGGCTCCAGCCAAATGCTTGCTGAAGCCGATGATTGCCGCGCCAAGAACGCAATATTGATGACCTCGACTTCCGGGTGCAATCCTACCCGAAATACTTTTCAACATTTGCGCAAATGCCATGCACAGATGTCGGGTTCTTTGCCGAGATAAAATCCCAAGGCTGTCAGAGTAACCCCTTTTGAATTGTTCTTGTCTCGTCTCCGCCTTCGAAGGCTGGCTCGAGTACCAACCAACTGCGACACGCGCATACTCACTGGCTGCATGATACAGCACGACGGGTGTGTGATTTTCTGGGACATGAAAATTAGGATTCAGAAATGAACCGTACAATACGACAATTTGTTTTGCAAGGGGCAGAGCCTCAGAGGAGCGAGGGAGCGTGGCGCGTAGCGGCGCGCGGACGAGCGACCACAAATGATCCTGTAAGCTGCATTGGACGACTCATTCTTGGAGGCCAAGAGCGAGGGAGTGCGGCGCGAAGCGGCGCACGGACGAGCGATCGACGTCGTGGTGGATCCACGGTGTATTGGCATGTGCCTTGTGCTGCTTTTCTTCATTCTGCACTTTCCGATTCTAGATTACTGCGGGGATGAATACTTGTACACCATCAAGTTATCTCCAGAGAACTTGAGCTCGAGAATTCGAAGAAAAAGAAAAAAAGGTCTCGTGTTCAAATCTGTGACACTTTGGCGTTCATTGGCCCCACCCAAAGGTAGCAGGCCATGCCGCTTGCCGGCCCTACAGCTTTATCTGATCACATGCCCGGATCATGTCTTTCGTTTTCGCTTGGTACGTACTGAGACGCTGTTCCCAATGAGCTCTCACAACGCGTCTTCTCCGTCCTAGATAAAGCTATAGTAGCCTACGTGAAACTAAAATGAGGCGAGTACAACTCCTCCCATGTCCATCGCGTCACTCCATCTCATCCCGCCCGACTGATCGCCCGAGGAGGATTGTGGTATATGTATTTCATTCGGAATTGAGCCATAAAAGTATCTTGACAGTATCCGGAGGAATGTCCTATGCAAGATGAAAAGGATGCTCCGGTCCGCTGAAAATCGACATCGTTGTAAGCAACTGCCGGTTCAGAAAGACTGGGAGCACTCACGGCGGGAGAGTCCTGCCCTTCTCTTTGCAATGAAGTCCTCCGCGCGTGCCCAATAGTCGTCCCCGTGCAAAGCACCTCGCTGCCAGTCCTCCACGAGACCCGACAACATCTTCATCATGACAAACCGCGAGTCTTTAGCGACATCTGAGTAGTCCCAGGATGGACGCGGGCTCATCGTGACGACCAGCACATGCAAGAATTCGCACTTTTCGAGGGCGAATGCAGAGAAATGGGCGTCGTAATCGCCAGTGCAAAGATGCGTGAGTCGTGGAAGCTCGACAAGTTTCGACCAGTGCTCCACTTCGGGAACTTCGTCGAATAGCTCCAGATGTGAGATGTTTGCGAGGGAAGGTTGGGAGAAGGGCCCGTCTTGGTAGAGCACATAACGGGTGTCGCAGTATAAATGACGGAGAGGAAGGGCGTTGAGCGCCCCCAAACTCGCGTCGCTGGGCGAACGATCTAGAGGCCAACCAATGTACAAATTCTGGACGTGGGAGCATGCTGATAGGATCCTCGCCATTTCCTCGTCGTTAGCGTCAGCCAACATCAGATTCCGAACAGAATCCAAGAAGGGCCGATGCAGCTCCGCGATCTGGAAGAAGAGCTCTGGTCTGTAGGAGCGCAGGCCGTCCACCCTTGGCGGATCGCAATTGACGACGACGGTGCGATAAAGTAACGGCTGTAACCTGAATTTTGGGATGAGACGACGTGGTTCATTCGTTCGACGAGGAAATTTTACCACGTTTTAATCCGCGAGGCAACAAGAAGAAGATTGGGAATATGAACGGGGTGGGAGAGGGCTACGAGCTCAAAGATGGCTCGTTCCAGATCCAGAGGGATACGTGGATCCATGTCGTCCACTCCGGTATGCGTCAACTGAGGGCGGCTTGAGTTCATGGTCGTGGTACGAGATCAAGAGCGATCTTGATTTGTGGTGTTTGGCACGACGCTCGGAATATTTACCCGGGTCCAGTACCAGATTCCGCTGAAAGCGTATATCGCGTGTTATTAGTGATTTGGGGCACGTTGGAGTCGTTTCAAACGAACGGACGAGGGAGTTTCCGCAGCAAGTGTGGTTGGATGACACGGAAGAATGATTGAAACGAAGGAATAGATGTCGGAAATCCACGTTGCGGAGGTCCTCATTATTCTTCGAACAAATACTTCATTTGGAGTGGGGACATGATAGATATATTTCGCTTTTGAGAGCAAGTGCTAGACGTCAGTCTTTGCTTTGGGATCAAAATCCGGAGTCAAGATGATGAAAGGGATGCTTTGGATCCGCTGGAACATGTTATAGGGAGCTGTGTGTTCAGATCTAATAGTGGACTCACGACGCGGGAGTCCCGCTCTTCTTCTGGCAATGAAATCTTCCACGCGTCCCCAATAGTCATCCCCGTGCAGGACACCCCGCTGCCAGTCATGGATAGAGCTGGGCAGCCTCCACGTCATCATGACAAAGCGGGGGTCTGCCTCGACAGTGGAGTAGTTCGTCCCTGTTGTCGGTGGCACCAGGACGACCAACATGATCAAGGTTTCACGTTCCTTGAGGAGCAGTTCGGATAGCGCCTCGTTGTAGTGGCCTAGCGCGAGGTGAGTGAGCCGCGGGAGTCGAGCGAGGGTAGGCCAGTCCTCCTCTTTAGGGACGCGCCATAGTTCCAGATGTGACATATTGGAAAAGAAGGGGCGTTGGAACGGGTTGTTTGGTGCCAGACCACCAATGTGGCAGTGGAGCCGACGGAGGGGAAGAGCATCGAGCGTGGCTTCGTCGAAATCATCGCCGGGGTACGGCCAGAGAACATACAAGTTCTGAACGCGAGGACACGCTGAAAGGACGGTCTGTAGTTGGCCCACTGGCGTTTGGGAGCCCAGAAACATCAAGTTCTGAGCACATTCAACCAAATTCCGCTGACGCCGGATGATCCGGAAGAAGCTGGCTGGCTTGTGAAAGCGCAGTCCATCAACTAGTCGTCTTGTCAAGCCCGGCCTCGCAGAGTCGAAAACCAATGTATGATACAGCAATGGTTGAATCCTGTGGGACAAGATCAGACTGGGAGACTCGACGGCTGACAGAGTCTCTTACCACTCTTTGACCCGCGAAGCGACGAGGAGAAGATTGGGGATGGAAACGGGATGGGAGAGGGCTACGAGTTCGAAGATGGCTCGTTCCAGCTCGAGAGGCAGACGGGGATACGCTTTGGAGTCTATTCCGAGTCGGAGCCAGTCATTCAGGGCAATTGACACGGCATTGCCCATAGCCCTTGGTGGTACGAGCTCAGCAGTGCGTTGCTTGTCAATGATTGTTAAACGACTCGAAAAGGCAGGTGGTCCGTGCACTCATGCCCGCCTAAGTATGCCCGCCTTACTGCCCGTGGCTACGTGACTTTGAGAACTGCCGGAGGTCCCGCGCATAGAATGAAATTACCACCGCTCGCCACTTTGAAAGCCATTTTTTGCGCTCGGTCTGCGTTCAGATGAGTAAATTTCACGACCGCGACTGAGACTTAGGGGGTGCTGAGTCATGTTGATCAGACCATGTGACCGTCTCTGCCACGTCCTCGAGCACTTGTCGAGCACAGACAAGTCGACACTCGGGCGTCCGTCTGATTCACAACCGACCGAACGAGGAGGAAAAAGCGTCAAGTAGCAGCCGGTGCGTCGGTATATCTTTGATGTCTTTATTTCCTGGCTGACTCCTCAGTCAGAATCAGTCTCCTCGTTCTCTCACCAAGACCCTGGGGTATACGATGTACAGAACGAATAGCTCCGGCCGCAGCGACGCTGACAGCGCAAATCTGAATGACGCAGGAGTGTATCCGGTGCGTCGCAATATCTCTGAGGCATCCATCTCTCCTGACGACTACCTACTTAGTCTCCATGTCTGCCTCTCCTTTGCCAACCCAAGACGCTCCTTGAGTAGCCTAGCGATGCATACGACGTGAAGGACGAGTCCGCTGTCGCCGTCTCAGCTCTCCCAGCACAAGATGCTCCCCACGCCGCCTTCGACTACCTAACCTTCACCGTCTACGTCTGGCGGCAACACCGACTGCAGAGCCTCCTTCAAAGATTCCGCGCGGAATTTTCCAGGATTCCATTCTCTTCATGGTGTACGTCAGCTCTGTTATCTGATTTTTCTCATTCTCATTTCTACAGCATGCCTCGCACCGTTGAGCCTCATGGGCTCCACCACGTCCACCCCATCCATCGCATCCGACTGTGCTCGCTAGCTGCACTCGAATGGGGCAGGAGTCGCCCACGGACGACTCTTGCTTTCTCACTTGGACCCTCGTCAAAATCAAGCTCCACATCGCGCATGTACGAAGCAAGAGCGCAGCGGCTGTCGGAGAGTATGTACTTGATACGAGGGAATGCGGGATACAAGGCTCAGGCGATTACCAGACACGACGAAGCACGCACGCAAGCAGTGGGCTGCCATCAGTAACTGGCATCTGTCAAGCTCGCCCGACGCGGGCTCACGGACGATGGCGCCCAGGGGATACCGCAGCAGAGGCAGGAGGAACTTGGGAAGTCGGCGTAGCCCATTGCGGGTGCAGCAGCACGTAAGCTGGCGAATGCAGCAGCAGCTTTTGTGGATATGGTGAGTCTTCCGGCGTTTCTGCCGCCACCGGCAGAGGCCATACTTTTTGTCCGATACTGACGTTTTTCCTGCAGGTTTTGACGCTGCGCGTGAAGGACCATCGCAGCTTGGCTTCTACTATCAAAACCCCAGACCAGGCTCCCAACGACCATCCCTCCCCGTCCTCCTCCTCGTATTTAGGACCGTCGATACTCGCTTGGAGCGTCCCTTCGGTGCCCCTTCCTCGTCAGCCGCTTTCCCCCCATCTCGCAGCTTTGCTCCATGCTGCATGTCCCTGCGGCGTTACTCGGCGAGCGCAGCACGCCCACTACGCGCCTGCAGCGTCTCATTCGACCCCTCACTACCTGACCCCATGCTGGTCCCTCCCTGGTATCTTGACGTCGAAGGTTAACCCCCGCTCCTACTTCTCCGTGCTGCCGCGGCGGTCATTGGCGATGGACCTCACAGTGCCAGCTGTAGTACCACCCGGCCGTGGCCCACTACTGCAGGGCTTTCGAGAACGAAGGGAGGGGCCGTGCCCACTTGCTGCATCCCTGCTGCTGGCGAGCATTCGCAATGGGCAACGCTGTCCGCTAGGCTACGCATGCGGGCCCGTCGCTGTACGACTCATACGGGAACGACGGGCGTGGTGGGGCGGAGCGTAGGGAATGGCTGCTGTCGAGCGGGCGATCTTGGTATGGGCGATCGAGTCCTGGCTCAGCCCATCCCAGGAACGTGCCGAATTCATCCAAGCCGCAGGAGGTGCGTTGTGCATCTCACACTCTCGCTCCGTACTGACTTGTCTTAGATCCCTTCGATGTCCTCAATTCCAATGCGGGCTGGGAGAAGGCCATCTCTCTCTCTCTCTGGGACGCGCTTCCGGAGTACGCGGAGGTCTGTCTGCCTTTGGAAGCGGGCTTTAAAGGTCGTACATATACATTGATTTTTTGGGTACGAACTACAAGATATTCTCATGTACCTACTCAAGTACCAGAATCGAAACTCGACAGACAAGAAAGTGTTCTCAAGAAAAGAGGGTCATAAGCCAATTGCTTCCTTTATCCCTCGACCGTCATGTCCCGAGTGCAAGACCCCTCGTTCAACGGAATTCCCACCCCATGCGTTCAGCAAAGGGAATCGAGAATTTTACGGACTCTGGATCCAAGCTCGCAGACATCCCGCTGATGGACTCTGCAAACTCCCTCGACTCGTCAGACGACATGCCCTTGGGCCAGAACACCCTCTCCGCGAAGGACAAGTTGCGCAAGCTGGGGAAGCGGTCTATCCACGCAGCGAGCGCTCGCGTGGAGGTTTCGGTGCGGATAAAGTACCCGATCAAGCTGCGGTTCTGCACGAGTATGTGGGTGACGCGGTGTAAGCGCGTCTCGGGGGTGTCGTCGGCCTGAATACAGCAAGGAAGGTCTGGGACGCTAAAGTCGAAACCAAAGGAGAGGAGGAGAGGAGTGGTGCCGGGATGCTCGGCAATGGCGTCGAGGACTGAGCGGTAGGAGGTATAATCAAAGCGGTATCTGTGGAAAAAGGTCTGAGGGAATTTGATGTAGATTCGCTGCACGTTCGGCGCGATGCGAAGGAGATGAGGGATGTAAGCGGGTGGTGCGCTGAGCTGCGTTATGTTGCTTGCGCTCGGCGATACTGGCATGGGCAAGACTGGTGTGAGGGAGAAGGGCGAGCAGGAGAGGTAGCGGACGCTCTCGTGCCGGTCTATGATGGCGAAGAGGTCGGTGAATGTGACACTGCACCGAATTTTGACCTTCAGATGCTTGAGAGAAGGTCCCCGGTCGAGGTTTGCCAACAGGGCTGCGTGAGCAGCAGGAGTATGTCTGGACCACCACAGCGGGAGATTATTGAGCTTGAAGGTGCTGTCCCGAGAAATCAAGGTAGGGTCCTGAGTCTGGAACGTTACGAGCGTGTGGTTCTCTGGAAGCATTTGGATCCGTATTGTGTCCCACTTGAGCATATCGCCCAGGTCTCGAGTGAGGCGTGCCTCCGTCTCAAGCCACGACTCGCGCCCATTCCAGAGTCGGTACGCCCATGGAAGCAGGAGGCCAAAGCCCCTTTTCGCGATGATGAAGAGGAGGTGCGCGAGGCTGTCGCAGCCGAAGCTCCTCCAAGGCACCGGAGGCGGACGTGACGTGTACACAGCATCGTTCATAACAACAATGAGGAGATTCGTGCGAGTTTGCGGAAGGTCCCCGAGGAGACCCATGACCGCCCCACGTCGATTTATCTTGATCACCTCGAGCGCCTTGCGCCAGGACTCTATCAGGTAGTGGCGGTCGAAGGTGCTGTGAACTAGAACATCGGGAATGGGATCCGTCGCAGCCAAGATTGACGTCAATAGTCCAAAGCGCATTGCAGACTGATACTCGCATTCACGCCGGTCCTCCTCTGGATCCAGGATTCCCAGCCGCTTGACGTCTCTGAAACACACGAGTCGTTGGATGGGGCATATGTGCGCCACGAAAAGGATGAGGTGGAGCGAATCCGAGAGCACGAGCTCGACGGTGCCGGCTTGCACATCCGAAGGCGAGATGGCTAGCCGTGAACGCAAGTGCGGCGATGCGATACGACGAAAACGGGACGATGCGTGCAGGACGGCGGGCAGGTCTTCACTTGGCAAGAATGAGAATATGCGATCTAGCATTTCATCGGGGAGAATGTCCATGGCGGGAAGAAGAAAGTGCTGATCAGCTGATCGGAGTGTCCCGACGATGGTATTTCATCAACGACTTGAGATACATATTGCAGTCAGTGAGCTAACCAAGTACAGAATTCCGGCTAGTAAGTAATACGACGAGAAAGGCATCCATTTAACAAAGTCGATCGAAACCACCCATAGCCCTCCCCGGGTCACCCATCCTCCTCTGATTGCAGCATAGACTGCAAAGAGCTTGCTTGACGCGAGCTCGACCCTCAATCCACATCACACGTCTCGCACACGACCACCGCGCCAGAATGACCTCTACTTACACCCACGGCATCATCATCCCAGGGGGAACATGAAAATACAAATCCCTCAATCCCGGACACACCGCCCTAACCGCCTCAGTCAACGCCCTACCCTGCTCCTCCCGTATGTCCTTGAACGCATTGTACTGAAACGCAATTATATGCAAGCTCGGAAAGCGGCCCAGCCACGTGACGAGCGATTCGTCTGTGGGGCTGAGGTGCGTGAGCGGGAAGCAATCCTGCATGAGCAGGTGGGTGACGCGGTGGAGGCGCAGCTCGGGTGCGTCGAGTACGTGGGTCTGCCAGGGCAGATTCTTTACCGAAAAGTCCCAGGTAAAGGAGAGAGTGAGCGGGGTGGAGCCTGGATGCTCAGCAATGGCGTCCAGGGCTGAGCGGTAGGAAGTGTGGTCGAACTGTGTGCTGTTGAAGGTGTAGAAGGGGAATATGATGTATATTGCCTCCACGTTGGGGGTGATGCAAAGGAGATCAGGGATGTAAGCAGGGGGTGCGCTGAGATGTGTTATATTACTCAGTGCCCTCGGGGGGACTGGGAAGGACCATGACGGTGTGAGGGAGAAGGGCGAGCAGGTTAGGTACCGGATGCTCTGGTGCCGATCTATGATGGCGAAGAGGTCGGCAAACGTGACATCGCAATATGAGCTGGTCTTGAAATGCTTGAGATATGCTCCGCGGTCGAGATTTGCCAAAAGGGCTGCATGAGCAGCAGGGGTGTGGGCGCCCCGCCGCGGGAATCGCCTCAGCTCAAAGGTCTTGTGCTGGTCTTGGAACGTTACGAGCGTGTGCTTTTCGGGAAGCATCTGGATCCGTATGGCGTCCCAATACAGCAAATCGCCCAGATCACGGGTGAGGCGCGCCTCGACGGACCACTCGCGCCCAGTCAACACTCGGTAAGCCCATGTAAACACGAGGCCGAGGCTGTAGTGGACGAGGATGAGCGTGAGATTGGAGATGACGTTGTCCCAGTCGAACGGTCTCCACCACATCCGGAAAGGCGGGACAAGCCTGAGCCTTCGAGGTACCGGGGGGAAGACCGCTGGACGTGACGAGTACACGCAGGACTTGATAGGAACAAGGAGGTGGTGCGTGGCAGTTTGGGGAAGCCGCGCCAACAGACCCACGACGGCAGTGTGTGGCTTGAACGTCGGCCTGGCGTAAAAGTCCATGGTGCCAAAGCAGTAGTGAATTAGAACGTCCGGGATGGGCGCAGTGGCAGCCAGGATCGACGCCAATCGCGCAAACCTGGCAACAGACTCGTATGCCTGCCGCTCCTTCCCTCGACAACTCCGCTTGACGTCTCGAAAGCAGACGAGTCGTCGAATCGGGCAGATGTGTGCCACAAAAATGATGAGATGGAGTGACTTTGAGAGCACGAGCTCGACGGTGCCGGCTTGCACATCCGATAGCGGGATAGCTAGCCATGCATGCAAGTGCGGTGACGCAATGCGGCGAAAACAAGAGGAGACGTGCATGACGGCCGGTAGGTCTTCACTCAGGAATGAGCAGATTCGATCCACGAGTTCGTCGGGGAGAGCGTCCATGGACGAGAGAGAACGGGGGAGACTGAAGTATCCTCAGTGTGGAGATAAAAGCCGCAGAGATATAACGACGCACCGGCTTGCGCTGCACAAATTCAGTCCCGCTTTCCCCTCTTTGTTGGGTCAGTTGTGGATGAGACGGAGGTCGTCCAGTGTCGAGTCGGAAGTCGCGGGCAGAGCAGAGACGGTCACATGGCTTGATAACATTTATCAACACCCCCTAAAACACAGTCGCGGTCAGGAATTTACCCGACCTAATATCAGAGTATACCTCCCCCCATCTGAGGATTCACAAACGTTGAATCTGTCTTTGGATACAGAATATTGCCAGTGGCCACCCGGTCGATTCCAATCGCAGCTTTGGGAACCGGACCTTGCTTTCTTACCTTCTGCTCCTAGTAACGCCAAGGATGAAGATATGAAGCAGAAATCAATGCAGTAATGGATCGATGCAGAAAATGGTGCCAATACGAGAATGTAGTGCAAAAAAGCCCTCAAGGAGGTCTGGGATGAATCGAGGACCGCCCAAACCCCTCCCTTGGTCGCCTGTAGACCGCAACTCTTCTGGATGCTAGCGCGCTCCAGAGCCCTCCACACGTACCGCACAGTGACCGCCGTCATTCACCAACCGTTCCGCATCTCATCCTCCTCCGCAATCTCAAAATCCACATCCCCCGCACCACTCATCCCAGGACAAACGGAAGCAATCGCGGCCGCTACCTCAAGACGCTGCTCGTACCACATCACCTCAACAGAATCCTCGTCAAACGAGACGCGCCGCAGGCTCGGGAAGCGCGCTAGCCACGGCAAGAGCGCACGGATCGTGGAGGCGGTGAAAAGGTAGTCACTGGAGGTGCCCCGCAGCATGAGGTGCTCGACGCGGTGCAGCTGCGACTCGGGCAGTGGGACATCCGAGCCGTCTTCAATGTCCCACGGAAGATACGCAGCGGCGAGGTTGAAGGTGAAAGACAGGGCGAGACTGTGCGACCCCGGGAGGCGAGCGATGGCCTCGATGGCTGTGGAATATGCGAAGAAGTTGAAGACCCTCGGTCCGATCGGCCTATTCGAGACGGATGGGAAGGAAAGATATAAACGCTTCACGTTCGGAGCGAGGGGAAGGAGATGGGGGATGTATGCCGCTTGTGCAGAAATATGCGCTATCTTGCTGGAGATGTGAGGAGGAGAGGGTGATATCAGCGAGGAGTACCGAATCGAGTTCAGTCCGCAGTCGAGCGTGGACATCCTGTTCTGGCGGGCAACGAAGGTGGCCAGGTCGGCGAGCGGCAAATTGCTCCCCGCTTTCACCGTTGCATGCATAAACTGGAGATCGAGAGCCGCGAGGAAAGCGGAGTAAACCGATTCGGGGACGTCACGCAGAGGCTGTATGAGGAAATGACGCCCTGCGAGTTTCTCTAGTTGAGTGACCAGCGTATAGTTGTTCGACAGCGTCTGAACGTGTAGCCCTCCATGGAACCAAAGACGTTCTGGGTGAACGTCGTCGGTTATGCGCTCTTCGACCGACCATCCGCGTCCAAAGACTCGACAAAATACACATCGGATGATCGTGTATACGTTGTAGAGTGCGACCAAAAGAGACGATATAATAATGAAGGTGACCTCTTCAATAAGGATTTCTAGGATTCCGGATGGAGTGTATCCGGTGTTCCTGGATATGGGAGGAAGCCCTAACGGGGGCGGTCCTGCACGAGGTCGAGATACATGAATCGAGGCGGAAAACTTCGAGGAGGACGCATTGCGACGAGCCAAGACAATGAGCAGCGTGTCCGTGGCGGTTTGCGGGAGGAGAGTGAGGAGAAGGAGAGAGATGGATTTAAAGGTGTTCAATTGCGCCCGGTTCAAGTTGTCGTAAATGAGGATTTCCGGAATGGGCGCAATCGCGCGCAGGATGGGAACCAGTCGCTGAAACTCGGATGCTGGGACCTTAACCCAGTCTCCGAAACACTCCAGCCGCTGGATTGGACAGATGTGGGCAACGAAAATGATGAGGTGGAGGGGTTTTGAGAGCACGAGCTTCACGTTTCCTGCTCGAACGTCGCACTGCGAGATTCCCAGCCGCAAAAGCAAGTGGGCCGATGCGACGCGTCGAAGGCTGGAGCATATGTGCATCGTCTTGCATATTTGCTCTCTGTCCATGAAGGAGCAGATGCGATCTAGCAATTCCTCTGGGAAGCCATCCAGTGGTCTTGTGGAAATCGTCATTCAACGCAGTCCACGACAGCGGAGACAGTGTAGAACGTACGCAAAACCCACACATGGGCGACATCGCCGGTTCACAGAAGTTCCAAGCTCACAAGCGGGGCGATCTTCCGGAGACAAAGAGTAGTGAAAGACACGCCGTTGTCGGTGTCGACTGGTAGCAAAGCGGGCAGAGCCTGGCATCGTGTGATGAGAGTGGAAGGAAAGCAGACTTTGATGGCGTCATCGATCATCGATCAAACCCTGCTTTCCTCCCACTCTCATCGCCGCTGTCTGAAACTCGGAAAATCTGCCAGAAACTCGTGTTGGGAACCTTTACAGAATGGGGAATCCTGCGTACGATCTATAACCAGTATGCACGCTACATTTGACTGACACTTTCTCCTGAAGACCGATGGAATACCTCCCCGACGAATTGTTGGATCGAATCTGCTCTTTCATGGACAGAGATGAGCTCTGCACGGCGATGCACATATCCTCCAGCATTTGACGTGTCGCGTCTCTCCACCTGCTCTTTCGGTTGGGTATCTCGCAGTCCGAAATCCAAGCCGGCGCGGTGAAACTAGCACTCTCGGACTTGCTCCACCTCATTCTCTTCGTGGCCCACATATGCTCAATTCAGCGGCTGGAGTGTTTTGCGGACACAAATCACATGCAAGCATCCGATTTCCGACGACTGGCTCACATCCTTGGCGCAACCGCGCCCATTCCAGACCTCGTCATCCACGACAAATTGAAGGAGGGGCAACGAAAGACCCTTGACCCCATCCTGTTCTACCTCCTCACTCACCTTCCACAAACTACCACGGACACTCTGTTGATTGTGGTGCCCAGTTGAAATGGCTTGGCTTTCAGTATGAGCACTATGACTCATATGTCTCGACCCCGCGTAGGACCGTCGCTCCCGCCAGAATGGATTATTCCCGACGTTGAACCAGGTCGAATCCTCTGGCTCATTTTCGTCGGGATAAACCTTCTGTGCATGCTAATTGACTTTATCGTGTCCCTTGGACCGGTATTTCATCGACTGTTTGGGCATGGATGGTCGATGGAACGGATATCCAAAAGCATGTTTTCAGACCCTCGGGCTCCCTGGTCGGGCGGAGAGATCCACGTCCAGAGTCTGTCGATGAAGCACACGCTGGTCCTTTGCAAAACTGCAGCCAGTCACAATCCCTTTTTCATTCAGCCTTTCCGCAGCATCCCCGCCTCGGTTCACGCAAATTTCCTAGCATCCATCGACGTCCAATTCACCGGTGTATCATGATTTCGGGGAGTAATGTGACGCTCGCCGCATTATCCACCTTCGTAGCCCGCCAGGAGAATCTGCGCACACTCACCTTCGAACCGTACTTCATTCGTCGCGCCCCGCTGGTATCAGCCTCGCCTATTCAGCCTATCCCCAGCAAGATAGTGCATCTCGAGGCACCCGCTTCTTACATCCCCCACTTCCTTCCACTCGCTCCACGCGTCGAGCGTGTATACCTTCACTGCTCCTCTCTCCCGATTTGGCTGCCAGTCCTCTCCAGAGGATCACGGGTCTTCGACTACACCACATATTGCACTGCTCTCGACGCCATCGCCCGCCTCCCGGGGTTGCACGCTCTCGCCCTATCTCTCACCTTCAACCCTCTTGCCAAAAGTCTTCCGTGGCAGATCAAAGTCAGCTCGAACGTCCCTCAGCCCGAGACGCAGCTCCACCGTGTCGAACACCTCATGCTCTGTACCATGTTGCCCTACTTTCGGGTGTACAGTACCTCTACGCTCCGTGCGCTCATACCGTGGCTCGCTCGCTTCCCTAGTCTCCGCCGCGTGTCGTTCGACGGGGGCGCTGTCAACATGTGGCACGATAAGCTTTCCGGGAATGAAATGGCGTTTACGGAGCGTTGCGAGATGTCGGAGGCGATTGCTGCTGCGTGTCCTGGGATTAGTCGTCCGAGCGATGTTGTTTTTCAAATCGCAGTACAGGACAGGATGGGGAGTGGTCTTGGGTGAATGATGGAGGTGTGGGCAGTCTACGCTTGGGATACGGTTGGGAGGATGACTGGACATCATTCGGGGATTCAGAGTTGAACATTTGTAGGCGTTTTCGACCAGTAAGTAAGTACCTTCAACAAAAGCTGTTCTTCCATGTAGCATGTATATTATGGTACCGCAGCTGAGTTTCGTACTTGAATATCTCATGCCATGCAGCAAAAACGAGAGGAAGTTCACTCAAACAGGAGGATGCCATCGCGACGAGTCCTTTGGATATTTCCATTCTGGATGAACTTGGGATGAACGCAAAACAAAATTCGGTCATCTCCAAGATGCTAAATATGACTCTGTGAAAGTACATGATTCGTGCCAATACAATAATGTATGGTAAGAAAACTCTCAGCAAACTCTGGAAATCGATACCACCCACGGGCCACAACCCTTCCTTGGTCCTCCCTCTCGCCCTGCTGTTCCTCCGCCCGACGGCGGCCTTCCCAAGTGTAAAATTCAACTCTCCTGAATGCGAGCGCTCTGAACCCACAGCCCTCCCTCCGCACGTAAAACATATCCCTACTTAACCGTTCCGTATCTCGTCATCCTTCGCAATCTCAAAAGCGACATCGCCCGCACCGCTCATCCCAAGACATATAGAAGCAATCTCCTCCGCTACCTCGAGACGCTGATCATAGCACATCATCTCAACGGAGTCCTTGTCAAATGACACGCGCTGCAGGCTCGGGAAACGAGCTAACCACGGTAGAAGCGCACGGATCGTGGAGGCGGTGAATATGTGCTGACTGTAGTGCTTTGCCTGGGTGCGGCGGAGCATGATGTGCTCGACACGGTGAAGCTGCGTTTCGGGCTGTGGGACGTCCGAGCCGTCTTCAATGTCCCATGGAAGATACGCAGCGGCGAGATTGAAGTTGAAGGATAGGGCGAGACTGTGCGACCCTGGGAGGCGAGCGATGGCCTCGAGGGCCGTGCAATATGCGAAGAAGTTGAAGATCCATGGCCCGCTCAGCCTATTCGAGACGGAAGGGAAGCGGAGATATAAACGCTCGACGTTCAGAGTGAGTGAAAGGAGATTAGGGATGTATGAGGCTTGTGCAGCAAGATGGGTTATCTTGCAGTGGACATGATACTGAAAAGGCGAGGCTGACATCAGCGAAGAGTACGAAATCGAGTTGTGTCCGCAGTCGAGCGTGCGAAGATTGTTTTGGCGGGATACGAAGGTGGCCAAGTCGGCGAATGTCAAATAACTCCACGGTTCCACCGTTGCATCCTTGAATTGGGGGTCAAGAGACGCGAGGAAAGCCGAGTAAACTGATTCGGGGACGCCGCATAAAGGCCTCATGAAGAAGTGATTGAAGGCTCCAGATTCTTTGCAAGTGACCAGCGTGTACTGGTTCGGCAGACGCTGGAGACGTAGCCCTTCGCGATCGCGGAGACGTTCGGGGTAAACGTCTGTGGATATACGCTCTTGGACCGACCATCCGCGCCGGAGGAATCCTCGAAGAAATACGCATCGAATAATCATGTACAAGTTGTACAGTGCGAGCACAAGACACAGCAGAATGACACCGAACACTAGCATCAGAATTCCGGATGTGCCGTCGGGTGTAGTTGGTTCAGGGTCGTCAGGGTCGTCTAAGGGAACCATCCCTATCGGGGGCGGTCCTGCGCGGGGCCCAGACACATGAATGGAAGTGGAAGATATCGGAATCGAATGGGGCACCACGATCAACAGCGTGTCCGTTGCCGTTTGCGGGAGGTGGGTGAGGAGATGGAGAGGAAGTGAGTCAAGATCCCTCCGCTGCCCCTCTTCTAATTTGTCGTGAATTACAAGGTCTGGTATGGGCCTTGCATCTCCAAGAATGGCAGTCAGTCGCTCAAGCTCGGATAGTTGCATGTTCTTCGAGACTCCGAAACACTCCAGCCGCTGGATTGGACAAATGTGGGCCACGAAAAGGATGAGGTGGAGGGATTTGGAGATGACAAGTTCAACGGTGCCGGCCAGCACGTCGGACTGCGAGATGCCCAACTGGAAGAGCAAGTAGGCCGATGCGACACGTCGGAAGCTTGACGATATATGCATCGTCGTGCAGAGCTCGTCTCTGTCCATGAAGGAGCATATTCGATCAAGCAGTTCGTCTGGGAGGCCTTCCATCGTCCTGGAGGGAATCGTCAGTCAATGTGCCGGATCGTAGTGGGTGTGACACGCACGGAAGGGTCCCCGTACACTCCTGACACAAGTTGCAGGCTCAAAAACACGATGAAAACGCCGTTGTCGTTGCTAGTAGCGCGGGTATTGAGATGATGGAGGTGGGAAGAAAGCGATTTTGATGCTCAGTCCGATGTCGTCTCTTGATTCTAACCTCGATGGACGCTCTCCCAGATGAGCTCGTGGATCGTATCTGCTCATTCCTCCTGAGTGTAGACCTACCATCAGTCCTGCACGTATCCTCTCGTTTTCGCCGTATTGCATCGCCGCACTTGCTTTTTCGGTCGGGCATCTCGCAGTCCGACGTGCAAGCCGGCACCGTGAAGCTCGCGCTCTCCGCCTCGCTCCACCTCATTCTTTTTCGTGTGCTTCAGAGGCTTATGGCTTCGAGGGACTGCAAAGGAGGTGCAGGTGCAGCCGGGGTACGTCGCTCGAATCTCGATTTGCACGATTGCCAGCGTCGATCCTCGCCGCGACGAGGCCGAGGAGTTATCCTTCGAGGCCCGCTTTACGGAAGATTTGGGAATGCTTTCCTGGGACAATAAACCCCTCGCAATGCGAGATTTGTGCATTCAGGGCAGAGATGCTTATTCGGTTCATTCGGCCCTTGTGGCAAGGATCGACTGGGAACCGTCTCTCAAGATTTCAAAAACCACTAGTCCTCTTTTCTTCCACTCGGGGTACAAGATAATTTAATTGAGAACGTGATCGCGCTCGGCATCAAACCTGTTTTCCTTCTACCCTCATCATCTTGGATACCCCTGTCTGGTCTCACATCGTCTGCTGGATTCTGCTACTAGCCGACACCCATAAACTGTGTTTGGGTCTCGTGTGCGTCTTTCCCCAATATAATTGTTGCATTGACTGACAATTCCCTCAAGACCGATGGAACACTTGCCAGACAAATTGCTAGATCGCATCTGCTCCTTCATGGACAGAGACGAGATATGCAAGACTATGCACATATCCTCCAGCTTTAGACGTGTCGCATCTACCCGCTTGCTTTTCCAGCTGGACATCTCACAATCCGAGGTCCAAACTCGCACCGTGAAACTCGCGCTCTCGGACTCACTCCACCTCATCGTTTTCGTGGCCCACATATGCCCAATTCAGAGGCTCGAGTGTTTCGAGAACTCAGGCAATATGCCCGCAACAGAGTTTCAGCGACTCACCCTCATATTGGGCGCAGTTGCGCCGATTCCAGACATCTACATCTACGACAGATTGAAACAGGGGCAATGGAAGGACTTTAAATCACGCCCTCGGTCTCTTCTCACCAACCTCCCGCAAACTGCCACAGACACCCTGCTGGTTGTTTGGGATGATTCGATTCATCTTTCCCGCCCGAGTCTCTGCGGAGGACCATCCCCGCCAGATTGGCTTCTTCCCAGACCCGAATCAGGTCCGATGATAGTCCAGGCTTGCGCCCTTATGGTGACGCTTCCAATCTATGCCGTCCTCATACCAGTCAACTCCTGCCTACTCCTGGGATGGGTATTTCGTCGGGTGTTGGGGCACAAATGGTCGACGGCAGAGCGGATATCGAAAGATATTCATCTCCTCGCTTCGCGTGGGGATATACGCGTCCAGAGTCTTTCGACGAAGTACACGGTGATGACTTGCAAACAGTCCGTGTGGGACCATTTCTTCATCATGCCTCTGCGCGGCGTCCCCGATGCGGTTCACTCGTTGTTCCTCGCCTCCCTCGACCTCAAGTCCACGAACGTAACAGTGGAGTCGGGGAGCAATGTCGCATTCGCCGATCTTGTGACTTTTGTAGCCCGCCACGAGAATTTGCTCACCCTCGCCTGCGCACCGAATTCCATTCGGCCTTCCTCGCTGAAATCAACCTTGCCTTCTCACATCTCCAGCAAGATAGTCCATCTCGGTGCACCCGCCTCTTACATTCCCCATCTCCTCCCACTCACTCCGCGCGTCGAGCGGGTATACCTTTCCTTCCCCTCAATCTCGACTTGGCTGTCAATGCTCTCCATCGGACCACCGGTCTTTGACTACACCGCATATTGCACGGCACTCACCGCCATCGCTCAGCTTATGGGATCGCGCGTTCATGCCATGTCGTTAACCTTCGACCTGACCGCTACGAATCTTCCGTGGCAACCAGGGGCCAGCAAGGAGCCGCAGCCCGAGACGCAGCTCCATGGCGTTGAGCACCTCATGCTTTGCACCATTGACCTCAACGAAAACATCTGCCGCGCCGCCACGATTCGTGCGCTCACGCCGTGGCTAGCTCGTTTCCCGAGCTTGCGGCGGGTGTCCTTCGAGAAGGTTGAGGGCATGTGGTACGATGAAGCTTGCGAGTTGAAGGATGGGATTGTTGCGGTGTGTCCTCAAATGAATGGTGCTGAGCATGTTCTTTTTGAGATTGAGTGGAAGGAACGGATTGGGAATGATGAAGAATAAAATCTAGTTGCCAACTCTTTCGATACATCTTGAATCTTGATTGAACTGGGCCAGCAGGGCTGGAGTTGAACATTGGTGGGCGGTAACTACGAACTACAGAAGGCGTTCTTCCATGTAATACGTATATTGGCGGAGATTTACATTCGGCAAGAAATTTCCAAGATAGCTCTGTCAACGTACAAGATTCGTGCCGGTACTATAAGAACAACTAGATCTCTGCAAACTCTGGGAACCGATACCGCCCACAGCTCCTTGGTCCCTTCCCTCGCCGGGCCCCTGCTTGGCAGTGCTTGCCTCGAACTCCCGCCCCTCCTTTCAACTGCGGCAATCCCAAGCGTCAACCGCAACTCTTCTGGATGCGAGCGTATTCCAGAGCCCTCCCCCTTCAAGCATCGCACACTGTCAGTAGCCATCCGGCATTCACCAACCGTCCCGCATCTCTTCATCCTCCGCAATCTCAAAAGCGACATCCCCAGCACCGCTCATCTCAGGGCACACAGAAACAATCGCCGCCGCTACCTGGAGACGCTCGTCGTGCCTCATCGCCCCGACAGAGTCCTTGTCGAATGACACGCGCTGCAGGCTCGGGAAGCGAGCTAACCACGGTAGGAGCGCACGGATCGTGGAGGAGCTATATAGGTAGCCGCAGTGCTGTTTGGCCTTGGTGCAACGGAGCATGAGGTGCTCGACGCGGTGGAGCTGCGTCTCGGGCTCTGGATCGTCCGAACTGGCATCCATTTCCCAGGGAAGATCCGCAGCGGCGAGGTTGAAGGTGAACGATAAAGCGAGATCGTGCCACCCCGGGAGGCGAGCGATGGCTTCGAGGGCCGTGTAATATGCAAAGAAGTTGAAGACCCTCGGTCCGATCGGCCTATTCGAGACGGATATGAATGAAAGGTATATTCGCTCAACGCGCGGAGCCAGTGGAAGGAGGTGGGGGATGTCTGAGGCTTGTGCTGAAAGATGCGCTATTTCGCTGGGGACGTGATACTGAGAAGACGAGCCCGATATCAAGTCCCGAATCGAGTTCTGTCCGCAGTCGAGGCTGTGAAGACGATTCTGGCGGGATACGAAGGTGGCCAGGTCGGCCAACGTCAAATTCCTCCCCGCTTCCACCGTGGCATGAATAAACTGGAAGTCAAGAGACGCGAGGAGAGCCGAGTAAACCGATTCAGAGACCCCGTTCAGAGGCTCCATCCTGAAGTGATTGGAGGCTCCGGATTTTCCGTAGGTGACCAGCGTGTGCTTGTTTGGCAGACGCTGGAGGTGTAGCCCTCCGTGAAACCAGATGGGGTCAACGTCGGTGGATATACGCTCTTGGACCGACCATCCCGGTCCAAAGACTCGAAGAACTACACAGCGAATAATCGTGTATAAGTTGTATAGTGCCAGTCTAAGGCACATCAGAATGGCGGAGAACCCCCTGGCAAGAATTCCGGGTGGAGTTGATTGGGGGTGGCTGTGTATGGGGGGAAAGCCTGTCGGAGGAGGTCCTGCACGGGGCCTAGACACATGAACGGGTATGGAAAGGGAAGCGGAAAATAGCGTTGTCCAGGGCAAAATAATCAAGAGCGTGTCCGTGGCGGTGTGCGGGATGTAGGCGAGGAGATACAGAACGAGCGAGTCCCTCTGTTGCCCCTCTTTCAATCTATCGTGGATCAAGATGTCTGGAATGGGCGCTGTCGCACCAAGGATGAGAGCCAATCGCTGGACCTCGGATACGTGCATGTCCCAGCTGTGCTGGAAACACTCCAGCCGTTGGATTGGGCATATGTGGGCGACGAAAAGTATGAGGTTGAGTGAGCCAGACAGATCAAGCTTCACAGTGCCGCCTCGAACGTCGGACTGCGAGATGCCCAACCGAACGAGCAGGTGGGGCGATGCGACGCGTCGGAGGCTGGAAGATACATGCATGGTCTTGCAGAGTGCCTTTCTGTCCATGACAGAGCAGATGCGATCCAACAACTCCTCCGGGAGGTCTTTCATCGGTCTTGAGGGATTGTGAGTCAATGCAGTGGACCATGGCCAGAACGTACGCAAAATTCAAGCGTTGTTTCGGAAATAAATTGGGGCGAAATACACGCCGTTTTCTGTGTCGACTAATAGCAAAGCCAGCGGAAGGCATCGTGTGTTCTCAGCTCTGACGGTGGGAAGGAAAAAAGACGACTTTTGATGATGACGTCAGCGATCAAACTCTGCTTTCCCACTCCGAGTGCCCCTGTATCAGTGTATGTAGACTCGCATACTCTGCTGGACTTTGCAACCAGCCAACGACTCAAACAACGTATAATCAAAACACACGGTCAACCTTGCCCGCTACGCGCGGACTCTTTTCCTCGATGTCTCCGTTTTCAATCTCGACTCTGACCCTCTTGGTACAGCACGGAATAAAGAAAGCCCAACACAGATAATATTCTAATATTCAAACCCCCTACATGAAATGTACCAAGCACCCTGCGTTTCAGTGCAGCACTCTGACTCCATCCACGACGACGTGCATACAGCCTCCCAGCGGTTCGATCAAGGGGGAGGCAGGAAAAAAAAACTTATACCCTGCCCGGAAAAGTTTCTAAGGGTGGTGCGGAGGGACCGACCGAATAGGGTAGGAAGCTCCCAGGGCTGGCTCGGCTTGATGGGATCAATGATTGCCGATGCGGGCAATGGAAGCTGTCAGTGCTTCAACAAATTCTCCTAGCAGTACCCAGGTGCCGGCATGGATTTTCCAGACCTACATCTTGTTCAACTGCAGTTGATCTTTTGATTTTAAGATGCCGATCGCAAGCCGATCGTCAAATCCAAAGGCCAAAAGAGTCAAACAAGTCGTGGATAGTCCTCCATGCAGCTGACCACCGCGGCAACACCGCAAACAACTTGAATTGGTTGATGAAAGACACCCCAGACATTCAGAACCCCGCCCGAACCCTCACCACGGAAAAAATTTAAGCACCTGCCGGGGGGACCGACCGACCACCAGGTTCGGGGTGATGGCATCAATGCCTCCCCCTTGGGTTCGATTCCCTTCTGGCAATGATAGAAAATGTTACAGGCGCGGAGTTTTTTCTCCCAAGCTCTCGATAGACCCAACGATGATCCAAGCAAAACTCCCGATGAGGTATACACATGAGGACAGATCCCCCAAGGCCTCACGCGCACTCTCCCGCCCGCGGTAAGTAGTACAGCCCCAACTCGGTTCGATTCCGTGTACGGCATGAGTCCTCGTTCACATTTTTTTCTCTTGACTGTTCGCACCCCAGCCGACCCAAAGTCAACCCAGCAGCATCCGCACATTATATTGCAAATTCCGCAAACCCCAACCCATACAATACAAATCCACCACAAATTCAAACTCCGGTCCTCACCTCCCTCAGCTCGATCCCGACATTCTCCTTCTCACCCTCCCTCTCCCGCCCGCGACCCTCGAAAATGACACCAACCCTATGCGCGCGCTTCACATTCTTCCCATGACCGGCGGACGCAGACTTGACTGCAGCATGCGCATTCGACATCGTCGTAGAAACCTCGGTCTTGATCATGAGGTTCTTGCTGCGCCTCCGCGTCTTGATATTGACCTTGTTGGAGGACGAGCCAAAGTTCTTGTACAAAAGCCGGCTGTCGCGCATGCGGTTCTTGTTTCGTGGAGCTACGGGCGTTGGCTGGGAGGTGGAATGGGAAGTCGTCGTACTCGAATCCGTCGAATCCGCTGTCTCAATCTTCCCCCTTTCCCTCTCCCTCCCTCCAGCCACGCTCTTGGGCTTGCATAACGCAGCAGCGCGTATCGGCTTCCTTACCGCAAGCCCAGAACCCGAGAATCCAGATCTAACCAAGCCAAACGAAGCGTCGGGGTGGACCCAAGGGAAGACGATCTTGCGCTCCGGGGGACATGGATGGACCGCGAGATGAAGGAAACGGCGAAGGGGTGGGCGCCAACGAGCGTGTCTGCGATGAAGTGGAGGTACTCGAGCGCAGCGTAGGCGGGCGGGGGTAGGTCGTGTGCGTGTTGGGTCATCATAGCGGATTGCGGTTGGTGATGAGGCGAGTATTTCAAAGGCGGTGACTCCGAGTGGGGTACTCCATAGGAGTCGGATGTGGGCGAGGACGGAACGGTCTCTCGGGCCTGGAGATATCAACTTCTGAAGCACCACTGTCGATTCTGGGGCTGTCATTCTGCAGAGGGGTAACTCGTTATCAGACACCTCGCCGCAGAATTCAGTATATCGTACGTACCCTTAGAGCTGGTGGTGAGGGGTACTTGCGCGCAGCGAGAGATGGGAAGGTGACGAGCGCCAGATATGAGAATAGGATGAAAGCGAGCACGATTGCGAGGCTGCGGATGAAGTGGTGGACGGCGGCTTTGGAATAGACGTGCCCGGCGAGGGTGATGCCGGCTGAATAGGCTTCTTCTGTGCTGTTGATAGTTGGCATTCTGTAACGACTGTCTTGAAGGAGCGTGGTGGTAGGAGGCAAGAGCGATTTAGTTTGTCCTTGTTATTTACCGAGCCTGATCATGCCGAGCTCCCTCTATTGTAGACTACAGACCGTCAAACATCTAAAAAGTCCGAATCCTCCTCTACCAACAAATCTAAAAGACGGAAGAAGGATGCCGCGGGGAAGCCCACAACGTTGTTGTAGTCCCTATCCACCTTGCGGACTAGAGCGCCTCCACGGGCCTGTTGGGATCTTAGTCGCTAGCAAGAGAGAGAGGGAGAATGTGTACCTGAATAGCAAAGCCACCAGCGACATCCAGCCCTTCCCCGCTCTCGACGTAGGCGTCAATAACCTCCCTCGGGTTGTCGGCAAAGTAAACTAGAGAGCGCTCGTCGATGGAGCTAGAGATCGGTCAGAAAACGAGTCGGTCAGAAAACGAGTCGGTCGAGACACCCAGGACAATCACCGTGTCATATAACCCGGGGAAGTCAATATCGGATACACTGGTCGACGGTCGGTCAGTCGATGGGTGAAGTGGGCAGGGAGGCATGAGACGCACCAACGACAAGGCCTGTAACCACCTCGCAGACACCACCATTCAGATCCAAGAGCATCCGCCGATTGTCGTCCTTGGAGCTCGGCTTCTCGAGGAGTTCTTGCGTCACACCGGGGAGCAAGGAGAAGGACGTCTGCTCCGTCGACGGCTGTGCGTGCGTGAGAACGACGGTGTCGGCGGCGATGACAAGGTCTGGTGGGTTCTCCGGGTCAGCTTGCTTGAAAACGACGTTAAACGAGTCTAGACAGGACTTTGAAGAGTGACGCACCACTAGCCGCTCGTACACTTCGATTGCTTTGTGAGAGGCGGTGGCCACCGGATACTCATGGATATTCTGGAAAGAGTTGACGTCGAGGTCTTCTTCGAATGTGGACGGCACGATTTCGGGCGCCAGACCCTGGAACGTCCCTCAGCTTGCTCGTCGTCAGAGATGATGAGGGGCGGTACATGGACGCTGAGGATGTCCTTCCGGCGGGGGCTAGCGGATGCGAGTATGATTCTTTTGCCAGTGAGCTTCTTGATAGCTGGTGTTTTGAGGGCATGAGGGAGGACGCAGGAGGAGGACATAGTGGCCGAGAAAGAGACGCGTTGATAGCTGATGTAATCCATCACGCTTGCTTCCTGCACTCATCTCGTCCATGCGATTCCGCGCCACGATCGAAAATGTGAACACTTTCTTCCGTAAGTTCTCATCTATATCTATACATGCCTCTCTCCTTCTGTGACTCATCTTTAACGCCAGGAATCATCCAGGCCATCGAAAAACTGCAGAAGAAATGTATCATCAAATTCAGCGAGGAAGTCATGTCCATTATCTGCAACAGCGAGACGAACGACGGTGGAATCCAAGTCTGGTCGTGCGTCTCTCCGCCCTCTCATTGCTCCCTGTCCTTTAACACGTCGTCGTCGCGTCAAGTCAAATCAAAGTCGACTCCCTCTTCACGTCCTACCGCATCCAATCCTGCGCCGACAACGTAATCACAATGGCACTGGCCTCGGAAGCCCTCCTCGCCGCCTTACGGTCCGCGTCCCAGCCACCAAAAGGATCCGCGTACGAGACGGAGGAAATCATCATGAAGCTCGCAAAGAAGAACGACCATGCCGTGCTCACTTTTGAGATTATCGGCATGTCGAGGCAAGGACGCAAGATGCGCGTAGCTCACGATGTCAAGATCGAGGTCCTGAAGCCTGCGGATGTCGCGAATCTCAAAGAACCGATGTGTCCCGAGCCTGACGTGCGTGCGCCTTTGTTTTATCCTTCGATTGCGGACTCTGATGTGAGAATGAATGAAGGTCCACATCATCCTCCCACCACTTCAAAAAATCCGCCCCATAGTCGAACGCCTCCGACCCATGTCGGACTTTCTCGCCGTCCGCGCGAACAACAACGGCCGACTGCAGCTCGCCATCCGCACAGACAGCGTCAGCGTCGATACCGAGTGGCGGAATTGTAAGAATACGAATCAAGGTGAGTATCGACGCTGTGCCACCACCTCATCAGCTATATCGTCTGTCAGCCCCGTCGGATTCACAAAACCAACGAGACCCCGACGCAGACGAGGACGCCGCGCGCGATCCCGACCAACTATTCTCCGTCCTCGTGTCGACCAAGAGTTTCTTCAAGTTTCTGAACAGCCACGTCGTTTCTACTACTACCATCGCTTGTGTGTGCCCTCCCTCTCTCCCTCTCCCCCTTGAATCTCATTTCGTACCTCTTGCAATCGCTCGGATAGGTATATGCCAGAACCACTGCATGATCCTGTACGTCTACGTTGGCGATCTGGCGGATGCGGGTGGCGTGTTGACGTTTTATATTCCTGGGCAGCTGCTTGATGATTGAGCGTGGGCGTGGGCGGTGATAAGATACCCACTTTCTCTTGACGATGATACCATGTACTGAATGTAAATATGCTTTTCTTGTGCTTTGCAATAAGTGATTTTTGAATGGTTTCTCGGAGGCTTTGTCTTCTACGTCCGCTGCCAGTCAACGATACCGACGGTGAGTACTAGTCTTCGACTTCAACACCGCCAATTGCCGGGTGCGTACTCAACGGCTTGCCGGGAGCTTTCCACTCCCCATTCGAACATCGCGTGCAGGTGGGTGGCAGTTGGGATGATTATTAAAAGACTTGCGTTCCAGGGCTCGATGTGGTGTCGACTCTTAGCAGATTTAGCCTTCGAAATGAAGCACCAAGTGGAGTAACGTGCTCCGCTGCACCCAGCTCTCTCAGCGCGATGCCAGTCTCGAAGCGGTTCGATTCCCTTTCGCGGCTATGAGTAATGGAGAAGAATGCACGATTTTTTGTTCCAAGCCAGTATGTACTCTCAACACCAGCCCAGTATATATGGCAAATCACAAGATGAGATGGTTTGTCCGGATATGTACACGAGTGTGTCCACAGCTTACTTAGTGACTGTAGTGGGAGCCGTGTCATCGTCGTTCAACTTCCAGAGCTAGTTGGCATAACTTGCGTTGGCGACCTCCGTGGTGCTAAACGTGGCAACTATTAGATCTTTTTCCTCGGTTCCTGGACTGTACATGTAGACTCTCAGCAGATCTACTTAGACTGGAAGATGGATGGATTACCCCGCGCCTCGGTTCGACTCCTCGTGCGGCCATGTGAAAATAGCGACGGACAATGGCTTTTTTTTTTTTGGTTCTCAAGTCAGTACTGTCAACAGGCTCTGAACAGAAAATAGTTCCCGACCGTGGACTCTCAACTTCAAAACAAGTGATGGAGTACGCCCTCCCAAATGCGCTGCACCCATCTGCTCCCTAGTTCGACTCCCTTTTGTTCCTAATCCCGCACTCTCACACCAGACTCTTTGAAGGAATGAAAATCAAACTAGTGTCAGGAGAGCTCTTGGCTTCCTCGTGTGTGCTTGAAGTTTGAACAACAGCCAGTTAGGTTGTAATCGAAACTCAAATACTGTTTAAAAAAAACCAAATACATACAGTCATGTCCTCCGCTTCAGCAGGTTTTCAACGTAAATAAGATTTCCAAGTTCAACACAAGCTTCCGAACTGGGGAGTCTCCCAGTGGCGGAAAAAATTCAACAGCCCGGAGGTCTTATTGTCCGACTCCACTTCTGCGTCAGGCGATTGAGAAACGAAGAATGTCATGGGCGGAAAATCTAACACACCGGCACCGGGAGCCACAGGATCTTCTGGAATCGTGGATGAGGCAATCTCGGGAGTCTGTTCACATCCGACTTGATTGAGACTTTGTGGTTCGCACAGTTCATCAACTGGGTGAAACTTCAAATTCAATGGGCGATCCAGAGCTCTACGGGTGTACAGGCTCACCGTGGGCAAATGATTATTCTTCTTCGCTCGCGAGCTGGTATAACGGATAGCCTAGATGAATTGCAAGTTGCTGGCTGTCGGGGTCGAATCCTTTGGCACTATGGAACTTGCGGAGTGCATCGTAGACGCCTGCATACCAGGAATTCAAGCAGACGTACATGTCCACCATCACTGCGGGAAACCCGTGATTTGTGGCTTCTTCTTCGGTGAACCGATCCTTCCCGGTGGGATCGAAGGACCAGAACCAAGGGGTTTCGGGCAACCCAAAAGAGTCTGGGGCCCTTGAAAAGTGCTCCAATGGACACAGGAAGAAATATCGCGGCGAGACTTGTTTAATATGCGGGCCTGCGATGCGAATTTTGAGCCCCAAGTGTTCGATGAAAGCTGATTTGCTGTGGTCAACTTGGTGAAAACCAGCAGATTAGACGCGTCACCATAGTCCTCGTATTTTGAAAATATGCCGAGTCGCTTGAATATATGGTTGGCCTGGGAGATCCATCGAGCAAACACAAGTTTATCACGATGCTCCCAGTACAAGGGAATCCCATCTCCGGCTAGCGCCCCTAAGTTGAAACTTGATAGCTTGAATATAATCGTCTCCTTCGAGAGAATGCATAACTCACCGCCTCCAGCCATCTTCCATAGTCTCGCTCAGGGGGTGAACTGCAATCCATAGCTCGTGCTCAATCATGGCGAGGTCGGGCAAAAATGCAACCTCGACGAGTTCACGGATCCCAGTTGTGCCCAAAGGACTGAATAAGACCGCGCCGAGGCGAATATCCGTCACATTCTGCTGATTTTCCAGTGGAAGAAACCGGTAGTTGGAAAATTCTTTGATGGCAATGCGATGGAAGTGGGGTATTGACAGGACTTCGAAAACCTGGGACTCCTCAAAGCAATCATGCCAATTCCAATCAAGGTGTACGCGCTCATAGGTATACCAGCTGGGCGGTGTGTAGATTCTGCTGCTTTCAAGGTCTACGGTCAGTCGACCGGTGGAACGACGAATCCAGTGGGGATTGCTCTGAGTGGGTGAGTACAATCCGAAAGATCACTCTTGACTCACCATGCTTGAACCTTCATTAATAATATTGTCGAGGAAGTATTCTGAGACGTCCTATCCGTAGAATTGGATGGATGGCGTCACTCGGAGAACTATAACACTCACATGTCTGTCTGAGATCTTGAGAGAGGGTTTCAGATACGGGGCCGAAGTATTCTGGACACGTACCCAGAGTGCATACAGATAAACTTGTAAGATAACCGAGAGGCGATGAAGGGCAAAGTATTCCCAATGAGGTATGAGAGCTATCTCGAGACGATTACCAGTGAATATTGTGATACGTCGGATGAACAAAGAAGACAGACAATCTTGTGCAATGACAATATGTTTCCCCCGGAGGCCTGACACGCCGAAGATTTGCATGATATTCGGATGCCTGAAAGGTCAACTAGAGCCTCATTCCAAGGTCTCAATATTCACCAAACGTTCGCATGCTTTGCGATATATTTTTGACACTCCTGCCGCATCGGATTGAGAGAATAATGCACGAATAGCTCGATAACGGACCTCTTCCGCATTTTCTCCTTCATACAGAATCACCGACTTTTCCGACTGCTCTCGGATTTTCGCGGTGTACATACGCCGAACGGTGTTGCCGCCGTGGTATCGCGGGGCCATGACCAGGCTCCTGTGAAGTCGGATCTCCCGCCTCAGGTCAATTTCGCCTCTTCCGATCCATTGAAAGTCTGGGGAAGGAGCTGTCACTGTTTGAAAGATTGCAAGCGCTGCATACGCACGTTCACGAGGATTTTGGATTGTTTGCTGTACGTGGACCTCACTTGTGAAAGTCCCACCCATAACGCGCACATTTGGGCACTGCGGGAAAAAGGCGCCGGCGAATCTGTGTCATGTGTAGTGGGTATGGCCCGGGGGAGGTTGACTCACCCAGCAGATTCGGTGTGGTCCTTCGTGGATTCCTCTTCGTGGCCAGGACTGGAGCGAGGGTCATTCACCATAGCGGGTAGTCGTGGTAGGAGGGAAGACGATGAGCTCCCGTTCACAGCCCGTTCACAGCCTTTTGACCTGTCCCTTTCCCAGACTAAGTATAGAGCGGACGTATAAAAACGGAACGCGATGGCTGGCCACTTGGATCTTCACGAGTTGCCTATCAAAATTGTATCCCGTCTGAGACTCTGAGAGACTACAAGCGACGTGGGACGTGTGCAAGATGTGGAATGGACAGTGGAATCGGAGAGACAGAAGAGGGTTCGAGGAGCCGCGACTGCATACGAGGTTGACGGACCCGAAGCTGTGGTATCAGTCAAGCGGTGGTGAGCTGTGAATGTGTCACCGACTCACCAATGTCACCATTGGCCGCCAGAATTGACGAGCTTCCCTGAGGTCTCTACGACTCGGGGTGCGGGCTGAGTCGAAGGGAGTGGCTTGGCCCGAGGATCGGCGGTGTGTGTTATCGGCGACAAGTCTGCGAAGTACTTGGAGTTAGCTGCAGGCAAGAGCGGGCTGTTGGCGGGCTGTGCGGCATCGTCGGTGATGGTCGGCGCCCAAGCGAGCATCGGATCAATCACCTGATGGACCAAAAATATCGACGTTCTTTTCTCTTGTTTTTCTCCCCACGAGTGACGATGCAGCCGCGCACGAGCCTCCACAGCGTCTGAAAGGCCTGGAGGCGGTCGCCGGTGAATGATCGACGAGGGATGAGTATTAAAAGGCTTGCGTTTCCGACCGCGATGTGGTTCGATAATCCAAATACGAACATACTGCAGAGGGTTGATTTCTGATCTCAGCTGACAGGCAACCCCTTGTTCCATTCCCACTGCGGCCATCATGGAGTGAACTTGCGGTTTTTCGTGCTTGGCGCAAGCTTGACGAAGAGTGTTTTCATTTGCAATTGTGACCCTATGCAACGGAAACGGTGGGCGCCTCTTTTTCTCCGTTCCTCGACTGTCGACTTTTTACAGGTGCAGACTGCAAGATGGAGGATGAGCTGAATACATGAATGACTGCACCGGCACCCAGCCCCCCCTTGGCCGGATGACATCCTCAACGCGGTTCGATTCCCTTTGCGGCATTTGCGATTCATATATTAGGAGCAATTTTTGGTTTTTCAAACCAGTATGTACTCTCAGCAGGCCTAGGCTGTTCTGGTTGTACTGAGACCGAGTGTGGGCTCCACGATTTACTGTAACGGCAGCTTCCTCGTCAACGTCAACTTCCTGAGCAGGGTGATGACTTGCGTCCGATTCAGACATCTGGAAACGAATTCGAGGCTTCAGGCAAAGGTATGTGTACACCAGTTTGATACAGAAGGTGAGTACGTGAGTAGCCAACAGACCCAAAGTCCCGTATATAAGAGTAGATGAACGAAAATATCTAAAGCGGGACGCACGGACACTCCTCGAATGTAAACGCCTTGTGCGCATACGAGATCTCGCACATCTGATGTACCTCCTTCTCCATATCGAGAAACATGGCGACTTGCGCCATGCGAATTGGGGCATCGCCTACCCGGTGTTGAGTGCTTTCTGTAAACCAAAAAAAATAAAGAACACACACCCCATCTCGAAAAATAAAACCTCTTCGGCTCGCTCGCGAGCTCCTTCAAAAAATCCTGCATCTCGGGTGTCCTCCACCGTGGTACCTTGACGAGGTCGAAATTCGTCTCGTAGGAAGGAAAGTTCTCCGACCGCCCGTACTCGGACTCGACACCCGGCCATGTCCGCCCTTCAGGCCACTGCCAGTCGTTGCGCGCGAGTTGAGCCTCGACGTTGGGGTGTCGTTTTGCGTAGTTGCTGATGAAGGGCCAGAGACCGTCGGTCACCCACCCCATGTCGGGGGAGACGTGTTGGTAAGCGTAGGATTTGTTGTGGACGTGCATGTATTCGAAGGGGTCGATGCACGTCGGGGAAAGGACGGACGAGTCGTCGTCGAGGCGGAGGTAGTACGTGAGGTCTTTGATGCGTGGGTGGGAGAAGATTTTGTGAGAGTAGAACGAGCACATCATATGGTAGCCGGTTTGGGTGTCAGGGAATTCGTAGAGAAACTCAAAGGGAAGGGAGACACACCAGGCCATTCCTGTGCCCATATTGGATCGTCGTTAGCCCCGGTCGCTGGGATTCCCTCGGGCAGCTCGTGGTCCGTCCTCACAAACTCGAGCCGACGAACCATCCCGTCGATCACCTCCACGCTCAGCCCATGTTCTGCCGCTTTGTCGCGCAACATCTCAACAAACAACTCCCGAGAGTCCGAGTCGTCGTATGCCTCCGCGTGAAGGAGGAGTATTGGCCATTGGTGTCGCCACGGGATGTGCTTCTGCATGAGCGACATGGAGTCAAAGATCTGGTGTGGCGGACGGGGACCGGGCAGTACAGAGAGGAGGTAGACAATTGCAGCGGTGTAGCTAGCCGCCCCCGATGCGCTGGCACCGATTCCGAATCGGCTGGGACCATGAGGAGGGAGCGTGTATCCGTTTTGATGTGCGAGGAAGATGATGACGAGGAAGGCGGCAGTGACAGCGAGGAAGGCGTAGCGTCGTGGGATGGTCATGGAGGAGGCTGTGGAGGAGGGCGTGGAGGAAGCGCGGGCAGAATGCCCTGACCGCATCCTGAAAACAGTGGACAAAACGCCGCGCTGACTGACACTGGCAGTTCCGGCATCACCGGCTGCCGGTCGTGCCGAGGTCAAACTGGACCTCTGAGTAAACCCGGCAATCAAACCCCTCTTGCTATCGTCTCAACATCGACAACATTGAATAGTACCGATTCCCATTTGCCTCCTCGCTGTTCGACGTGCTCTACACCGCCGTTTCAATTCATTCTACGTTCATTCTACGATTCTGCGCAATGAAACCGACACCCGAGTCCATGAACCGCTTCACATCTGCGCATCACTTGCATGTGAGGTTTGCTTGTTCGAGTCGAGCCTAGGATTCTACGCGTATCCGATGGTTTCCGTCCCTTTTTCCAACCCGGTCCCTTGTTCGACATCGTACTCGATCCCTGCTACTTCTGTTTCCAGTGCGTCTTTCTCTGACGAGAACTCTGCCGAGTCTTTGCTGTTCGATTTTGGGGACCAGCAGATTCTAAAATCTAGTCTTCTACTCTGAAACGGAACTAATCTTATTCCTGCCGACTGATCATCCCACGCTGTGGTTGAAACTCCTGAGAATGGGGATGGGAGGAGCTATCTTTGACTGGCTGCGCATGCTATACCATAAAATGGAATACTATGTCCGTCATGGCGATCAAACCTCTGAGAAGTTCAAAGCCTTCATTGGACTGCTTACAGGCGACCCTGCGTCTCCAGTCCTCTGGAATATCTTCATGGCTGATTTACTTCTGCGGGACGATATAGATGATCCTAAACTCTCTGGTATCAGATTGGCAATTCTTGCCCAAGCCGATGTCATTATCGGCGAAGGGACTGCAGCGCAGGTTAAACGCCCTCGAAGAGTGGTGTGCACGCAACTTCATAGTTATCAACATGATAAAAACAGTTGTCATGATCTATGGACGCGCACCCGCCATCCCTCCTGAATTCAAACTGGGAGTTGCTATTTTGAACATCTCTACCGAGGAAAAATATGTGGGTATCACAATGAGCACCGTCACACCAAATATGTTTGAACCGCACTATCGTGTCAAGGCAAGCACAGCGCGGTATTGTGCACACAGGATCATGGGACTTGAGGATTCCACAGGTCGACTCACCCCCAAAGAGCTCAAATCACTCTACATGGCACGCGTGGATTGTCATCTAATCCACGGCTGTGAGGTCTCACCCGACTGTGTCGATAAACATGTCAAGGACCTCAGTGATTTACAAGTCGACTTCCTCCGGCAAATGCTGAATGTCCACTCACGATCCTCGCTCGCACCGCTCTTCACCGAAACAGGAATTATGCCGATTCGAGTCCGTCGCTTCATTATTTTACTGGGTTATCTGCAATACCTACTTTCACCACAAGCTCCCCGTCTTGCTCAACTTGCGTTGGAGAGCTCTATAGAGCTCTCGCGCAAAGGCCAGAAATCTTGGGTTGGTGATGTATTGATTGCGGCATCCAAGTTGCCATATCCCTGCCCGCCTCTTCACTTCAATGGTCTCTCGGAACAATCCGTCAAAGACTACCGCAAGATTGTTGAGAAGAATGCGCTACTATGGTTGCAAAATGAAGTTGACTCCTCAGTGAAGCTTTACTTGCTCCACGGCCGACGTGAGCCTCAAAAAGAGAAACCTCCTGCTCAAATAACGCTCTATCTAAGGCATTATTTATTCATGGTTAGGAATCAAGAACACCGAGAGGCACTCACCTCTGTTCTACTTTCCACCCATCGACTAGCCTTAGAAGCCGGGCGTTATGCAGATCATGCACACCCGCGTCTACCTCGCCATATGCGACTCTGTCGGTTCTGTAAATCGAGTGTTGAAAGTCCAGAGCATGCTCTATTTGAATGCACGGCCAAGCCGGAAATTCTCATATTGCGAGCAAACTTCATGGACAAGCTATTCCACACACGACCGGAACTAGAGGTCAAAAAGATGACATTGTCATCTGAAGACTTTCTGAAGGCTGTCGTATATGAGCGTGCAACCATCATTTTGGTTGCAAAATACGTGCATGATGTTTTAGAGGTATTCTATGCTCACCCGATGCTGAGACAAAGTGGAAGAGTTACTGACCAAGGCTGATTCTGCATCAGATATGCTTCTCTCAAATATCTAGGTTCTACCGTGGGGCATGGGTTTTCCTGTGGGATCTGCGAGCTAAGCCTGGGTGGTTGAATGAAGTCCAGGAACGATGGTGTAATTACGCTTGCTTGTACACCGGGTGAAGTCCTGGAACCGGCGTTCGTTATTCGGACCGTGCCGTGTAGTCTAGCCTATCCTATCCTATCCTGCTACCGTTAGGTACAGGTTTCTATAGGGCGCCCTATTTTCTGGTTTTTGCGGGCGATCATATTTTTGTCGTTCGTTTTTGCGTCAGCACTGATGTATCCAGCCAAATGCTGCTCCAACCCGATGATTGCCGAACTTCCAACGCAATATTGATGACCTCGTCTTCCGGGAGCAGTCGTACCCGACAGGCTTTTCAACATCTGTGCAAATGCCATGCACAGATGTCGGGTTCTTTGCCGAAAGAGATTCCCAAGAGTGCCACAGTGAGGTAAACCCCTTCCAAACGCCTTGCTCTCTGCTTGCTCCTGCTTGACATAAGTTTCTGTTCTCAACTGCCACCACCCTCCCTCCACCTTGGAAGCCTCGGCAAGATAATTTGATTCTTGTTCTCTCTTGCGGCTTGCCAGGCTTATACTTACGCTGCCTTTTGAGCCTTGCTTAAGCCTCCACCACAGGCCGGCGCGCAAACAACGAAGTTCGGTGTGCTGACCGTGCTCACTTCAAATTTGGTGAGCTTCTCCTGGGTTGAGGCTCCAATTGTCGACGGCTTATTTCAGAGGCTGAACCTTGAATTCAATTGGGTTGAACAATAAGTTTCCAATGCAGAAGTTGAAACAACTCTGTACTGAGATGAATCGACGGGCCACACTGACTGCAGTCCCTTATATGAATGGTGTTGTATCATTTCTCCCGTCCTCTGTGACTTTCAACTGACATTTTTTTTGACTCAATTCTATTTTGGATCCTTCAAGTTGGATGGCAGGAGCGAGGGAGTGCGGCGCGAAGCGGCGCACGGACGAGCGACCCCTACAACATGGTGTATCATTGTATTTATGTTGCACCGTCAAATGCTGTTTTTCAAGTCCTATGTGCTGATTCTAGTCCGAGTCCTGCTTGCAATTGCTGCAAGGATGAATAAGTACTAGCCCACCGTCCACTACCTTAGTATCAGGTTCAATAGAACTTGTCATGCTCAACAATTGATGTTGACATTGGCCCCGCTCAATGGTAGCAGGCCGTGCCGCTTGCCGGCCCTACAGCTTTATTGTTTCAACAGGGCCTAGGGACGCTGTCTTCTCCGACCCTCGCATCGAGTCCAAGTGGGTCTCACTCGTTCGATTCGAGGCCTAGGCATGGCATCCCGATTCTCCTTGGAGGAATCCTTTTTCGTGGTACTCCGACTCGTAGGCGCAGACCCCCACATTCGGAGGACAGCCACTAAAAACTTTACGCCTCTTCGAATTCGCTATCCAAGTTGCTCTCGAGTCCAACTTCACTGGCTGGACATACACCCCGGTCCCCCATTCTACGACATGAAATCGACACTACTCAAGGCCTTGAACCGCTTCAAACGTAGCTGCCCACTTGCACCTGGAGTTTGCTCGCTCGACTCGAGCCTAGGATCCTAGGCCCTCTCGCGACTTTTTTCAAACCCTGTCCTCTTCTATTCTTGCTTCACATCGTACTCGACGATTCCATTCGCCTGGAGTTTTAGCACATGGCGACTTGCTTTTTTCCAAGATCAGAACTGCATTTTGAGCTTGAGGATCTTCTTCACCTGAATCCCCTCTTCGAGCACTAATTCTCGCGTCTCAGGAAGCACTTGCCCCTGCGTCACTTTCATTCTGTTTTCTCCGACCTACGTAGGTGGGTCAGAGTCTCGTTCGTTCCAGTCAAGCCCAAGGCATGGTTGCTTCCGGCCTCTCTTTTTGCGGTAGTTACTAGTCTGCGACTTCTGAATCTAGGTGTATGAATCACAGGCGAGTTTTCTACTTCCTTTATTTATTGGAATCGCGACTGATCTTTGTTTCTCAAAGTATCCGTATTCGCCAAGTCCATTTGCCTCATCGGACATGTCCCTCGGCTCCCGACATACCCGCAGTTTCCAGATCATCCCAGACATTGCTCGTTCGAATCGAGTTAGGTGGTATTCGCAAGAGGTTGGGATTCTTGGCTTTTTTTTTGCCTCCGCAAGGCGTTCTAGGCAACAGTTAATGGCGAGAAATTCTATATCTATATTATGGTATCCACTGCGTCTAATCTATGCATCTAGTCTATTCCAACGCTCACAAATCCAACTCAAACTTCAACCTCCTGCTCTCCTCATCCCAGTCGACGCGCACCTGCTCCATATCCCGCACGATATAATGCGCCCCGCACCCCTCGATCTTCGCCCGCTCATGAGAGGTGCAGACAGCGATGACAGTCGCCCCGCTAGCGACGCCTGCGCGGATGCCGGATGGCGAGTCCTCGAATACGACGCATCGTTCGGCGGGGAAGCCAAGGCATTTAGCGGCAAGGAGGAATGGATCTGGTGCCGGTTTGCCGGCTTTAAGGCGTTTGTCGTCGGCGGTGATGGTTACGGCAGGAGGCGTGATGCCGACGCGGGTCATGCAGCCGTGTGCTAAGAGAGAACGAATGAGTAAGGGGGAGAGGAAGGAGGATGGATGCCGCACCGTAAGTTTTAGCCCCAGAGGTAGCGACGGCGTAACGCCCAGCCGGTATCGAGTCCATGACGCGCTTGACGCCAGGGAGAATACGCACAGAACGATCGACACCCTGGGCCTCGAGCTGCCAAGCCTCGAAAGCATGTCGACGGAGAGCACGCTCACCCTCGTCTTCGTCCTCCTCGGCGATAGCCTCCTCCAACTCGGGCGGCGGAGCAGTCATACTGAGCATGTTGAAAAGACGGCTGGCGAACGAGGGGCGGCGAGACTGGACCATGGACGGGGCGCGAGAGCTGGGTGCTGAGCTTCCAGCGCTCAACGCGGGCGTGGAGTAGCCCGATCCCAACGGCGAATCGATAGGCGTGTTGGCGAACGAACCACGTCGGGAACCAGGTCCATGGGTGTTGTAAGCGTCGGCGTAGTAGAGGATCGTCTCCTCAAAGTCGTTAACCTCGGAGTCCATCTCGTGCGCCTTGATCGAGGGTTTGAATGCGGCGAGGTTGTCGATGGCGCGTTTGCCGTGGGTGGCTGCGATCACGTAGGCTGGGTCCTGCCCGATGTCTTGAGCGACCTTGCCCCACGCGGCTTCAACGGCGGCGATCGAGTCGGTGAGGGTACCGTCCTGCAAGGAGCTGGATAAGGTCACTGTCGATGGAGGAGAACAAGGTACGCACCATGTCGAACAGGACGGCGTCGGCATAAAAAGATTTGGGAGACATTGTGGGTGATGAGCGGTTTGTTGTCAAGCCAAGATGGACTCGGGGTTATATATGCCGCAAGAAAATTGATTACGTCGTTGGAGCGGGTTGTAAAGCGTGGTAGAAGAATTATCCAGTTCTAATCGATAATGGTGGAGCCGTGGTTGTATTGCGAGGTTTGGAACGTGTCTCTTGCAAATGGGAGTGGGCGCTGCACTGCGAGAGTGAGTCGCCATAATTTTACCTGCATGAATGGAAACAATCCGCAGTGCCGTTCCTGAGGTTTAAGGACCGCCAACAGTGGCAAAATTGAAAATGAAAAACCCGATCAATGTTCCATCGACATGCGGTGCAAGGTTGCCACTTTGACAGGTAACCGCCGCCGATTCAGCCTCGGGAGAAGATTCAAGAGGGTGCCTAGGCTCCATTTCACATGGAACTCTGACGACGTCATGAGTCTGTTTCCAGTTGGAAACAAATTTGAAAGACTTCGCGAACGTGCCGCCCATGTGCAGTCAATTCATTCGGTGGAGCCCTCAGGAGTCAGAATTGTGCACGAGCTCCATACTCTCCCCTCTCCATAGCTTCAATTTACCAGGTCAATAATGTGGCCTTGTGCAGCAGCGCGCGGCGGCTGCAATCAGATCATGATGATCGGTAGCGAAAAGTTGGTATCGGAACATGGTGATGATGGGCTCCGGCTTTCGTCGGCTGACTTCGGCACGCATTATAATATGACTCCCAGAGAGTCGCAGGCAACAGACAATATATGAGTACTCCAACGAGTACGATGTTTCCACCCGGCAACTTCCGTTCCGCAACGCATTCCACCAAACGCAGCTCTCGCCTCCACCCCCATCTTCTCAATCAATTCGCCAGATCTCCCCCGGAAGGACACGATCAAATTGTCGTAGGAATTGAGCGAAAGCGATTTCCCGATGACGAATGTGCTCTAAACCCAAGGGAGAAACCCAACACCACTGTATCGTATACGGTGGTACACAGGAATAAGCAAGTAGCTTATTTAGATAACCAACACAGACACGAGCTCGTAGCGAGTGTATTCAATCGAGTGTTCAGACGAGTAAAAGTCCCAATACAGGTCCTTATACAGGTAGTAGGTTGTGGAGGGAGAAAGTAATAAGTTTATTCCGAAGGAAAGTGGTATTTCCAAGGGACGGGTATTAGGTTCAGTCGAGACTGGAACAAGCAACCCTTTTGGTAGATTGTATAGCTTCTCAGCTGTAGTTGATAAGATTGATGTAGTAGGTGGGTTGGTGGTCAAACACCGATCGTATTCCTTATTCCGAAACTTCGCAACTCGATTCTACTCTTCTTCCCGACTGGTACTGAGATTCCCTAGCCAAATACGACGATGTTCCAACGACTTGACTTGACTGATCGCTTAATAGATTCTTGATTGAGGTGAGTACGACGATTTGGTTTCAACGATGACGACGATTCCGATTCAAAATAATATGATTCCAACTAGTACAAACTTTAAGAAGCCACTATCCAACACAGTGCACCTCGAAAGCCCAAGCACAACCCTTTAGAGACGCTAATGCGTACAACAGACGGGGGTGATTGTTCGCCTCCAGGGGAACACTCTACCTAGTTATATACAAGTCCGGCAATCTAATAAATAATACAGGAATGCGATCCTCGCAACGCAATTAGGGTATCCTTGCTATTTCATTGGTCTACAGGTTGGATGGCGCCATCCTCGCACCATCCCAAGCTCAGTCAGCCGTCGATCCATCATGTTTCAGTTTGGTAAGGCTGATGCCGAGGGTCGGAAGTCGAGTTCCATTATTCCCATCTTTCCTACTCTGCGCTATCGTTCCAGGACCGGATAGTACTGGTCCGTAGCTTTAATTTGATACCCACATCTTGGGTATCCCGTCGTTAAAGACACCATTCCGAAGCTCGCAAGTAGTGATTCCAGAGTGCTCCCGTGTTCCGATATCACGGACCAGGCACACGATCTTCCGGCGCCATCATTCCGGTTGGTAATGACTCCAGCTGAGGCCTCGATCGTGATCAATGACTCAACCGTCCGCTTATTCCCAATTGCTGCTAATTCCCTTGTAACCATCGGATTGAACCAGAGCTCAACGACTTGGTTATAAGATATTCCCATTGGTAAGAGGACTAGCACGAACTCCTACGTGTTTCGGAGTGGGTCCGTCAGTCATCTTAGGTTCCCCTTCGACCCGTACAGTACACCATGCATCGTAATCCTACTAGCTGCTTCTGGGCTCAGCACTAGCGCTCTCGTGAGATGATACTACTGTTGGTTATAAGAGAAATCGCGAAATTTCACGTATTCCTAGCGTGTTCATATTGCAGGCGTATCACCGACTTTACGGTTCGTCCAGAGTTGAGAGTCTAGTCCTAGTCAAGAACCAACTCAACTCTGGATGTACCGTAAAGGCGGGACATCACTTTCGCTCGATCATAGGACAAATTCGATGTGAGGTCCCTCCAGCGAAGAGCCGGCAAATAAATTGGGAAGGAGGGGAGTGGAGGCGAAGGCTGCGGATTTGGTGGTGGTGGCAGAATGGAATGAACATAAGCCCCCTTTAAATAATCCAAACTCGGTCCGAACATGTCACCCAGGATGAGTGGACACGCCCGTGGTGCCGATGGACTGCACGCGTATGCAGACTAGGTTAGAACTCGGATCCCCGGTCCCCGAAATTCTAATGCGATCAATATGGGCTCGCCAGAGACTGAGGCAGCTGAGAAGCATTCTGGCTGTAAATAGCTATCCGGGAGCATACGCATGAGTTTACGAGACGGGCCCAGGGAGAGGAAGCTATATTCCATTCAGCACAGTTCCGGGTCATGGCGCCTGATTTTGCGGTTCGGCATTTTACTCTCATCGCATTTTGTCAGAAGCTAGATAGCGCGGCAATGCGCAGACCCTCAGTCGTCGTAAGAGACAAAAGACTGATATATTAAGTACCTAGATAGCGCGGCAATGCGCAGACTACATAGACACTCGTAAGTATGCTAGATACATAAGAAAGAGATAAAGGCACGTACCCCTCAGTCGTCGTAAGAGACAAAAGACTGAGGGACACGTGTCGATGGCGTGGACGTGGGTAAGGAAGTGGAGAAGCCGGGTGTGAAGGCCCGGGGCGGATGATAATCAACTTTTGACACCCCCACTCGACCCCGGCCGTAACCCCATAGCACGACAGAATTTGATATGTTTATCGTGCGGAAGTGCTTTGGTGAAAATGTCAGCCACCATTTCATTTGTGGGATACCACAAGACAATTGCTTCACCCGTTGCGACGAGACCATCGCGAACATAGTGATATTTGCGCTGAATATGCTTTGTTCTAGCGCGGAATTGAGGATCCTTGGTGAGGATGATAGCAGCTCGATTGTCACAGTGAAGTTCTGTGGGATTTTCCTGCTTGTGTCCAATCTCCTCGAAGAAGGAGCGCAACCATGCAAGATGTTGACCTGCATTTGCAAGACCAATGTATTCACTCTCTGTGGAGGACATGGCAACCATGCTTTGGCGTCGACTAGACCATGAGATGGCACCGTTGTTGGAGATGAACACAAATCCAGAGGTGGATTTGGATGTATCTGAATCTCCATTCCAGTCAGCATCAGAATAGCCGTGGAAATGCATGTCTAAACCAACAGCAGACCCGTCGTAGTGTAAAACCCAGTCTCGTGTGCCCTTGAGATATCGCAGGGCACGTTTGAGAAGAGCCCAGTGACAAGCTTTTGGGTTTGCACTATAGCGTCCAACCATCCCAGTGATATGTGCAAGGTCAGAACTGGTTCCAAGCATTGCCCACATGAGCATGCCTACCACACTTTGATATGAGAGGACAGGACCATCGGCACGGAAGGACATGTTTGTAACTGTGCGGTCATTATCTGGGTCAGTCTCAGAGGTGTTGGTATTGGTAGCCATAGGTGTTCTGACAGGGTCACAGTCAGACATTCCACATCGCGCCAAGACAGAGTCAATATACTGGTGCTGAGAGAGTGAAAGTGTACGCTTCTTGCGATCCCGATGGATGTTCAATCCCAGGATTTGCTTTGCAGGGCCCAAGTCTCGCATTTTGTATGATTGCCTGAGTTTCTCCTTGATACGATCCATGAACTGGCGTGAAGTACCAGCAAGAAGGAGATCATCAACATAGACAACTAGGAAGCAGAGCTGTTTGCCTTCTTTGTAGACGTAGAGGCAGGTTTCAGAGGAACAGCGAGTAAAATTCATCTGGCGAAGAGTTTTGTCCAGAGTCCGGTTCCAGGCACGTCCAGACTGGTGTAAACCATATACAGAACGATTCAGCTTCCAGCAGTAACCCGAGGTGATTGAGACGCAGGATGGAGGCATCATGTAGACATCCTCTTCAAGCTCACCGTTGAGATAGGTGGTTGAAACATCCATTTGATCAAGCTCCAAGTCATACTTAGCTGCTAGTGCACAAATGATGTGAATAGATTCCAAATTTGCCACAGGGGCAAAAACCTCTTGGTAATCTATGCCTGCACGCTGAGTGAAGCCTCGAGCAACAATGCGAACTTTGTAGCGCTCAATCTCTCCAGCCGCATTGAATTTGACTTTCAACACTGGCTTAGATGTTATTGGGGTGACACCTTCTGGAATGGAAACCAATTCATAGACTTTGTTTGCGATGAAGCTCGCTAGTTCTTCATCCAGTCCAGCCTGCCATTTATCCGCATCAGGTCCATTCATCGCCTCATCCCAGCTTTTGGGGATGTGGGAATCAACACCATCACGAGCTAAGCCAGCAAAGAACTCTATGTCTTCAGGATCAACCACAACATATGTTCCGTCCTCTTCCTCAATCAATTCAAGATGTTGGGGCTGAGGTGGAGTAGAGGGAGACTGAGCATCTGTTTCCTGTTCTGGGGTTGATGCTGGTTTGGACCGAAGTTGCTGTGGCTTTGCAGCTGCTTGCTCATAGACGGCATTTGGGTGAGTAGCCGCAGTGCGCTCTCGACTTGTACGTCTGGGAAGTAACTGAGGGACATCTGGCAGAGAAGGTTGTGGTCTAGGATGAGTTTCTGAGCGTGGAGGATCAAGTCGTACACCACCAACTCGGCGCAATGGTGGCCCGGATGGTGCAGAGATTGATTCCTGTTTCACGGACTGAGAATCTGAAGCCCCCACTGGGGAAGAAGTCTGAGGTACCCCCACTGAGATTGATGATTGCATATTTCCTGGAACTACAGGAATTTCAACAATTTCATCAGAATCATCAGTGTCAAAGTAAGGGGTGTTACTTTGTTTGAGACCCTGGGCAAAGGTCTCGAAATCTGCTGTATGCTGCAGGCATGGTTCAGAGGGATCTTGAACTTCCTGAGGAGCAGGTGAGCTCTCATTGAATTTGACATGTCTAGCAGTGATAATTTTTCCGCTGTCAAGATCCAAGAGATCATATGCGGCTTTTCCTTCATGACATGCAATGAAGACGGTACACTTGGCATGATTTGCAAATTTGCCTTTGCGTTTCTTCTTTGGGACAAGAGGATAGGCTGGGCAACCAAATGGATGCATGTGATTTATATTCACAGGACGATCATAGGCACTTTCATAGGGAGTTTTCCCATTCTGTGCAGTGGCAGGAGAACGAGCAACAGTGTAGACAGCATGAGACATTGCAAGGTCCCAATATTTTCGTGGGAGATGGGAAGCAGCTAGATTGGTAATAGAGCGAGTAACAAGAGTTTGATTCATTCGCTCAGCCATGCCGTTCTGCTCTTCTGTGTATGGGGCAGTGGTTTCATGTATGATACCACATTGACGAAAATCATCCTCCATTTCTTTCGATGTAAATTTGCCCCCACCATCAGTTCTAGTGAAACGGTTCCATCCAGCACAGAATTCCCAGTGCCCTATGTGTGTTTGAAAATGCCGATCTACAAAGTGACGCCACTCCTTGAGTTTTTTATAAACTTGGGACTTCTTGCGAGCAAAGAGAACCCAGGGCAATGATGTAGCATGGTCCACAATCACAATCCAATAGCGATAGCCGTTCACACTTTGGGGACTGACAGGTCCTCCGACATCTGTTGAAATAATATCTAGAGGTCCACGTGCAACAGTTCTGCTACGCTCAAAAGGCAATTTCTTCATTTTCCCCAAAGCACAAGGTTCGCAAAATTCTGGGACCCCTGTGAGTGAAGTGATTCCTGGTAGTTGACGACTTCGGAACATATGACGAAGGCTCTCGAAATTTGTATGCCCTAATCTCCTATGCAAGTCATTGATGTCTATGGCATGCAGCGCCCTTGGGTCAGTTCCGAGGGGTGCTTATGTGTGGCTTCCAGGGCAATGTCCTTGGTCTCATCATGCTCAACAGTGCAGTGGTTTCCTACAAAATGAGAGCCAAGTTTCTTTGCAGCCAGTTGGTGGACTGAAATCAGAGTAACTGTGAATGCTGGGACCAAAAGTGCATTTTCAATTGAAAGTTCAACCATTCCACGTTTGGTTTTGCAGGATAGACGCATGGTACCTGTTGCAATAGCTTCGCATGAAGAATTATCACCGAGGCGTACATTTCTTGGAGGATCAAGACGGCGTAGAGAGGACATGTCGAAGTATTTCACATTCCCAGTCATTGTGCAGGAAGCACCAGAGTCAATGAGAACGTAACGGTGGCCAGTAGAGTCCTTGACCTGAAGATGGCCATTTGAGTCACGCGCAACATAAGCAGAAATCTTCTTGTATAGAGCAGAGGAAACATAAGCTACGTTTGCTTCATTGTCTGAATCTGATTCCCCATCATTTGCTGGATTAGCCTGCTCATCCCTGGCTTTAGCCTTGCTCTTCCCACGCTTCTGTTTGCCCTGTTCCTTTCAATTCCTCTCTGCTGCCTTGATAGCATGGCAATCGGCTGTGTTATGTGTGTTTGATTTGTGGAACACACAGTAACGTTCCGAGGCTGCATTGGCTTTAGCAGAGGTGGTGTCTGAATCGCTAGAATTTTCCTCAATGGGATCTGCATGGGCTAGAAGCTTGGTTTCAACATCATCCAGAGCCAGTTTGGCTCCAGCAGCTACAGAGCCAGTGATAGAGGATTTGAGAGCTTTGAAAGTCACAGTGTCTGGAAGAGTGAGGAGAAGCTGTAAAGGCTGCAAGTCTGCATCCAAGGAGTATCCAAGGGAGTCAAGCCGGTCGAGCATGTTTCTGAACCGCTCGAGGTGCTTGTCCATGACCATTAGAGTCACATTGTCCTGTCCCTCCTCCAAACGAAGTTTCAACTTCTGCAGCTGTAAAAGTGTGCTGAAAGCTATCTCTGTTTTGTTTGCTTTGGAAAAATCCCCCTTGAGAGCATCCCACAGAGCTTTGGAAGCTGTATGGGTCTTGTACTTTGGGATGAGGGATTTTGCTAGACGAAGACGGATATGACCAAGGGCACGACTGTCCCTCTCCTCGAAGGTGTCGCAGAGCGGGACTGTAAGAGTAGTGCTAGCAGTACTGGCAGTGGCAGCAGCAGCAGGGGGTTGGCCATGTTGTACAACAGACCATAAGCCCTTCTCACGGAGCTCCGACTCTACCTGGATTTCCCAGTCAGGCCAGTCATGCGCGGTGCGGAGCGCCGTCTGATCCTTATCACGGGAAGCCATGATAGTTGTCGATAAGAGTGCGAGTGGGTGTGTAGGATGTGGGGGAGAGGGAGTAGTGTGTCCTGCGAGGAGCACTTGAGTCTTGAAAGCCTGAGGGTGCTTGAGAGGTAGTCCGGCAGCTAGAAAGCACCGGGGCCCATAACCTGTCAGAAGCTAGATAGCGCGGCAATGCGCAGACCCTCAGTCGTCGTAAGAGACAAAAGACTGATATATTAAGTACCTAGATAGCGCGGCAATGCGCAGACTACATAGACACTCGTAAGTATGCTAGATACATAAGAAAGAGATAAAGGCAGGTACCCCTCAGTCGTCGTAAGAGACAAAAGACTGAGGGACACGTGTCGATGGCGTGGACGTGGGTAAGGAAGTGGAGAAGCCGGGTGTGAAGGCCCGGGGCGGATGATAATCAACTTTTGACACATTTGACTGTTCTCTGATTTCCTGTGCCAAATATCTCTGCTCGACATCTTCGCTCACCATGTTTAGTATCCAGATACTTAGTATGCGGACACTTTGCTCATCAACCGCCCGTCATCGGGTCTTCTGCGACAGCTTCAAGGTGGGATATATCATATCACCGCTGCCAGGGCTTCAGAGAGACTCGTGCGCGCGAGGCTGCATCGTGGGAGAAAAGAACGTGGATATGTTTGGTCCCGCTTTGGTGATTGATCCGATGCTGGCTTGGCGCCGACCGCCACCTCTTGATCGCCTCATTGAAATTCGACAGGTTGCCTGCCTCGAGTCAGACCTGCGTTTGCCTGCGGCCAACTTCAAGTACCTATGTAATCAGGCGACTGCTTCTGGCCCACACCTCCTGCCCGCCGAGTCTCCAGGCTGCGCCACTCCTTGAATATTTGAATCTTTATTCAGACCCAGGACCACGCTGTCCCGATTGCTTGCTGGGCGCTCAATGCTTGTCTCTCAGGCTGACACTGATCTCCTCCCCGGCGGGCTATTCATAGAAGGGACAGGTCAAAGGCTGTGGACGGGCGCTTGACTCTTCCCACACTGGCACCTATGGCGGACGATACTCACTCAATTCCCGGCCACGAAGAGACAACAGACATGGCCAAAACTTCTGGGTGAGTCAACCTCCCCATACTCACTGCAGATCTCACAGCTTCGACGCAGATTCGCGGGCGCTTTTTTCCCGCAGTGTCGAAACGTGCGCGTTATGGGTGGGACTTTCACGAGTGAGGTCCGCATACAGCAAGCTATCCAAAACCCTCGCGAAAGTGTGTATGCCACGCTTGCGATTATTCCAACGGCGACAACTCCTGCCCCAGATTTTCAGTGGATCGGCAGAGGGGAAATTGACATCAGACGGGAGATGGACCTGGGCCAACAAATGGTCACGGCCCCGCGGTACCACAGCAGCACCGGCACCACCGTTCGGCGTATGTACACCGCGAAAATCCGAGGGCAGTCGGAAAAGTCGGTGATTTTGTATGAGGGAGCAAATGCAGAAGAGGTTCGTTATCGAGTTCTTCATACAATTGTTTCTCAATGCTTTATTATAGGAGTGTCGCAGATATATATCTCAGCATGCGAACCTCTGGTGAGCATCAAGAACTTGGAAATGAGTCGCGACTTGCTCATCTGCCTTGTAGGCATCCCAACATCATGCAAATCTTCGGCGTGGCTAATTTCTGCGGGAAATATGCTGTCATTGCACAAGATTGTATGTATCCTTCGCTGTTCTACACATTTGAGGCGACGACGCTTTCCTAGCTCTGATACCTCATGATGAATATCTTGAGCTCCATTGCCCTTCAGTCATCCTGGGCGTTTATCTGTTTGCCCTCTGGGTACGTGTCCAAAATACCTGAATCTTCGTATCTAACACGCTCTCAAGATCTCAGAAGCGTATGTGAGTGATATGCTTCTATGAGTGGCGCTGTTTAATGCCATCTTCGAACAGGATGTAGCAGAATACCTCCGCCATGGGCTGGCAGTGTCGGGCACTGTGAGCTTCCAAGCAAGCCTGCTATTTGGATTGTGCTCACCCACCCAGGACAAACCCTACTGGATCCGACACTCCACCGGTCGACTGTGCGTAGAGCTTGAGCCCAGCAGAACTGCCAGTACACCGATGCTCAATGCCTACGAGCCCGTACAACTTGCTTGGAATTGGCACGATTCCATTGAGGAGTCCCAGGTTCTCCAAGTCTTGTCAATACCCCGATTTCATGACATTGTCGTCAATGAATTAGCCAACCACCGCTTTGTTGCACTCAATGATCAGCAGACAGATATTCGCATCGGCGCGATTTTATCCTGTCCTCGGGCCACAGATCGAATCAATGAACTCGTGGAGGTTGCATTTTTGTCCAACATTGGTTCGAATGAAATATTGGCAGACACTTGGCGAGTTGATCGCGTGGGCGAGATTATGGAGGATGGCTGGAGGCGGTGAGTTTGGATTCCGCTTGAAAAGGACGATCATATTCAACCTATCTCAAGTTTCAACTCGGAGAAACTATGCGGAGATGGGATTCAGTTGCGGTGGTGGACTGATGAGGAGAGACCTGTGTTACTGTTAGCGCGCTGGATCTCGCAGGCGAACCATATATTCAAGCGACTCTGCATAGCTTCAGATTACGAGGACTACGGTGAGGCCTTCAATGAATTGGCTTTCACAGAGTTGACCACAGCAATCAGGCTTCATTGATTGCTTACAAATTACAATCGGCATCGCAGGACCCTGTGTTCAAGAACTTTACCCCCGATACTTCTTCTTGTGTCCATTGGAGCACTTCTCAAGGGGTTCAAATTCTTTCGGGTTGCCGGAATACCCTTGGTTCTGGTCTTTCGATCCAACCGGGAAGGATCGGTTCACCGGGGAAGCAGCCGCAAATCACGGGTTTCCCGCAGTGACGGTGGATATGGTCATCTGCTTGCACTCCTGGGATGCCAGCGTTTACGACGCGCTGCGCAAATTCCATATTGCCAAGGGATTCGACCCGGAGAGCCAGGCAGTTGCCATTCATCTAGGCTATCCGTTGTACCAGCTTACGAGCGAAGAAGAGGACGCATTTGCCTACTGTGAGCCCTGTACAACTATGGAGCTCTAGTTTCCATTGAAGCTTAACCCAGTTGACGAGGAAATATCGGAGCCACAAATTTTGAATCAAACCGGATGTGAAGACAATCCAGAAATTGGTGAGGGTAACAACTATGTCTTCTAGCGCACGCCCGGGCTCATGTACCATACCAAAGGCCCAACTCCGCTGAATGCCTCATTCACGTTTCCCGGAGAGCCTGTTGACACAGCTGCCAGTGTCGGTGTGTTATATTTTCTGCCCATCGTATTGTTAGTTTCTCAATTGCCTGGTATAGAAATGCAGTCGGACAACAAGACGTCCGGACTGTTGAATTTCCTCCGGAACTGGGAGACTCCGCAGTTCGGAAGCTTGTGTTGAGCCGGAAAATTATGTCTATGTTGGGGAGTTTTACACAATGAAGCTCTCAGAATATGTACATCACAATATACACGTTGCCAAATGCAAAATTGTAGAGCTGTCTTCGACACCAAGATAGAGTGGATTCACAATATCTTCGTATACCACGGGATCGGATGAAATGCTGCGTGAGTGAGAGTCAGCAAACGGGATGTGGACCGAGAAAATGAGGGCGCACTATACCGCAGAGTGATCCCGTTGTCCAAAGTCCAAGGGTAAGTGGGTATTTCCTTCATGATGGGTTCGTTTCCGGGGTGTTCCGGGATACCGAGCACCACCATCTGCGGGCGCGGAAAGTACTCGTGAAAGTGGGACAGTTCCTCATTCAAGGAGTCCACTTCATTCACTGGACCGAATATGAAGAATCGGATAGCCAAGATTCGATTCCGCGCCTCTTGATGAATACGGCCGACAAAGTTAAACACAAAAGGGAAATCGTATATTGCAGGGTGGATGATGTCAAGTTCCGTGAGATTGGGGAGGCGAGTGAACGGGATACGATGCGCTGTCTTTCTAGAAGAACCAGACATATTATCTCAGCCAGTGGTTTATGTAGAAACGCAAACAGTTTGACGAACCCCGAGTGACGCTATTTTATGGTGTCGTGGGAGGCTTCCATGGCCGCAAGAAGTGCCTCAGATACGTTATGGCCGCCGAATGCCTCGAGACCTGAGATGTCGAATGGGCAACTGGGAGCTTCCAGCCACCGGCGAATCGCAGCCGAGTGAATCCCTTGGATCGATTTTAGCTTGATTGGCTGCAGAACCGTAGGGCCACTGCAAGGCCACTGAGAGGATTGGGATCGTCCCAGTTGTCAAAGTTCGAAGCGAACGACAAGTGCTTGACGGCTACGGAGCAATCCCCCCATATCCGCGAAAAGCTGTCCCACCCTTCGAAGTCAGCAACCACCATCACGTCTAAGGTTCACCAGGGGTAGAGGTAGAGGTACGAATGGCCCTACCTCTACCCTTACCTCTGAAACCTCTGACCCTTCAGAGGTCGACCTCTACCTTACCTCTGGACCTCTGATGTCCCATCAATTTCTGATAAGAGACATGATCATTGATGGTGCATGCAATCAGTCAGAACTTTGAAAATTGAACCCAACTTCAGGTTCTTGGCCCTACAATGTTCATCCCAGCTGAATTTCACCACCAGAGCCATGATTTTTTTTTTGACAAATGTGATCATCATCAACACCGATCAAAAATTGATTATCATCAAGAAATACTATTCTGGTCCAAAAAGTGTCTCCGAGTCCATTTCTGCACAGTTTGAACCAAATGTTGCTGTACCTCTGAACCTCCAGAGGTCTGTCAAAGGTCGGGAGGTTTCAGGTGGTTCATACCTCCACCTCTACCTCCGTCGACCTTACCTCTGACCTTTGGAGGTAGACCTCTACCCCTGGTGAACCTTAATCACGTTGGTGAGGGAGGGAATCCTGAGAAAGGCTCGAGTATCGAGCCCTGCCGCCGCAGACATAGGTCGGTCACCGCCATCCAAGATTACAATATTTGTTCTATGCCTTCCGTCGTTCTCAGTAAAGGAACTGTGGATCTGGGGGACAAAACTCTGTTGTCGGCCTAAAGCGGAATCCACGCGCGACAACCAAGCAAAGCGGCAAAGCGCACAACTTCAGCTGGCAGCGACACGGGCCACTACAAGAGGACTTCGTAGCTACGAGTAACGAGGACTACGCAACACAGGAAAAGAACAATGGAATGAGGAACCTGGAAATGCCATAAGGGATGGTGGGTGGGGGAAAGGAAAATCCGAGCAGGTTTATGTGTGGCAAGCCTGCGAGGAGATGGTGGAAGAAGGAAAGAAAGGGACAAAGACCGCGTGGCGGCCGACGTGCGTGATATGATGTCAAAACATGTGATCGGCCTCCTCTTGCATAGACCGCCGTTAAATGGTGTTTAACCGCTTCTTAAACGACTGAACGGGAGCTCGACGAATCTGCGCCGGGATTCCGCATTCATTTTGGAAAATTCGGAAATTGTGAGCGTGAAGACGTGGGCAACAAGATTTCTGGACGTCTCCAAGATTTATAGCAATCTGCAACCTCCATTGCTGTGATATCGCGATCGATGCAAAGATTCGCAATCGAGACGGATGCACCCAAGAGCGATTGACGAGGGCGGATGCTTGGAGGTCTCGTCGAGTATGGATGAAGCTTAACGTGTAGTGCAGAAGTTCGGGAAGCTCGAGAGGATTTGGGAGGAAGTCATATGGATTGTCTGCCGGTGTCGTCTTTGAGTGACAGCCAGCGGAGAGAAATCATGGACACCGCACCGTGCGAGCTACCGTACCAAGCAACGAGAGCAAAATGAGCAAGCTCCGCCTCGGGATGGAATTTGCGGTGGTCCCTCAAGTCTGCAGCGATGGTGCCGTGGTGAGACAGAGAAGGCGTGTCATCGCCACTGATACCAAGGTGATGGGATCAAACGCTCCTTGACCACAACCACCATGTCGGAAATTCCAGGGGAGCTTGTCGATTCTGTCATCGACTTGGTATCCGAGTCGCGTCCTACGCTCACTGCCTGCTCCCTTGTCTGTCGACAATGGGTTCACCGCAGTCGATATCACAGCTTCTCCTCAATCAAGCTCGTCCGCAGTCAAAGCGTTAAGCTCGACACCGTCACAACATTCCTACAGATCCTGGAATCCCCCCTCGTCACCATCGTTCCTAGCGTCCGCGAGGTGTACTTATCGCACAAAACCAACCGCATTCCCGTTCTCTCCATCGGGGACATCATCTGTCTCCTGGCCCGGCACGGCCTAACTCCGACCTTCCTCTCCATTTCAGGGCGCTGCAATCGCCTCGGCCGCGCGGGACCCTTTCCATCGACAACTCGCATTCATTTGTGTCTCACCGACGCCGTACTCACGCAGATGGTGGATTTCATCCACGATTTTGGCTCTTTGGAATGTCTCTCCTTGGACCTGAGAGAGCGTCCCGTGGACCATACAGTGACTACGGCAAAGCAGCGTCGTAAACTCAGGCTACCCCCCAGTTTGTGCGAACTTCGGGTTGTCAAACCTCAAGCGTTGAGGTCCATGCTTGCCTTGCGGTATTTGCCAATTCTAACGCGTCTGCTCGTGCATGGTACCAGCGAGAGTGGATGGAAGGATGTCGGCGCGTACCTGAGCGACCCTCGAGTCAGCTCTACACTGGAACATTTGACCGTGGAGGACGGCTTCACTGGTACGAATGACTCAGAACTTCGCGCGGTCGTGTGTTTACGCAATGCCTTGCAGGAGAACACAGCCTACCATCTCTTCCCACTCTCCGCCACCTCAGCATCCGCAAGCCCATCCCTTACATAGCTTACCACGCTTCGACTGTGGTAGCAAGTCTCCACCGTGCCGCTGGAGCTCGGAAGCTGCAGACGGTGGAATTGCTGGATTCTATGGCTTACAGTTATGGATCCGCCGATGAGCGCAAGTGGCCGGAGTTAGACTCCATGCTCGCTGATAGGATTGCCTTCCCGTGTTTGCGCACGGTCATTGTGGGTGCCGAGGATCTAGACGCCGGCATCAAACTGGTGTGCGCGCTGATGCCTTTGTGCGATGCGCAGGGTATCTTGTCTGTGCAGTATCGAAGTGCTGTACATGACCCTTTCCGTCCGTAAATTCTTGGCGGCAAGATGGAATTAGTGTACCAGTTTTGCCATTCCTTGTCTCTTCCGTGATTTCCATGAACTCATTGCAGGAAAGAATCTTATTCACGTTCACTGATGTGCGAAAGAAAAAACCAGGAGAGATGATCGACGAACTTGGACCCTCGGCTCGAACGAGCGCTCCCACGGACTCTCGGGTGCGAGCCAACGGCTTCAAGCTATGGCAGTTTTCCATGAGCATGAATTCCAGGAAGGAATAGATCAACTAAGTACTAAACGCCCTCAAAATTGTATCCCAGCTCACACCACTTCGCCTTGACCCAATAGCTCCTCGTAAACGCACTGAGCCGATGGACGATTGTTGGAGTCGTCCTCAACGCAGGAAGTCGCCAACCGCTGGAACCACCCCGGTACACCCTCGCTAGCACTCCACGGCAAGATCGGCGTCACATAGCTCCTCTCCCGCCCAAAATCTCCAACCTCCATCGCAACAGCCCAAAGAACAAGCCCGAGTGCAAATACATCTCCTTCAGCCGTGGCTCTCCAACGCCCAGGAAGGTGGAGCTCCGCCTCGGGTGGGCAGCACACCTCGGCGTGTCCGTGTGGATGGTACGAGGTGATTCTGCAGTGCCCGTCGGTGCATAAAATGATATTATCCGTCCTTAGGCTTCCCCAGATGATATCCTGGGAGTGTAACCAAGCAACTGATGCTGCAATATCGGTTGCCCACGCGAGTTTAACGGACCAGGCGATGGAGGGGTTGCGAGAGATAATTGGTGAAGTACTGGGATGGACGCCGGTGGCGGCCAAGATGGGGTTCTTGGTTTCGGGGTGGAGAGATGCCAGGGTCTTGGAGAGGGACGAAGCAGGGTGGTAGGCAGTGAGGAAGCCATGGAAATTATTCGACTCGTCGGTGACGATGTGCGTCGGCCGCAAGAGGAAATCGACTTCCGCGGGTAAACCGGACATGAATTCGACTTGGTGAATGAGATTGGATTCACGAGTCCATCGTTTGAAAACGTGGAGGCTCGTTTCGGATGAGATTCTCACCAGGGAGATGACATCCTTAGGCCTGTGTCGGAGCGTGTATGCCCGTCGCAGGCAGGACAAGGTTACGGTGGGTACTGGGATAGGCGTTTCCAACGCTCGAAGGTCGGGATCAAGTGGACCGATGCTGGACTCGATGTGCGAAGTGCCATCCGCAAGTGTTTTAAAATGCACGGTAGTCCGAGATCCCGATTTCGTTTCGATGCGACCAAGAATCTAAGGACACGGCGAGTTTTACATCGCACACAGAGGAAAGAGCACGCTCACAGTCTCAAGGACTGATTTACTGAGTCCAATGCACATCCCGGCAAGCGCAGAATTCTCTTCGCAGACCAGAACCTCAGTGTTACGGGCATAATGAATCATCACCGCGGCGCCTGTGGCGAAAATCTCCGGGTCGGCATCGAGCACGAAATAGTCGGAGCCGCTGCTAGGAAGTTCTTGGTCTCCAGATTCGAACCACTCGGATGGGCTGAAAAAATTTGGGTATGACGGTATCCCAACACCGGGAGATGAATGGCTCGGATGGACTAGCCAGAGCTACATTCGTGTCATCGTGACTTTTGGGAGACAGAACTGCGAAGTGTGGGCCGCACCGATTGCTTGGGCTTGGGCAGCGGGGTTGAACACGGAGATGCTGAGCGGCGACATGGTGGTTGTGGGTCAAGAGACAAGAAAACAGCCCTAAACAAGTCGGATCCGATTTTTTGTGATGAATGACTCAACTCGGCTTCAAACAGAACGGTTACTCATTCCCAAGATGGTCGAAAAACGCCGCGGACCTGATGGGCGGTTCCGCAAAATCCGAGTCGTTGCCACGAACACGGTGGAATGGGAGGCGTGTCAACCTGAGCAAAGACACCTCATCGACGAGAGCCAGACATCCTGCATAACAGTCTTGCAAGAAACGGATAGGTTCGTCATCGAGCCGGCGAGGATCCAGGCAGCGTTCATTCAATGGGCGAGCTAAAACAACCAAGCTTTCGTGAAGAGTGGCGCTCCAATTTGATTGAGAGCTAGAAGGACTTGATGGGGTGTGCAAGGCCTGAGGGAGCGATGAGGGAGAGTTTCATAAATCGACTATGAACGGCGAAAGCAAGAGGTGTCTGATTGCCGGGCTTTATTCAGGGTACAGTTTGATCTCGGCACGTCCGGCTGCCGATGATGCCGGAACTGCATGTCAGTCAGCGTGGCGTTTTGTCCACTGCTCCCAGGATGCGGTCAGGGCATTCTGCCCGCGCTTCCTCCACGCCCTCCTCCACAGCCTCCTCCATGACCATCCCACGACGCTACGCTTTCCTCGCTTTCACCGCCGCCTTCCTTGTCATCATCTTCCTCGCACATCAAAACGGATACACGCTCCCTCCTCATGGTCCCAGCCGATTCGGAATCAGTGCCAGCGTATCGGGGGCTGCTGGCTACACCGCTGCGATTGTCTACCTTCTATCTGTGCTCCCCGGTCCCCGTCTCCCACACCAGATCTTCGACTCCATGTCGCTCATGCAGAAGCACATCCCGTGGCGACATCAATGGCCAATACTCCTCCTTCACGCGGGGGCATACGACGACTCGGACTCTCGGGAGTTGTTTGTTGAGATGTTGCGCGACAAAGCGGCAGAACATGGGCTGAGCTCGGAGGTGATCGACGGGATGGTTCGTCGGCTCGAGTTTGTGAGGACGGACCACGAGCTGCCCGAGGGAATCCCAGCGACCGGGGCTAACGACGATCCAATATGGGCACAGGAATGGCCTGGTGTGTCTCCCTTCCCTTTGAGTTTCTCTACGAATTCCCTGACACCCAAACCGGCTACCATATGATGTGCTCGTTCTACTCCCACAAAATCTTCTCCCATCCGCGCATCAAAGACCTCACGTACTACCTCCGCCTCGACGACGACTCGTCCGTCCTTTCCCCGACGTGCATCGACCCCTTCGAATACATGCACGTCCACAACAAATCCTACGCTTACCAACACGTTTCCCCCGACATGGGTTGGGTGACCGACGGTCTCTGGCCCTTCATCAGCAACTATGCGAAACGACACCCATCCGTCGAGGCTCAACTCGCGCGCAACGACTGGGAGTGGCCTGAAGGGCGCACGTGGCCGGGTGTCGAGTCCGAGTACGCGTGGTCGGAGAACTTTCCTTCCTACGAGACGAATTTCGACTTGGTCAAGGTACCACGGTGGAGGACGCCTGAGATGCAGGAGTTTTTGAAGGAGCTCGCCAGTGAGCCGAGGAGGTTTTATTTTTCGAGATGGGGTGCGTGTTGTTCTTCTTTCGGTGGTTTACGGCAAGCACTCAACACCGGGTAGGCGATGCCCCAATCCGCATGGCGCAAGTCGCCATGTTTCTCGATATAGAGAAGGAGGTACATCAGATGTGCGAGATCTCGTATGCGCACAAGGCGTTCATTTTTGAGGAGTGTCCGTGTGTCCCGCTTTAGATATTTCTCATATACGGGACTTTGGGTCTGTAGGCTACTCACGTACTCATCTCTGTGTATCAATTGGTGTACATACACATACCTTTGCCCGAAGCCTCAGATCCGGGTCGCGAGGACTGATCTTGAATCGGCAACGCAAGTTATAACCAACTACCTATGATGTCGAAACGGCGACGTTGACGAGGAAGTTACAGTAAACCGTGAAGTCTACACTCGGTCCCAGTACAACCAGAACAGTCCTGCTGAGAATACATACTGGCTTGAAAGCCAAAAATTCTCCAGACGTGACCGGTCCCGTTAATGGCCGCAAAGGGAATTAAACCGCTTTCAGACAGGTGTCATCGCGGCAAGGGAGAGCTGGGTGCAGCGCCTTTGGGAAGGTGTACTTCAAGCTTTATCCCTCGTTTTGGAGTCTAGATCTGCTGAGAGCCTACATTCGGCCTGGTACACGTACTGGTGTGGGAACAAAAAATTGTCGAGGCATCCGGCCATGATTACACGGCGGCAGAGGGAATCGAACCAGTTACCGCCTTGAGATTGCACGGAATTCAATGGCGTTTCAATACGCGTAGCGGTGTGCATATCCGTACAATGCATCTTGTTGTGGTAGAATTCTAGGGTAAGCGATGGTTGTATAGGAGAAAACAAAAGAAAAACATCTGAGATGAACTGCAATATGGCCGCAGAGGGAATCGAACCGCTTTGTCATCCTGCCAAGGCAGAGCTGGTTTAGAGCTGGTTGCAGTGCGTTTGGGAGGACCCGGGAGGTGAGAGCCCACATTCGGTCTGGTACACCCACGTACTGGGTTGGCAACAAAAAATGGTTGAGACATCCAGCCATGATCACAGGGCGGCAGAGGGAATCGAACCGATTACCGTCTTGAGGTTGCAAGGAATTGAATCGCGTTTAAATATGCGAAGCGGTCGACATATCCGTACAATGCATCCTTTTGGGTAGTCTAGGTAAAAAAGAGTTGGCACGATGGTTGTATAGGAGGCGCAAAGGGAATCAATCGAACCAAAGTGAGGTTGAGAATCCAATAGGGGTGGAGAGCGTCTGAGTTGCCATATATTATGTTGGGATGAGTCTGGGTTGGTGTTAAGAGTATCTATTGACTTGAGAACAAAAAATGCTCAAGCCGTATACTCTCGACCATTGCCACAAAGGGAATCGAACCGCTTTGAGGTGCGCCGAAGGGGCTGGGTGCGGCGGAGCGCGTTTTGCGTAGGCGTTTGGCTCTTCATTTTGAAGTCTAGATCTGCTGAGAGTCGGCAGTCGACAGTCGAGGACCGGATAAAGAAGAAAGCACCAGCGTTTTCGCTGTACATGACCGCGAAGGGAATCAAGCCGCATTGAGGCCGGGAACGCAGGTATTCATGTACTAATCTCACCCTCCATCTTGAAGTCTGCATCCGTCAAGAGTTGACAGCCGAGAAACGGAGAAAAGAGGGGCCCACCACCGTCTCAGTTGCATATGGTCACAGTTGAAAACATCCACCGCAAATCACAAAAGAAACCGCATTCACACCGCGGGCAAAAGCCAGCGAGCCCACATATCAAAGAAGCCAATGTTCCTTTGTCCGGACAAAGGAAAAAGCGGAGAGACAGAAGAGGGTTCGAAGCCGCGACTGCATACGAGGTTGACGGACCCGAAGCTGTGGTATCGGTCAAGCGGTGGTGAGCTGTGAATGTGTCACCGACTCGCCGTTTAAATGTCCGCTCTATACTTAGCCTGGGAAAGGGACAGGTCAAAAGGCCGAGAACGTGAGCTAATCGTCTTTCCCTACCACGACTACCCGCTATGGCTAATGACCCTCGCTCCCCTCCTGGCCATGAGGAGGAATCCATCAAAGACCACATCGAATCTGCTGGGTGAGTCAACCTCCCCATCCTCAGTGCACTTCTCACAGCTCCGACGCAGATTCGCGGGCGCCTTTTTCCCGCAGTGCCGAAACGTGCGCGTCGTTGGCGGGACTTTCACGAGTGAAGTCCACATGCAGCAAACAGTGCAAAGTCCTCGGGAACGTGCGTATGCCGGGCTTGCAATTCTTCAATTTCACGACTCCTGCGTCAGATTTTCAGTGGATTGGCAGAGGGGAAATTGACCTGCGGCGGGAGATTCACCCTGGCAGAGCGAGGATCATGCACCCGCACGGTGGTACCACCGTTCGGCGCATGTACTCTGCGAAAATTCGAGAGCAATCGGACAAGTCGGTGATTTTGTACGAGGGAGAACATGCGGAAGAGGTACGTTGTCGACCAATCGGTACATCGTTCTCTCAACTCGTTACGACAGGAGTGTCGAAAATATATCGCAAAGCATGCGAACCTCTGGTGAGTATCGAGACCTTTCGAAATGAGGCTCCAGTCGACCTTGCAGGCATCGCAACCTCATGCAAATCTTCGGCGTGTCAGACCTCTGCGGGAAACACGTCGTCATTGCACAAGATTGTATGTTTTCTTCGTTCATATATGTACCAGAATTGACGAAGCTCTTGAAATAGCTTTGATAACTTACCGTGATTACTTGGCCCTTCATCGACCTTCAGTTGTCCTGCAGGTTTATCTGTATTCACTCTGGGTTTGTCTCCAACACCATACTCTGAGTTTGCAGCTCATACATTTGTGTCTTTAAGACCTCAGAACGTCGGGTAATGATATGCTTCTCTGAGTGATGTGTTCTGACGCCATGCGCAACCAGAATGTCCGGGAATACCTCGGGACATGGTCTCCTTCGCGGAACGAGACCCACTGGATCCGTCACTCAACCGGCCGACTATGTATAGACCTTGAACCCAGCAATATTCAGGCACCGGTATTCTACACCGACCAGGCTGGCGTACATTTTGATTGGAATGAACCAATCAATACAATTGCGGAGTCCGCTATTCTCGAAGACTTGTCGATACCCACATTCCATTACATCGTCGCCATGGAATTCACCTACCATCAGTGTGTTACACTGGATGCTCAGCAGGCAGATATTCACCTTGGCGCGATCTTATTCAATCCTTTGGGCACAGCTCGAATGCATGAACTCATCGAGGCTGCATTTCTGCCCGACATTGACTCGATTGAATCTGCAGCCATTGTTGATGATTTCGAGGATCTCGATGGAGTGAGCGAGATTATGGATGATGGCTGGAGGCGGTGAGTCAATATTCTGCTGGAAGGGACAACCATATCGAACCTATCAAGTCTCAAATCAGAGGCACTACACGGAGATCGTATCAAGTTATCTTGGCGGATTGACAAGACTGTTTTTCCAGTGGATCTCCCAGGCCAACCATATATTCAAGCGACTCGGTGTAGTCTCAAAGTACGAGGACTACGGTGAGACTCAGAATCTATTGCTTTTCACAGAGTTGAACACGGCAAGCAGCCGTTGTCGATTCCGTGCAAGTTACATTCTACATGTTGAACACTGCAGAACACTGCGCTCAGGATGTATCACCTCGATATTTCTTCCTGTGTCCATTAGAGGACTTCTCAAGGACACAAAACTCTTTCGCGTTGCCTGAAAATCTTTGGTTCTGGTCCTTCGATCCATCCGGGAATACTCGGTTCACCGGAAAGGATGCCGCAAATCACGGGTTTCCTCCAGTGAAGGTGGACATGGAGATCTGGTTACATTCCTGGGACGCCAGTGTCTACGACGCACTGCGCAAGGTGCATTCCGCCAAGGGGTTTGATCCTGACAGCCAGGAAGTTGCCATTCATCTGGGCTATCCGTTATGCCAACTCGGGAGCGAAGAAGAGGAAACATTTGCCTACGGTGAGCCTGTCCGCCCGAGCTCTGGATTCCCAATTGAAGTTTCACCCAGTGGATGAAGAGCCACAAATTTTGGATCAAACCGGATGTGAAGACACTCGAGACATTGGTGAGAGTCAACTATGTCTTCTGGCGCAAGCCCGGACTCATATCGTACCAAAGGTGAAATTCGACTGAATGCCTCATCCACGATTCCAGAAGATCCTGTGGCTCCCAGTGCCGGTGTGTTAGATTTCCCGGCCATTACGTCCTTCGCTTCTCACTTGCCTGAAACAGAAATGGAGTCGGACAACAAGGCCTCCGGGCTGTTGAATTTTTTCCGCAACTGGGAGACTCCGCAGTTTGGAAGCTTGTGTTGAACTTGGAAATCTTATTTACGTTGAAACCTGCTGAAGCGGAGTACATGACTGTATGTACTTATTTGGATTTTTTAGCAGTATCGATTGAGTATCGATTGCAACCTAACTGACTGTTCTTCAAACTTCAAGCACACATGACATGACTTTGTAGGAAATAGCCGACTCTGGCGGCGAGGCTCGTGTTACATTAACAAACACGGAAGCTAAGAGCTCTCCTGAGACTAGTTTGATTTTCATTCTTTCAAGAAGAGTGTGCTGAAGTGCGGGATTAGTAAAAAAAAAAGCTTGACTAGCTCGGCATCCAGGCCGCAAAGCGTTACATAAATAAGGGAGTCGAAACCACTTTGAGGCTGCCATCACAGCTCCGGTGCAGCGCGTTTTGGAAGGCGTACTCCATCAATTTTGAAGTTGAGAGTCGACGGTCGGGGACTGTTTTCTGTTCAGAGCCTGTTGACAGTACTGACTTGAGAACAAAAACATACATTGTCCGTTGCCATTTTCTCATGGCCGCCCAGGGAGTCGAACCGAGGCGCGGGTAGGGGTATACATTCCATCCTTCCTCTTCCAGTCTAGTAGATCTGCTGAGGGTCTATACAGTCCAGGAACCGAGAAAAAATATCTAGCCGCCGCGTTGAGCATTGAATGGAACCACCGAGGTCGCCAACGCAAGTCATACCAACTGGCTCAGGAAGTTCTGAACTTCATGGACGCACTGGCTCGGGAATTCAACAAAAGTTCTGCTTGCCCTGGGCGTATGCCGCAGAGGGAATCGAACCACTCTGAGGCTGCCTAATTTTGGCAGCGGTGTATCCGGACGATCCATCCATCTCATCTTGTCGTCGAACCACACTGAAGTCGAGGATGCAAGGTCACGGGAGCATCTCTGCCCGGAGAGAGCTACCAGGACATGGAGGGGTTTGTCATTTGCCATATATACTGGGATGGGCTAGTGTTGAGAGTAGATATTGGTCTGGAACAAAAGATCCTTCAAGATACTACCTTTTGATTGCTCCAAAGGGAATCGACCCGCTTCGAGGCTGTCGTCGCGCCGGAAGAGCTGGGTGCGGCGGATTGCGCTTGAACTTTGGGAGGTCCAGCTGTACGATTGTACATCCATTTTGAAGGCTCCTCCTTCTGCTGAGAGTTGAGAGTTGGGAGTCGAGGAACGGAGAAAAAAGAGGGGCGCAATACACTAGATTTGTAGCCTATGGCCGCGAAACGGAATCGAACCACATCGAGCCCGGGAACGCAGGTAGTATATTGCATGCACACATGCCAACTATGTACACCCACCTGCGCACTGAGTGGTTATAAAAAGCTCCTGTCAAGCGGTGTGTTAAACTCGGACGCACACCCAGAAGGACTCGAGTAGCCTCCTAGTCCAAGAAATTGGCGGCGCGTCGAGCACTCACCGTCGGTCTCAAAAGACGTAAAAGACAAATCCCCAAACCACCATCCGAAAAAAACACTTATCACAAAGCACAAGAAAAGCATACTTACATTCAGGCTTCAGCACATGGTATCATCGTCAAGAAAAAGTGGGTATCTTATCTCCGCCCACGGCAACTCTCAATCATCAAGCAACTGCCCGGGAATATAAAACGTCAACACCCCACCCGCATCCGCCAGATCGCCAACGTAGACATATAGGATCATGCAGTGGTTCTGGCAAATACCTGTGTGGTGTGCGCAAACAGTACGAAGTGAGATTCGACTGGGGAGGCTAAGGGAGTGAGAGGCACGCACAAGCGATGGTAGTTGTAGAAACGACGTGGCTGTTCAGAAACTTGAAGAAACTCTTGGTCGATACGAGGACGGAGAATAGCTGGTCGCGATCGCGCTCTGTGTCCTCCTCCGCGTCGGGGTCTCGTTGGTTTTGTGAATCCGACGGGGCTGACGGACGATATGGCTGATGAGGTGGTGGCACAGCGTCGATACTCACCTTGATTCGTATTCTTACAATTCCGCCACTCGGTATCGACGCTGACGCTGTCTGTGCGGATGGCGAGCTGCAGTCGGCCGTTGTTGTTCGCGCGGACGGCGAGAAAGTCTGACATGGGTCGGAGGCGTTCGACGATGGGGCGGATTTTTTGAAGTGGTGGGAGGATTATGTGGACCTTCATTCGCATCCCATCCGTAAATTAGAGTGGACTTGACGAAATGAAGACAAAGGGACACGCACATCAGGCTCGGGGCACATCGGTTCTTTGAGATTCGCGACATCCGCAGGCTTCAAGACCTCGATCTTGACATCGTGAGCCACGCGCATCTTGCGTCCTTGCCTCGACATGCCGATAATCTCAAAAGTGAGCACGGCATGGTCGTTCTTCTTGGCGAGCTTCATGATGATTTCCTCCGTCTCGTACGCGGACCCTTTGGGTGGCTGGGACGCGGATCTGAGGGCTGCCAGGAGGGCTTCCGAGGCCAGTGCCATTGTGATTACGTTGTCGGCGTTGGATTGGATGCGGTAGGATGTGAAGAGCGAGTCGACTTTGATTTGACTTGACGCGACGGCGACGCGTTAGTGGACGGGAAAGAGATAGTGGAGGGACGCACGACCAGACTTGAATGCCACCGTCGTTCGTCTCGCTGTTGCAGATAATGGACATGACTTCCTCGCTGAATTTGATGATACATTTCTTCTGCAGTTTTTCGATGGCCTGGACGATTCCTGGCGTCCAAGATGAGCTTCAGAAAGAGAAAAGGGCGTAGAGATGAGAACTCACGAAAGAAAGTATTCACATTCTCTATCGTGGCGCGGAATCGCATGGACGAGATGAGTGCAGGAAGCAGGCGTGATGGATTACATCAGCCATCAACGCGTCTCTTTCTCGGCCACTATGTCCTCCTCCTGCGTCCTCCCTCATGCCCTCAAGACACCAGCTATCAAGAAGCTCACTGGCAAAAGAATCATACTCGCATCCGCTAGCCCCCGCCGGAAGGACATCCTCAGCGTCCATGTACCGCCCCTCATCATCTCTGACGACGAGCAAGCTGAGGGATGTTCCAGGGTCTGGCGCCCGAAATCGTGCCATCTACATTTGAAGAAGACCTCGACGTCAACTCTTTCCAGAACATCCACGAGTATCCGGTGGCCACCGCCTCTCACAAAGCAATCGAAGTGTACGAGCGGCTAGTGGTGCGTCCCTCTTCAAAGTCCCGTCTACACTCGTTCAATGTCGACTTTATCAAGCAAGCTGACCCGGAGAACCCACCAGACCTCGTCATCGCCGCCGACACCGTCGTCCTCACGCACGCGCAGCCATCGACGGAGCAGACGTCCTTCTCCTTGCTCCCCGGTGTGACGCAAGAACTCCTCGAGAAGCCGAGCTCCAAGGACGACAATCGGCGGATGCTCTTGGATCTGAATGGTGGTGTCTGCGAGGTGGTTACAGGCCTTGTCGTTGGTGCGTCTCATGCCTGCCTCCCTGCCCACTTCACCCATCGACTGACCGACCGTCGATCAGTGTATCCGATATTGACTTCCCCGGGTTATATGACACGGTGACTGTCCTGGGTGTCTCGACCGACTCGTTTTCTGACCGATCTCTAGCTCCATCGACGAACGTTCTCTAGTTTACTTTGCCGATAACCCGAGGGAGGTCATTGATGCTTACGTCGAGAGCGGGGAAGGGCTGGATGTCGCTGGTGGCTTTGCTATTCAGGTACAAATTCTTCCTCTCTCTCTTATGCTAGCGACTAAGATCCCAACAGGCCCGTGGAGGCGCTCTAGTCCGCAAGGTGGATGGGGACTACAACAACGTCGTCGGCTTCCCCGCGGCGTCCTTCTTCCGTCTTTTAGATTTGTTGGTAGAGGAGGATTCGGACTTTTTAGATGTTTGACGGTCTGTAGTCTACAATAGAGGGAGCTCGGCATGATCAGGCTCGGTAAATAACAAGGACAAACGAAATCACTCTTGGCTCCTACCACCACGCTCCTTCAAGACAGCTTTTGGATAGTAAGTAGAACGACTGTCGGCGGTTCGACGGCGCCGTGGGGAATGGAAGCGAAATCGACGTTGTTTGGAGCGTTGGCTGGTTGCAAAGTCCAGCAGAGTATGCGAATTTTGCACTGTGTAGAGGCTTGAATGAGAGTGGGAAGAAAGCAGATTTTGATCGCTGACGTCATCATCAAAATCCGCTTTTTTCCTTCCCACCGTCAGAGCTGAGAGCACACGATGCCTTCTGCTGGCTTTGCTATTAGTCGACACGGCAAACGGCGTGTATTTCGCCCCAATTCATTTCCGAAACAATGCTTGGACTTTGCGTACGTTCTGGCCATGGTCCACTGCATTGACTCACAATCCCTTAAGACCGATGAAAGACCTCCCGGAGGAGTTATTGGATCGCATCTGCTCTGTCATGGACAGAAAGTCACTCTGCAAGACCATGCATGTATCTTCCAGCCTCCGACGCGTCGCATCGCCCCACCTGCTCGTTCGGTTGGGCATCTCGCAGTCCGACGTTCGAGGCGGCACTGTGAAGCTTGATCTGTCCGGCTCACTCAACCTCATACTTTTCGTTGCCCACATATGCCCAATCCAACGGCTGGAGTGTTTCCAGCACAGCTGGGACATGCACGTATCCGAGCTCCAGCGATTGGCTCTCATCCTTGGTGCGACAGCGCCCATTCCAGACATCTTGATCCACGATAGATTGAAAGAGGGGCAACAGAGGGACTCGCTCGTTCTGTATCTCCTCGCCTACATCCCGCACACCGCCACGGACACGCTCTTGATTATTTTGCCCTGGACAACACTATTTTCCGCTTCCCTTTCCATACCCGTTCATGTGTCTAGGCCCCGTGCAGGACCTCCTCCGACAGGCATTCCTCCCATATACAGCCACCCCCAATCAACTCCGCCCGGAATTCTTGCCAGAGGGTTCTCCGCCATTCTGATGTGCCTTAGACTGGCACTATACAACTTATACACGATTATTCGCTGTGTAGTTCTTCGAGTCTTTGGACCGGGATGGTCGGTCCAAGAGCGTATATCCACCGACGTTGACCCCATCTGGTTTCACGGAGGGCTACACCTCCAGCGTCTGCCAAACAAGCACACGCTGGTCACCTACAGAGAATCCGAAGCCTCCAATCACTTCAGGATGGAGCCTCTGAACGGGGTCTCTGAATCGGTTTACTCGGCTCTCCTCGCGTCTCTTGACTTCCAGTTTATTCATGCCACGGTGGAAGCGGGGAGGAATTTGACGTTGGCCGACCTGGCCACCTTCGTATCCCGCCAGAATCATCTTCACAGCCTCGACTGTGGACAGAACTCGATTCGGGACTTGATATCCAGCTCGTCTTCTCAGTATCACGTCCCCAGCAAAATAGCGCATCTTTCAGCACAAGCCTCAGACATCCCCCACCTCCTTCCACTGGCTCCGCGCGTTGAGCGAATATACCTTTCATTCCTATCCGTCTCGAATAGGCTGATCGGACCAGGGATCTTCAACTTCTTTGCATATTGCACGGCCCTTGAAGCCATCGCTCGCCTCCCGGGGTGGCACGATCTCGCTTTATCTTTCACTTTCAACCTCGCCGCTGCGCATCTTCCCTGGGAAATGGAGGCCAGTTCGGACGATCCAGAGCCCGAGACGCAGCTCCACCGCGTCGAGCACCTCATGCTCCGTTGCACCAAGGCCAAACAGTACAGCGGCTACGTATATAGCTCCTCCACGATCCGTGCGCTCCTACCGTGGTTAGCTCGCTTCCCGAGCCTGCAGCGCGTGTCATTCGACAAGGACTCCGTCGAGGCGATAAGGCACGACGAGCGTCTCCAGGTAGCGGCGGCGATTGCTTCTGTATGCCCTGGGATGATCGGTGCTGGGGATGTCGCTTTTGAGATTGCGGATGATGACGAGATGCGGGACGGTTGGTGAATGACGGATGGCCACTGATAGTGTGCGATGCTTGAAGGGGGAGGGCTGTGGAATACGCTCGCATCCAGAAGAGTCGCGGTTGACGCTTGGGATTGCCGCAGTTGAAAGTTGGTTGAAAGGAGGGGTGGGAGCCTTTCGGGGCAAGCACTGCCAAGCAGGGGCCCGGCGAGGAAGGGACGAAGGAGCTGTGGGTGGTATTCATTTCCAAAGTTTGCAGAGATCTAATTGTTCTTATAACATTTTATTGTACCGGCATGAATCTTGTACGTTGACAGAGCTATCTTGGGAAATTTCTTACCGAATGTAGATCTCCGCTAATATACGTATTACATGGAAGAACGGCTTTCGTTGAAGCTTGTTGATAGTTGTTATCACCCACCAATGTTCAACTCCAGCCCTGCTGGCCTTTGTAGCCCAGTTCAATCAAGATTCTGATTCAAGATATCGATGTATCGACAGGCCATAGTGGGGATTTGATACATCAAGTCTTCGCTAATGGTCGAAGGGGCGTGGTATATGAGCGACCGCTGATAAGCGGAAGCCACTGATGTGGGGATGACACCATCGGATGATCTAAGCCTAGCTTCCCAGGCAAGCGGCCGCCATGCTCGCTCATCGTTCGACCGCCAAGACCGCCATCAGCGCGCGTGCGCCGCGCGCCTGGTCCGTGCACTCGGATCCAGATTCCAATTTGGGTACCATATCTACACTTGTTAGGATCGGGGTATCTTCTCGCTTCCATGGCGCCGCCGCTTGCATTCGGTTCCTCCCGCTTCCCGCTCCCCGCTCCCTCCCGCTCCCCATCCCCCGCTGGCTGCGCTAGGCTTGGTCCTATGCGCTCCTGGGATTATTTCTTGCTTGCCGCCACCGCCATCGTAGCCAGTTTTCGCCACTGGAATCATCTGCTTCTGGCTGGAATCTGGGGCGCCGGCGATTGGTCGGTATCCGCCTCAGTGTGCGCCGACATGCACTCTCTCCACTATTGGGCTTTCCCACTCTCTGCGAGGACACCTGTTTCCTTCGTTTCTCGGGCAAAACCCTCACGGATCCGATCTTGGACGAATGAGCGAAAACTGCTGGCTCTAGCTCCTGCCTGCACGCAGCCCTTTTCTTCCAATCACAGCATAATTGTTATACTACTTCCTCCACACATCTGACTGCCTGCGCCGCTCGGCTGTGCCCATTTCTGTTGCTCATCCACACCCGGGTCCATAATTCTGAATTCCTCTGTGCCCCACGCAACCGAAGTTCGTTCTGTGGGTTGATCCTGAAATTGACTCGCCCTCCTCTCGATTCCCTGCTCTGCGCTCCCTGCCGCCCTTTTTTTGTTCGTTGAACCCTCACCGTTTTCGCACTGGTTTTGTTCGGCTCACACGGTTCCCGGTTCGAATGCCGAGACGAATCCTGTTCTGGGGAGACGGAATGAGCAAGCAATTATCTTCAACGCGGCACCACGACTATGCTCAACAATTTGTATGCGGCATCCCCGGCTTTTTTTTCGATTACGGACCCGATCAGGATCAACGGCGGCGAGGCGAATGGGGTCGAGATTCACAGGTTCAACGAGGGTGCAGTTGCACACCGTCACGATGAATGGGAGAGGGAATTTGTAAATGGTCTATAAATCAATCCTATGCCTCCTTGACGCACTTTCCCCGTTTATTCCACCTGATATCTGCTCCTGTGCATTTTTCCTAGTCAGTTCTAGCCTGGTACTCGGTGAATGAATACAAAATCCAGAGAAATACCACTTGGTCTCGGCGGGTAGGCATGAATTGCACAGAACACCTTTTGATGGTTTTGAAAGCTGGCCCTTGTACCTTTCTTTCTTGGGCTCCAATGGAACGATGTCAGCATTCAGTTTGTGAGATCTACTTGCCTTTGAAGAGAGACACCGAAATCAAGGAGACAGTGGGTGGGTGCACCAAGTGTGTCGGAAAGTCGACGGCAGTTGTATAAGGTTGAACACTGCTACCACCCACAATCAGGATTCAACATTCCAACTTCACCCCCGGTCCCACCTCCCGCGGACTTCTCATATATTCGGGATTGGCTAGTCACCTGGAGTATTTCTTCCACTCACATGTCCCCATAAAACCGATTTGTTGAGGCTCGACGGCTCAATTTTCCTGTTAGTGACTCGCTGTGATGCCCTGCCAAAGTATACCGATGCTCGTTCGGATGTATTGTTGTAGTCTGCTCCATCCGAAGCATATGAGCTGATTTGGCTCTTAAATTCAAAGCTTTCCACCGACTCAGAATGTAAATTGAGTGGAAGAGGGATTCAAAATAAAGTGAACATTCAGTTAGTGTCCATCGGCAATATCGGCCGGAGACGTGTGACAGCGTTACAAATGTCTCTCCACACGACCACCACGACAACACCGACTCACTCACCTGTCCCTTCACCTCAAACTGTTGTAGTCCGACCTGGATACGTTTCAGGTCGCCATATCTCGAGTTTCCCGACTTTTGGCTGGAATTCGAGTGCAGGAGGGGCGGATCTAGTTTTCGATGGAACGAGTCAAAGGTGCGTCTGCTGGCACCGTCCTCCTCTCGCTTGAGACTCGTGCACTCATAGATATCCTGTCTACGCTCCCTAGAGCGTGTCTGCGTCGCTCTCATGGCGTCTAGTTCTGCCATCCGTCCGGTGGATATATGCGCTGTGATTCGCGGCCCATCCAGCGCTTTCAATCACCCATCTTCGGCCGCACTCCCTCCTACGCCCGTCCTGGTTTATCCCTATACGTTCTCCGTCTTTCCAGAGCTATTTATCAACCCCGACGGCACAGCTACATGTCATGCGGTCGACCAGACTCCGGGTCGCATTCCTCGTTCCTCCCTCCCTCCTCCATCTCGCGCGTCGACCGGCCCAGGCTCGTTTCGCTGCGCTCTGCGCCACTAATGGGCAGCAATGAACGGGAGGGCATGAATTGCTCGCCACTTTCCACGAGCGCACGCCGCTCT